>JAJHZJ010000521.1:1988956-2564771 GCA_023548195.1 Bettongia penicillata ogilbyi | reverse complement strand
TGGACCCTTCTTGGTCTTTGTGGGTTTAAGCTCCAGCTCCCTCTTTCACCATATAATTCAAGGATATTGTACTGGCCCTTTTCTTTCCAATCTGCTACAGAGATTTGAGATTGAAAACAAGATGTACTAGTTCTGACTTGCATAGAAATCTGCCCTGATTTTAAATCTTCTTGCTACATGGGAGCTATTTTAATTGGAATCTCCTGCAGAATAAAACACATTTTTAGACATAGCCACAATGGGGATTTGTCTTCCTTGAGTATGCATCTTTGTTATAAGGGCTTTCTTTTTGTGTTTTTTCTTATCAAATGAGGAGATAGGATGACTAAGAGGGACAGGGAAGTGTAGTTTAAGGAAAGAAAGGAAGAAAAGAAGGAAGGAGGAAGGAAGGAAGGAAGAAAGGAAGGAAGGAAAATAATCTTGAGTATTTAGTGTGTTTTCCATGAATAATATTAAATAAATGAAACATGATAAATGGAAATTTTTGGAAGGGAAGGCCTCAATGTAAAAATAAAGAATTTTTTAAGAATCAATATTATTATGAACATGCATACATATGTATATATAAAATATACTACATTTCCTCAAAAAATTCATTCTAAGAATATTAATCCTTCCTTCAGAAAAAAAAAAATGGTTTTTTTCCCCTACAGTATTGACAGCTTCTGTCCTAAGGAAAGATATCAGGATATGAAGGATGATTAGCACCAACATAAACACATCTTCTTTTTATTCTTGCCATTGAAAAATAGATTCTAAGATGATGAGGGTTCTTAAGAACATGCTCTGTAGAAGAATTAAGATATTTCGTCTGGAGAAGAGAAGACTTTGGGGAGTAGGGATAGCGGGTGGAACCAAGAGACATGATAGCTGTGTGTGGGTATTGGAAAGACTAACATGTGGAAGAGAGATTAGGCTAATTCTGCTCGACCCCAGAGAGCGGAACAAGGAACAGTTAGTGAACTCATTATAGAGACAATTTAACAATGTAAGGAAATCTTCTTAACCACCAGTATCCAGGAATGGAATGGGCTGCCTTGGGAGGCAGTTATTTGTACATCACTGGAGATTTTCAATTATGTTGTAGGGAGGATTCTCTTTGGTATGGGTTATACTAGATGGCTACTGAAGTCCCTTCCTCCTTTGGGATTCTTTGATTCTGTTTTATAATTTTAAAAATGTTATGGTAGATTTAGTTCATCATAGGACCATAGAGTTGGGAGAAATTTAAGAGGATTTCTATCCTATCCTTCTCATTTTACAGATGAGGAGACTGAGACCCAGAGATTTTAAGTGACTTGACCATGATCACACTGGCAGTAACTGGCAGAGTAAAAATTTGAACCCTCTCACTCTAAATAAAGCGCTCTCACCACTGGATCCAAATATCTCCATCCCTAAAGAGAACATAGGACAAATCAGGGAACAACTAGCCCAACATTGCATAATATTGTATAACAACACTATTATGTTAAATACCTTGAACATTTCTGTGTCTTCTTCCTGTGCAAGATAATTTATGAAGCAGAAAATACTACTGTAATCTCCCCAAATTAAAATAAGCATGGTATCAGCATAACAGAAATGTAGCATCTTAAGATACTGAAAAGAGATTTTCATGGTCAGCTGACAATATAGGAAAAGTCATTAAATAATGTCAACATTGTCTTCTGTACTTGCAAGAACTGACTTTGACAGGGAGTTAATAGAGAAGGTACCCCATATGATGCCACAACACAATTTTAAGAAGAGAAAAAACAGATATATATCAAAACGGATCTGGGTGAGATTCAACATAATGGTGTATTTCTTATCAGATACTTCATATTATTTTTAATATTACCCATCCATAAAATCTGTTAATCTGTGGCTTATTTCACTGTAGTTCAGATTCATCTAAACAAAGAGAGCTTTGGTCAACATTAAGAACTGTGCATAGGACAAAACAGAGATTGTAACTGTAGCCCCTTTCCCTATCAGAACTAGAAATAAAAATAAAAATAGACACTGAAAAATTTCTGTATGAAATGAGTAAGTCAGACCAACAAGCATTCATTAAGGGGTTAATGTGTATGGTATTTTGTCTCACTAAAGGGGTCATCCCCTGATTACTTTTTAAACAGGTCTATTCAGTGAAAGGGCGTTATCTCACTCTAAGTGAGTATCTGAATAAACCTTGGCCTAAAGGGGTCAAGGTCTCCCATCTGCATCCTGGACCAGTCATCCTGATGAATATCTGGTCACTGGATTCAGATGACTCTGGAGGAGAAGTGAGGTTGGTGACCTTGCACAGCCCCCCCCCACTCAAAACAAAGTCAAGTTCAAGTCATATTATCATTTTTCTGATGGCATGGTCTTTGTTGGCAACAAAGGACAAACATAAAAACTATGTATGGTACTATGCTAAATGGTGAGAATATAAATATAAATAGAGAGTGGGCCTATTTCAAGAATATTACATTGTAATGAAGCAAGACAATCCATAAAAGGAAATAGAAAACCTGGGGGAAGAAATGGGAAGGGAGAACATATCTTTGCGACAATACCATGGAGAAAGACCAGAGAGTCAAGAGTAGAACCTGAAGAGGAATAAAGACATATATGTGTAATGCTAATGAGAGTTAAAGATCTTCCCCACCCACTGATGGGCCTTCCCATTAAGGGAAGTTAGATTAGGGGAGGCCCACACCTTTCCTTAATTTCTAATGAGGCACTGGTTCTGAAGGGTTGTGACACCCTCTGGCTCTGAAAAGTATATAAATACTCTGACACAAGGTTTACTTTGGGGCTTAGTTTTTGGAAGAAGGTTGGTGTGCCAGATAAGACTCTGGGCAGCTGCTAAGGATCCTCCTAGCTTTGAAAACCCAGATGATTGTGCTTCTCTCTCTGGTAACTATGTATGTATGGTCAGACAGTTGGATCTGTCTGTTGATCTGTGATGTATATATTGCTTACAGTCAGACAGTTGGAAACCCTGTCTGTTGGTGGATCTTTGTTTCTCTGTTTGTGTTTTCCATGAAGTTCAGGGTGCTGACATTTTCCCCTGAACTAAGTAAAGAACATATGTGCTTGATTAAAGTGATTGTTGACCCCTCAAAAGTTGCTTTCCTTTTAGAAAAGCAGATCTAAGAACCTGTACAGCAGGCCCTCCTGTGTACATTGGAAACCTTGCTGATACAGTATGTCCTGGGTATTTTCTTTCAAATTGGAGTCCCTGGGAGAAACTAGCCAATCAAACAGGGTTGCAAGGACAGAGTAAATTTTCAGGGTGGAGAAAGTCTGGAGAGTCAGAACTTGGAACCCTAAGAGAAATGAGTTTAAGTAACTTAACCAAAATCACCACATCAATGAGTGGCTGCACATAGATTTAAAATAATGAGAGAGGGACTGTTCCATCTTTGACCGTAAACAAGTATAAAACAGGGAACAACTCTGAAAATTCAGGAATGGTCTTTGGAGTCTTGGTAAGAGGAAGTGGCTTTTGATAACAAGACCCATTTTATCCCCATTAAAAAATTAACTGCAGTGTAGAAATTAAATGCGTTTATGTTTTCTGTCTTTGTAGCAATTAAATATGACTTTAACATTACATTGGTGTCTCCTTTTGAAAGATAGAGTATCAGTATCATTTCTATGTAACAGAAGCATTTGAAATCAGACAATTGTATGTAATCTTAGCATTTCCCTGAAAATATCCAGACTTTTAAATATTGTCTTGGTTCATATTGGAACAGAAATAAATATAGAAATTTCTCTACCTGTTTGCCAATTAGCTGAATAATTTCCGAACATGTGCAAGCTTTACAGGCCTCTCCTTGGGCTGCAAGATTAACTGAAAGGTTCTCTGGATAGTGTCCAGTTATTTGAACTATCACAACCATTTTTTGATATAATTTTGAAATAGGCCTGTTATAAAAAGCTCTATGCAACAATCTCTTCCCTTACCTCACTCTGGGATCTTGAATGTGTAACTGTCATTATAGAAATATTTTTAAAATCCATTTAATAATCATGGGACAGACTCCTGAGGTTTCTTGTCATCTGCTTTTTTTATCCTTCTACCTCAATTTATTGTCAAGGTTTTGTACAATGAGACGAATAAATATAATAAAATGGAGCTGTTTTCCATTATCATTGTTAAAAAAAAAAGATGTGTTTACATTTTGTTTGTCTTTACAATTTTTAAATACCATTTTTATTATGTTTCTGGATCTTTGCTACCTGACAGTTTTCCAGGGAAAGGGCACATTTGCTCTTTCTCAGTTTCCTAAAACTTTACACTTTACCTGAAGACTTGAAAACTCCTTATAATAAACGACAAAGTTTCATTTATTTTTAAGTATTATCTCATTTCTGCATTAGTGTTTCTTACTTGAGCATTTTCTTTCTTCATTCCTAAAAAGGCAGCAGAAGACATGGATAACCATCCTGCCTTTAAAATTTACTTGCTATATGACTATAAGTATACCCTTAGTTTCCAATTCTTTCTATGTATAAAAAGAGCTACTATAAATATTTTTTGGTTCATATGGGTACTTTTCCTTGATCTCTTTAGGGATCTAGATCTTGTACTGATATATCTGTGTCTAAAGGTATAGACATTTTGATGATTTTTTGAACATAGCTTCAGTTGCTTTCCAGAATGACTGGAGTAGTTCACTGCTCCACCAATCATGGGTCTCTTTTCCCAGAGCACTACCAACATTTGTTATTTTATTCTTTTTGCTCAATTTTTGTCAGTTTTATTTTCTTGCCATTATGAGGATAGAACCTCAGAGTTGCTTTCATTTCCATTTCTCTCTTACTGATTTAGAGATATACGCACATATATCTTTGAATATACATATGTATACATATATGCATACACACATACGTGGATAGGTTAGATAGAAATAATTATTCTCTTGATTTGACAATTGGAGAATGGCTCCTTTTCTATAAAATTTAATCAGTTACACACACATATCAGAAATGAAACCCTTATAGAAATTTTCTGCAATATTTTTTCTCTCCCAGTTATTTTTTCCATTCTAATTTTAGTTGGTTTTTTTTTTTTGTACAAAAGTCTTTTAATTATATGTATGGGATAATTATCCATTCATTTTAATGTCTGTGATCTTCTCTATCTTTCTTTTATTATGAACTCTTTTTTTTCTCTTCATACATCTGAAATGTATTTTCTTCCTTGCTTTTTAAATTTGTTTGTGATGTTTAAAAATCATTTTCCTTGGAACTGATAACACAAGCATAACAAAAGATTAGTAATTTAGTTTTCTCAACCTATACATTATTGTCATCCCCAGTAGCTCTGCTCTTTCTGTGATCCTCCTCTTGCTCTAATATAGGTCGGAAAAAATAGTGTCTTTAGCATTTATTCCCCAGCCTTAGTGCCTTGTGAGATTTAGCACCTCTAACACTGTTCATGTAGGGCTGTGGTACTCTTTGACATTCTTCCTCAGTTTCCTGTTCTTGATTTCTTTTTCTATACAGGACTTTTTTTGAGGCACTTGGGGTTAAGTAACTTGCCCAAGGTCACACAGTTGGCAAATATCAGAGGTCTGATTTTCACTCAGGTCCTCTTGGCCCCAAGACCAGTGTGCCCAACTAGCTGCTCTTCTATATAGGGTGCTTAAATATCTTAATTGACTGACAAGATGCATGTGAAAGGATATTGGCTTTTTTTTTTTTTTGAGCAGTCTTTCTCATTCTTCTCACTGGAATGATTTCTGTACATTCAAAATTTTGTCCTTGAGAGTTTTCCATCTCTATGAGGCAGACTTCATCCTGCAGATTTCTAGGTCATTATATCCTATTCTTTCCTTGTTCTCTTTGGAATCTGATCTCTTGAAATCTAGGCAGAACATGGAATGACCAGCTACCTCACACTCTAAGATGAAGCCATCACTTGCCCCCAATATTCCATTGTTTCTACTTCAGCAAGCAATTCTTCACTCTTTATCAGATACAGCTGCAGAAGATCAATTCCCCTTGTTGTTCCCTCCATGCTTAGAAGGATGAAATGATGGTTAGGACAAGTCTAGAAGTTGCATTCTGTTGCAGAGGGCTGAGCCAGATCTCCATGTGTAATGGTAATTTAAATGGGAAGATCTTTCCCATTCATTAATAGGCCCATGTGATGTACTGGGTCACGTGGAAGCCTAAGGCACATGGAACCTATGGTAGAAGGAGTTTGCTGAATGGGTGGAACAGAAAGAGCCAAAGCTAGGGCAGAGCTGAGAGAAAATTGGTTAGTCTAGTCATAGCTAGGAGGGAAGCAGGTAGCTGGCTAGCATGAGTGAAAACTTGTTTGAGATTTTGTTTAACGGAGCTGGTTTGTGGGAAACCTGGGGACGGGGGAGGCTTTGGGATGGTATTGTCTTCTGCATTGTTATTGTGTGTAGATTTGTGTTACTATGATGGATTTGACTTTCTGGTGTCTGAATAAATGTTTTGCTTCTGTCTTCCATGTGGAGAGTCTGTTAGTATTTTATGATTCAGAATTGCACAGAGATATTTATGTCCACTGTGGGTTCTGGGAATATTGCATTGGTGGTACACCAGGTCATTTGTGTTCCTCAGTAATACGAACATCCATGCTAACTCAAACTGGCTACATTTCCCTGAGGTCTACATGTCCTTAGTTTTCTTTTTGGCAAAGTGAAAGAATTGGGCTAGATTTAATTCCAATTCTATATCTGTGATCTTAAGGGTTATAATCTCAAGTTATAGGCAGGCTAAGGCATGTGCTGTTGGAAATTCTATATCCATGAGATCCCAGATCTTTGGCTTATAAAGTATGTACCATGAAGAGTCATTTATATAAGATAAATTTACACAAAGTCAAAATGGGTAGATAATCTATATATAGACATTTTGCAAGAAAATTAGAAGACTATGGAGCATATTATTTATTGGACTTATAGATAGATAATTTATAAATAAACACGAGAAAGTGAGCAAAATTAGGTGCAAATGGATAACTCTGATTACATTAAATTAAAAAAGGTTTTATATAAATAAACAGTCAAGATCAGAACAAAAGCAGAAATCTGGGGGAAGGATTTTATAGACAGTTTATCAGATAAAGGTCACACATTTAAAAATATATAAAGAACTCTGTTAAATCCATAAGAAAAAGAGTCATTCCTCAACTGGTAAATGGTCAAAGGGTATGAACAGGCAGTTTTCCAGTGAATAAATCAAACCAATTTATTGTCATATAAAAGTGCTCTAAATCTTTATTGATTATAGAAATGCAGATTAAAACTACCTTGAGGTATCATTTTATACTTACCGGACTGGCTAAAAGGATAGAAGAGGAAAACAACAAATTTTGGAGAGGATGTGGAAAAATTGGAACACTAACTTTATTGTTGGTGGAATTGTGAAATGATCCAACCATTTTGGTGAGCAATCTGGAATTATGCCAAAGAGCTATTAAACTACCTATACCCTTTGACCCAACAATAACTGCTACTTGCTCTACTTCCAAAGATGATTAGGGGAAAATTGAAAGAACCTATGTGTTTATTGCAGCTATCTTTGTGGTGCCAAGGAACTGGAAATTGCAGGGATGTCCATCATTTGAGGAACTGCAGAATAAGCTGTGGCATACGATTGTGATGGAATATTATAGTGCTATAAGAAATGATGAGCTTAATGATTTTTAGAAAAAATGAAAAGACTTTCACAAAATAATGAAACAGCAAAATGAGAACTAAGAGAACATTGTATATAGTAATAGCAATATTGTTTTAAGCATGATTTGAGCAAATAAATTATTTTGTCTATTAAAATACCCAAATTAATTATAAAAAAATATGAAGAAAGATGCTATCTGTATCTAGAGAAAGAACTGATAATTAGAAAAAAGAAATTTACATAATAATTTTGTTGTGTATTTGAAGGAATAGCAAATTGTACATAGTAAATTTGCAGTCTCATATACAATCATCTTTTCATTATACTATGTTATGGGAATGGTTGTTTTATTCCATAAATTGAAAATAAAATAGTCATTTACAAGTCATGAGCATATATATGTGTGTGTGCATACACACATAAATACATACATAGATAGAAGTATACTAATTTTTTTAAAAATTGAACTTGTGATTTCACTGCAGTAGGGAGTTCTCAAATGAAGAAACTCCTTCCATCAATGCAGGTTGGCACTATCTCTCTGCAATTTTTAATTGTAAAGATTTGTCTGGGCCACTGGTTGAGATTATATGACTTGCCCAAGAGCAGATAGTCAATATGTATTGGAGGCTGGATTTGAACCTTGATTTTCTCCAAGAATAGTTCTCTACCTTGTATTCTATAGTGTCTCTCTCTCTGTCTCTCTCTTTCTCTGACACACACATACACACATGTGCACACACATTTAAAGGAAGAATGGAATATCTTTTTAATGAAGAAAATTTGTTCATATGAGGAAATCTAGAAAGGCTGATGAGGAAGCCATGATATAAAGCATTTGATCAAGGATCAATGGAGGGGGCTGGGGTGGATGGAGCCAAGACAGAGTAGTAAAAACGGGGACTCTCCTGGGCTGTCCCACAAAGCCCTCCAAATATCTGTAAAGAAAGGGTCAATGGAGAAGATGCTCAACTTCATCTGAAAGATAACTTCAAGTTTCCCAGAGTATTAGGAATTGTATTTAAAGTAAAGTCATGTAAGAAAATGATTTAGTAGGTGACGTATCTCCCTATGAGGTCAAATTTTCCTTACTTAGGTAACTATTTCAACAGGAAAAGTTAGAACTTCAATACTAATAAGCCTAAAATAACTTATTTAAACCCCAAGTTTCAATAAAAATCCTAGATTATGGCTTTGGTACATGGATGCTAGCTGTGTGTACTTATGTCACAAGGTAACGTCAAATGCCAAAATGTTAAAATTTGTTCAATTTAATAATAATTTCCTCAGATTGGTTGTTTGCTTATTTAATGGAACATCGATGTCATGATTTTTATATTTTGCAATTCAAAGTGTTAAACCTTGTGAGAATGAGAACTGAGGAGACATGAATTTCAGACACATTTTCATTTTCTAATTGACTCTAATTAAGGGAAAATCTTTTTTCTTCCTTAATTCTCTTTCAGAATAGACATTCTGCCCAATTCATGAATTTACCAGCTGTTCCCTACTGCTTCAGTATTAAATGGCATGCTGACTTCCATGATCTGAATCATTCTCACAATTCCATTACAAGTTTGTCCTCATTCTTTCTTGTGTGAATAACTGCAGCTATTAGTGGGCTTTCTCCCAATTTTCAATACATTATAAGTGTTAAAACAGATCTGGCAATATCTGAAGACCTGTATTATTCTTTTAAAGTGTGTTGAGCATTTACAAAGAAATGGATATAGTGTATATAGTCTATGAACACACATGGAGCTCTGGGCAATGTGTGTGTGTGTGTGTTTTCAATTAATGTAAAGGTTGTTAAAAGATATGTTTTGCCTTTCTAGCATACAAAGAGGAAAAAACAGATTGGAATTTCAGTGTGTATTCTAAATATAAGCATTATAAATCCTAACATTTTAGTGTCTGTTTTTGTCACCATACTTTCCGTATAGTATTTCTTGGGGTTTGGAGGATTTTTTTTGGTTGGTTGTTTTGTTGGTTTTTTCAGGGATGATCTGACATATGGAAAATTATCTGGATTGTGTTTATAAGATGGGAAAAAAAGCACAAATAGCTCAAGACAGAATAATTTGTGGGAGTGAACATTGCTATGTTTCTCTTCCAGTTCTAAAGACATGTTTTGGTAGATTTCAGCCCTTTCAACAAAGAAGCCTCAGTTGATTCAGTTTCATTCCCATGGAAACTTGACATAGTTTGCAGCCCCCTTATCATGCCCTGCCTGATGCTGAGTGGAGGGGGGTTGCCCTCTCAAGCTTGAGGGCCCATTGTATGCTTGTTACAGGTAGTTAGTTGGCTGATGATAGGGGCCTGTTCTCGTTGGCACAACGTAGGATGCAGTGGTTCCTTCCAGGAAAAACAGAATGGAACAAAACCCATCTCCCTTTAATTTCTCTCAAAAAGTCTTTTTTGGCCCTTATTTTATTTATTTATTTATTAAATGTTCTCTTGAGAATACCATTGTGACTCAGACCATTTAATAGAAATATCCAGCACCTTGAATCTTTGGATGGTTATGTTCTGATTCACCTAGAAATTTCTTTGATGCCTTGTGAGTCAAAGCATGAAGGCTTTGTTTAACAGAGAATTATAGGAAATGACAAATATAAATCCTTTTTTTTTCTTGGTTGGAGAGAGACACAGAACTTCTAAATATTTTATTTCTTGATTGTTATTTAAATGAGATTTTAAAACATTAGAGAACTTGACACTATCTTTTAACTGAAGGTGAAAATAATACTGGAAAAGAACGTTCGGAAGGGTTTTGGCCAGGGGTGTGGAACCTTCAGCTTTGAGGCCACATGTGGCTTTCTGGTCCTTGGGTGTGGCCTTTTGACTGAGTCCAAGTTTTACAGAACAATTCTTTTATTAAGGTTTATATTCAGTCAAAGGGCTACACTTAAGGACCTAGGGGGTCACATGTGGCCTTGAGGCCAAAGAGTTTCCGCCACTGGGATTTGGCTCTTCCAAATCAAATTCAAGGTATTTTCTAAAAAATAGTCCTTTTGAGAGAGCACAACCCATATGACAAATGTCCTTATGGGTCCACATTTTAAAGGATTTAGAACACCAAGACCTGAAATCTGGAATTTTCCTACCCTTAGATTCTTCCTAGCCTGTGTTCTCTGGACACGAGTCTCCCTCCTTACTGTCTACCCTCAGGCTTTTTACTCATTTACCTTTCAGGGTGTAGAGAGGGCAATACTTTTGTGCCAGCAGAATGCTAAGTAATTACCACTGGACTTTGTGGTTGCCAGTTATGCAAAATAATGAGTGGAATGGAATATATTCTGTTATCATTTTGATTCTATAATGCATAGTCTTGCCAATTTCTCCTTTGCATTTGTCCTTCCCCAAGTTTATTTATACCAAGCATTATGGAAGCATTAAGGGGCCTCAAGGGAATCTCATTATTCCTCACAAGGTTGGGATGGAGGATCTTGAGATGCCCCTTTTTTGAGATACCATGTATCTAAATCTTTGGATCCCAAAGATTAGATATTTCCTTTCTTCTCCATCACTGTAAGTTGCCTGTGAAATCAGCAAGTAATTTTAATTGTACAGAGCATTGTAATGCTCTGCAACTCCTAAGGACCCATAGGTATGGGGGGGCATCATGGGTGAGGAAAGAGAATGTGCCCCTACCTTGTACCAGCACTGCTATTTTAGTTTGATCCATAGTACTTGGACTGTGGAAGAGAAGGGGAAACACTGCATACTGCCAAAATTTTATAATTAGTTGTCTGTCCTAATTACCTCTTTAGTGTAACTTTCTACTTGGTCCTTTCCTTCTTGTAATCTGGTTCCCAATTCTACTACTGAACTAAAGATAATGCCTCAAAACTTATCAGTGATGCTGCTTGTGGTTTTTACTACTTGTGTAACATTGAGCAAGTCATTTAACCTCATTGGACCTCAATTTCCTTAGTATAAAATGAGTGTGTTAGACTAGATAGCATCTGAAGTGTTTTCCAACCCTAGATATATGATCCTATAGTTTCAATGGATCATTTTGAGGGATACATTCTTTTTTTATAACCTCTCTACAGTTTCAGACTCCTTCCACCTGGACACACTTTTCTCCCTTGACTTCCTTGACAGTACTTTCTCCTGATTCTCCTCAAACTTGTCTGACCTCTCCTTTTCACTCTCCTATTTTGAATAATCATTCACCTTCAAGACTCTAAGCTTGGAGACCTTGGTGATCTTTTCTATTCCCATGGATTCTATTATCCTCTTTATGAAGATGAGTTACAAATGTAGATATACTTATGTCTCTTATGAACATCCTCAACCATATGCTGGATTTCTATACTTAGATATCCCACCAACACATGAAACTCAAATGACTCAAACTTAAAACTCATACTCAAAGTTACCTCATCATTTCTGCCTCTAATGTTTCTTTTTCAACTGAAATTACTTCTAGCCCACTTGTCTCCATTATTTATATCCTCAGACTCATCTTTGACACCTCTCTAACACTCATGCCATCCAAAGAGTTCATAAGTCTAGTCAATTCCATCTTCACAACTTCTTCCATTTATAGTTTTCTTTTCCCACTCTCATGGCTACCACATTTTTCAGGTCTTCATAAATTTCCACCTAACTATTGTAATAGACATGAAATTGATTCCCCCTATTTCAGTCCTTCTGCTCTTCAGTCACTATTCCACAGTATTCCACAGTCACTAAAATAGCTCTCCTAAGACATGTCTGACCGTGGAATACTTCTATTTAAAAAAATAAAAAAACAAGACTTTAATAATGCTTATTGGTTTTAGGATAAAATATAAACTGAACCTGGCGTTTAAAACCTTCCTTAGTCTGGCTATATTTGGCTATAACCTACCTTCCACCCTTATTTAAATTATTCTTTTTCAAGTATGCTATATTCCAGATCCCACGTAGTTGTTCCTTACTTTAGCCTGCCTACCTCCATGCATTTAAATAAGCCATTTCCAAAACACAGAATGTATTGTTTCCTCTTCTTTGATGGAATCCATATCTTCTTGCAAGTCTTATCTCAGATGTCACCTCCTTCCTGATAACCCAGTTTAGGGAGGAGTTAGTGCTCCCTCCCTCCACAAAGCCTTATTTTGATTGTTCTGTATATCTGTCAAAAAGTAGAAACCCAGGTCCTAGTCTTTGTCTTCTTATACAGACCACCAAGAATGACTGCCTTGAATACAGTAAGTGCTTAATAAATGTCTGTTGACTTGGACAGAAATCCATAAGAGAAATGGCATTACTAACTCTTACCTCCTATTCTCTTACCACTGATGCTCTTCCTAAAAAGCTTAACTTTCAAACTTGGCAAAAGCTGCTATGTTTTTAGCTAAAAACTTAGTTGAAAATGCATGTTGAATAATTGCTTTTGTGAGAGATATAAGGGAAATATCTGACTCTTTAGAATAATTTTTAGTCTCCTAATCCCATCTGTATTTCTTACTTTCTCTGGACTCTAACACCACAAATCAACTGCCTTCTCCTCCTAGAACTTCCTTCATTACCTGGAGTTTATTATCTGGGATCATCTCTCTAATAAGTTGCCCCCTCCTTCTCCATTGGTGAGTTCTTTCTAGGGGCCTTCATTTTGGGAAGAGGTCTTTTCAGACCATTCTTCATTCCCCTTCCATCTGTGAATTTGACTCCTTGAAATTCCCTACCATGCCTCAATATGGGTATTGCACTCCCCTACATCTACCTTTGAGATCCTTTTTATAAGTCATCTTCTCCCATCAGAATGTAAGCTCCTTGAGGGCACAGACTGTCTTTCATTTTTGTTACAATTGTATTTTATCATAACTTCCTAGAACTTAGCGCAGTATATAGCATATAGTTATATACTTAATAAATACTTGTTGCCTACCTCTCTTGGAGAATAAATGCAGTTAAGAAATTGAAGATAAGTACATTCTGACACCACGGATTTTTAAAAAGTTTCTTTATGTGATACCAATTAGTTGCTTTCTTATCTTCATATTCTCCTATACCTAAATAACATGAAATGGTATGAAGAATAAAAATTCACTAATGCATTAAAGAACTATGTAGATAGCTGTTGATATATGTTTATGTTTAAATCTCATTGGAAAAATGAGCATACAACAAAAAAGAACCTGACTATTAAAAGATACTATAGTGGCAGAAAAGATCATGACAAACTCAGAAGACAACTAAGGCAAAACAGTTATAAGAAAATCCTCAAAACTGATAAATAAAAATATACATAGTATGGGTTTTATATATTCATATATGTGTATATACATATGTGTGTTATATGGTGGCCTTTTCTAGTGAGGTTTGGGGAGAGAGGGAGATGGCTTGGAATTTAAAATGTAACAAAAATTAATTAAACTTAAAAAAAACCCAGCACTTTACAAAGAGATTTGGCTAGATGGAAAAAGAGGTATAGAAGCTCATTGAAGAAAAAAATATTGCTTAAAAATTAGAATGGAAAAGAGGAAGCTAATGACTTCATGAGACTGCAAGAAACAATAAACAAGGTCAAAAGAATGAGAAAAAATAGAATTAAATGTAAAATATCCCTTTAGAAAAAAACTGATGTCAAAAATAGATTGAAGAGAGAGAATTTAAGAAAGATTGGAATACCTGAAAGCATCAAAGAAAAACCCTGGGCATCATATTTCAAGAATCAGAGGGTAAAATAGAAATTGAAAAAAATCCACCAATCACCTCCTTTAAAAGAGACCAAAAAATACTTCAAGTAGTCTTAAAGAAAACATTCAAAAGCTATGAAGCTATAGTCAGGATCACACAAGATTTAGCAACTCTAACATTAAAGAAGTGTAGGGCTTGGAATATGACATTCCAGAAGACAAACAAGCTGGGATTATAACCAAGAATAGCATACCCAGCAAAACTGGGTATAATGCTTTAAGGGAAAAAATGGAAATTTAACGAAATAGCACTCCCATTGAAAACACCAGAGCTGAATAGAAAATTTGAAATTCAAAAACTCAAGAGAAGTATAAAAAGGTAAACATGGAAAGGAATCATAAGGGACTAAATAATGTTAAATTGTTTACTGTTGTATAAGGGAAGATGATACATGTAATTTCCCAAGATAGGACCATTCAAAGGATTATACATACAAAGAAGGTATAGAAGTAAGTTAATTATGTTGAGATGATGTAAAAAATGTATTGGAAAGAAAGAGGGATTCCCTGGGAGAAGGAAAAAGAGAAAGCAAGAATGAGGAAAATGATCTCACTCAAAAGAAATGCACCATAAAGTATTTTTACTGTGGAGGGGAAAATGGTAGTGGGTGAAGGCAACACTTGAACAAGACTCTCATAAAAATTGGCTCAACAAGGGAATGTGTGTGTGTTTTGTGTGTGTGTATGTGTGTGTAATGTGTGTATGTATATATGTATTTGGTGGGTAATAGATAAAAGAAGACAGTGATCAGCAGTAAAATAGACTTTGGAGGAGGGACAAGATAAAAAGAGAGAGAAAGACAAACAGAATAAAATAAGATGAAGGAAAATGCATTTAGTAACTATAACTGTGAATGTGAATGGGGTGAACTCACCCATAAAATTAAAGTGGGTAGCAAAATGGTTTAGAAATTAGAATCCGACAATACATTAATTACAAGAAACACACTTGAAACAGAGAGACCCACACAGAGTTACAATAAGATGCTGCAACAGAGTAATTTACTTCAGCTGAAGTAAAAAATGCAGGAGTAGCAACCATGATTGCAGATAAAGAGAAAACAAAAATAGACCTAATTACAACCATGATTGCAGATAAAGAAAAAGCAAAAATAGACCTAATTAAAAGGGAAAAAAAGGAAACTACATCTTGTAGAAAGTATCATAGATGATGAAGTAATACCAATACTTATATATGTAACAAATGACACAACATCTAAATTCTTAAAGGAAAAGTTAAATCATAGGATGAAATAGTAAAAATGTAGTAGTGGGGAACATCAATTTTCCCATCTCAGTGCTAGATAAAGCTAATTATAAAATGAATAAGAAAGAAATCAATAAGATGAACAAAATCATTAAAAAAAGTTAGTCATGGTAAGTCTCTGGAGAAGAAAAAACTGAATGGTAATAGAAAGTATACTTTTTTCTCAGTTGTAAATGGCACCTTCACAAAAACTGACCATATGAAAGGGTATAAAAATGTCCCAATCAAATGCAAAAAAGAAGAAATATTAAATGCACCATTTTCAGACCACAATGAAAAAATGATATTCAATAAAAAGCTGTGGAAACATAAATTAAGAATTAGTTGAAAATTAAAAATTTAATCCTAAAGAATGAGTAGATCAAAGAACAAATCATAGAAAAAAAATCAATAATTTCAATAAAGAGAAGACAACAATGAGACAATATTCAAAAATCATTGGGTTGCAGTCAAAGCATTATTTAGGAGAATATGCCAATTTCTAAATACATATTTCAATAAAGATGAGAAAGAGTATATCAAAGTAGTAGAATGTAGTAGAACTAAATGTAGTAGAAATAAAGCAATGTAGTAGAACTAAAAAAACCTAGAAAAGCAAAAAATTAATAATTCCCATTTAAATACCAAAATGAAAATCCTGAAAACTAAAAAAATGATTAATAAAATTGAAAGTTAGAAAAACTTGGAACTAATAAAACTAAAAGGTGGTTTTATGAGAAAAACAACAGAATAAGATAAACCATTCATTAATTTGATTTTAAAAAAAGAAAGACAACCATCTTACCATTAGCAAAAATGAAAACAGTGAATGTACCACCTATGAAGATGAAATTAAAGCAATTATCAGCAGTTATTTTTTTCTGAACCATATCACCAGTAAAACTGACCATCTAAGTGAAATGGATGAATATTTACAAATATATAAAGTACCCAAGTTAACAGAAGAAACTGAATGCTTAAAGAATACTATATTAGAAAAAGAATTGAATAAGTTCCCCAAGAAAAAATTACCAGGATTGACAAGTGAATTCTACTAAAAATTTAAGGAAAAATTAATTCCAGTACTATGTGCATACTATTTTTTAAAATAGGTAAAGAAGGAGCCAAATTCATTTTAGGATGCAAATGTAGTTTTGATAACTAAGCTAAGGAGAGCAAAAAAAAAATTAAAAAGAAACAAAAGTACAGACCAATTTCCTTAATGAATATTGATGCAAAATTTTAGAATAAAATACCAGCAAGGAGAGCACTGCAATATATCACAAAGACTATACACTGTAACCCAGTGAGGTATGTACCTGAAACGTAGGACTGCTTCAGTATCACAAAACTCGGTATAATTGACCATATCAATAACAAAAAATGACAAAAGTCATATGATTATATCAATAGATGTAGGAAAAAGGCATTAACAAAATGCAATGCCCATTCATATTAAAAACACTACAAAGCCTAAGAATCAATGGAGCTTTCTTTACAATGGTAAGTAGTATCTATCTAAAAACAAGAGCACACATTATCTGTAATGGGGATGAGCTTGAAGCTTTCCCAGTAAGAAAGGGGGTGAAGGAAGAATGTCCATTATCACAACAGTTATTCAGTATTGTATCACAAAGTTTAGCTGTGGCAATAACACAAGAAAAATAAATCAATGAAATAAAAAAATAGTCAATGGAGAAACAAAATTGTCACTCTTTGCAAATGATATGATGACATACTTAGAGAACCCTAGAGAATCAACTAAAAAAGTAGTAGAAAACAATTAGCAATAGCAGCAAAGTTGCAGGATATAAAATAAATCCATTTAAATCATCAGCATTACTATCTGTATTACCAACAAAACCCAGAAATAAGATAGGAAGAAAAATTTCTTTTAAAATGACTTCAAACAATGTAAAATACTTGAGAGTCTATCTGTCAAGACAAACCCAGGAATTATATGAATACAATTAAATAACATTTTTTTCACCCAAATAAAGACAAATCTAAACAATTAGAGAAATGTTAGTTGCTCATCATTAGACTGAGTAAATATCATAAAAATGATAATTCTACATACGCAATTTTAGTATTAAGTTCCTTACCAATCAAAATACCCAGGAATTATTTTATAAAGGTAGAAAAAATAAGAAAATTCATCAGGATGAACAAGGATCAAGTACATCTAGGGAATCAATGGGAAATTGTACATGTATGTTATATGTGTATATACACACATATACTTACATATATACACACATATACATATACACACATGATGTGTATATGTGTGGTGTGTGTGTATATATATATATATATATACGCACATACATATGTACATCACACACGTATATATGTATAATGGAAGGTAGCCTAGCAGGTAGCAGTTCCAGATTTCAAACTATATCATAAAGTGGTAATTATCAAAACAATCTGGTACCAGCTAAGAAACTGGTGAATCCATATTAGGTACAGATTAGGTACATATACACAGTAGTGTTTGACCATAGTAATCTAGTGTTTTATGAACCCAAAGATCTAAGCTTTTGAGGTAAAATCTCAATTAAATGACATCCATTGCCCAGTTGATAAATGATCAAAGGATATGAACAGACAGTTTTCAAAAGAAGAAATCAAAGATAACAGTTACAGAAAAAAATATTCTAAATCACTACTTATAGAGAAATACAAATTAAAATAACTCTGAGATACCACCTATAACAGGAAGCAAAGTAAAATCTTTTGCTGTTTTTTTTTTTTGGATTGAGTTTCAGCCAATCAGATATGTGTATGTGAACTCTAGCCAATCAGATAAATGCATGTGGGCTTTAGCCAATCACATGCTGAGCAGAGCTTTATATAGAGTCAGTATTGAGAAAGCAGACATTAAGAGAGCCAGAGTTGAAGAGGTGGGCCAGAGAAGAAGAGAATCACAGAGCAGACCTCTAAGGGGGTGTGTGTCAGCATTATTATTGCCCTGTTGAGCTTTGTTTTCCCAGAGGCAGAAGTTGCGTTTTGGGCAGGAGCTGGGAGAGCTTGGAGTGGAGCAGTCCCCATGAGCCGACACATGGAACAGCAGTGGAGAGCTGCCTACCTGTGAATCCAGGCAAGAGTTGGGAGTGGTCAGCCCACAGAGAAAAAGCCATGGGACTTGGAAGTGAACCTCCAGTTAAGATGAAAGAGAACTTTCCTTGGACACTTGGTATTGATTAAGGAGATCATTCCTACTGTGACCTAGGGGTGTGGTATATGATGTGGTATTTTCTGCTACCCCTTAAGGATGTGTCATGCTAGGGAAGATCCTAGAACCTGATTGTGTAGACAAGTATTTTGGGGAATGCTACTGAATACAATGATATATGCTATGTGCCATATGACATACTAAGTGTTATGAGATATGCTTAAGAATGTTGCTATGAATGTTATGCTTTACTTTATTGAACAATGTTTAGTTTATTGCTGAATAAATAGAGGGTTCATTATACTATGCCATTAGACTCTAAAAATTATTCGCAGTAACAGTCCTCAGGTGTGTTGCCATGATTGGTGTCATACCACCTCACAACTATTAGACTGGCTAACATGACATACAAGGAGAATGATAAATGCTGGAAGTGATGAGGACAACTCAAACACTAATGCACTGTTGCTGCAGTTCTAAGTCCAATCATTTAGTCCAACCAAAGAGCTGTGAATATCCTTTGATCCAGCAATATTTTACTACAAGGTCTGTATCACAAAGAGATCAAAGAAAAGGGAAAAGGATCTATTCATACAAATATATTTATAATATCTCTTTTGGTAGTTGCAAAGAATTAGAAATTGAGGTGATGTCCATCAATTGGGGAATGGCTGAAGTTGTGGTATATGATTTTGATGGAATATTATTATGCTATCAGAAATGACAAGCTGGATGGTTTCAGAAAAACCTGTGAAGATTTATATGAATATATATATATATATATATATATATATATATATATATATATATATATATATATATAAATTAAGATGGAGAATCAGGAGAACATTGTATACAGCAACAGCAGTATGGCAAGGATGATCTACTGTGAAAGATTTACCTATTGTAATCAAGACAGAGATCAAAGAAAATTCCAAATGACCCATGATAAAAAATTCTATTCACCTCCAGAGACAGAAATGATGTGTGTGATTAGGAAATATTAATGAAAAAATATATTATAAATAAAAAAAGACTTTAGCTATATTTAGCACGAGAGTCTGGCACCTATTAGATGTTTAATAAATATTTACTGACTGACTGAAAAACAGTCAGTAATAAAAAGAAATTCTCTTGGATTTGCACATTGCAATAAGTTCAATCAAAGTAGATTGTTGGGAAAGGGGAAACAATTGTAACTTTGTTCAAAAGTTCCCTGGAAGTCTTTGAGCCACAATTCATAGTTTGAGAGCTTATACATAGAGGCACTACATTATCATTTTTCTGATAGCATTTGTGGTCTCATAACACATGCTAATTGAAACCTCTTCATTTAAAAATAACATTTTAATTCCTTTAAATGTAACTATTTCCAAAAAGATGTCTTTAGAAATGGTCTTCTCATCTAATATTTAGACAGTTCAATCTATGTATTCTTAAATGTAAAGTTCACACAAGACATGGGTCATTTCACTAATATATGCTGTAGACTATACTTTTTAAGACTCTCTATGTTTCTGTATTAGTAAGCACCCCAGTATAAACAGGGGGGCCTGCTGTCACGTTCTTAGATCTACACTTATAAAAGGAAATTCAAGGGGTTAACAATCACTTTAATCAAGCACAAGTATCAATCCTTTAACCAAGCACATATATCATTCACCTAATTCAGGGGAGTCAGCACCCTGAACTTCAAAGAAAATACAGAGAAATCAAAAGATTAGCAGGTATGACTTCCTCTGCCTGAATTCAACAGACAATTGGACCCCAACTGTCTGACCATAATTACCAGAGAGGAAAGCAAGACATCTGGGTTCTCAAAGTTGGGGGCTCCTTAGCACCTTCTCAGAGTCCTCATCTGACATGCAAATCTTCTTGCAAAAACTAAGCCCCAAAGTAAAACCTCAACTCAGAGTACTTATACCTTTATTAGAGCCTGAGGGCATCACAACCCTTTGACCCAGTGCCTCAGTAGAAAAAACAAGAGGTACTTGAGACCTTCCTACAAAATAATTCTCATAATGAAGCTTCCCACAGTGGGCAGACCCATCAATTGTGAGAAAGATCTTTAATCACATTAAAATAATTAACAATATAAATACATGCACTGTTCTTAGTTTAAGAAACTTTTATTTCTGTACTTTACTCTTTGTAAAGATTCAATTGATAAAGGCAAGAGGCATTTGATTATACTAAAACAAAAACAGCAAAAGATCCTATTTTGATTGCCATCTCAGTTTCATACAATAAAGCATTATTTGCAAAGAACTTTGTGTAGCTAGGTAGCACAGTCCATAGAACACAGAAAGTGGAGTCAGGAAGACCCGAGTTCAAATACAGATTCAGATCCTTACTAGCTGTGTTATTCTGGGCAAGTGATTTGACTCTGTTTACCTTAATTTCCTCATCTGCAAATTGAGTAGGAGAAGGAAGTGGCAAAACTTCAGTATTTTTCCAAAAAATCAAAACAAAACGAAGCAAACAAACCCAAAGGGGGTCACAACAGCTGAATGTGATGGAAACAAGTAAACAAAAATTGAACTGTATTAGCATAGACTTTGGAATATTTTGGTTCTCATCAGTCAAGTATGTTCTAGATACTGTCCAGGGTAAAAATTACAAATTAAATCAAATCTCATAATCTAAATTGGATTTTAATAAAACATAGAAGTTCTCAGATCAATTTGATGGGTTCTCTAGAGTAGTAAATCTTTGATTGGAATTTTGATTGTATCATTCATAGAAGACAGCTTTTTACTAATGCTGTCTCAGCTGGCTGAGTTGGATTTTTAGAAGAACCAAGATCCCAGTTTAACTCTTAGCTTTGTAATGTTCTGAGGATCCCTCTGTGAATGACTTTCCTCTACCTAGTGTATTACTATCACCATTAGTATGATTCCTGGACAGAAATGTGCTGGTGAATGTTTAACAACTGGATCTCAAAAAATGCACAGCACATTTTTAAATTTAATCTGTATAATTAACATTTTTCCATAATTTTCTTAAATCTACTTAATGGACAGAGCAATCAGTGAAACTTAGGTAATTTAGTAACATTTAGGAATTTCCTAGTTATAAATGCTCATACCGGAAAGGTAATAATTGACTTTTGGGAGCCAGTACAAGTGGTTCTGACACATATTTGCAAAAACTTTGAAAATAATTCTATTCAGATATTTCCCAGAGTGAAATCCGGGGCATAATTGCCTATGGAGTTGATGATTTGGAAATGGGAAGCACAGACTTTAAAGATTAAATCTGGATCCTTGTGCCTAGGTTTCAGGGCCCTGAATTGTGTTACATAATAATGAACAGGTAGAGAATGGCAATTCTTTTGTTGTAGATTCCTATTTAATGATGCATTTTCCACTTTAACTGGAAATGATAGTTTATTTAATACTACCAGTTATTATAAAGAAAAGCTCAGATTAAAATAAAGTCAAACTAATAGCCATTCAAATTTCATTTCACTAGACTATTAAGGATGATAATGAGGGAAGGGGAAAAGATTTTGTAGGCATTTTCCTAGTCTGTGTACCTCTGAAAAGTATCCAATTCTCCCTGGAACTAGTATATAAAGTCCACTTTTATCAGCTGTGGAATCCAGGAGAGATCCCAGTTGACTCTTAATGGCCTCTCTTATAAAGAAAACATAACAAGTTAGTTCAACATGACAGCTAACTTGAAAAGGGTTATCAGTAGTCCCAAGTGGATTGGGGATAGAAAATCCTTTTAGATGTCTCTGTTTGTACTTAGTCTATACTATAAAACAATGCAGATTAATAGCTCAGCCACTCTTCCAGGGTAGAATGCAGACTTTGTTCTCTTACAGTATCAGGACTAGAGTGTGAGAAACAAAAACCAGCATTCTCAATGGGCTGTTCTTGCTCAATCGTGACATTGATTTGATTTTTTAAAAAAGTTGCATAGAAATCATAGGAAAATCTCTAACCCCCAAATTAGAAATTTGTTTCTGGTGTTCACATCCCTAAGGAAAAGCTTTACCCTTTCCATGATTAGAAATTCCACCCATGAGATCACAGTCAAAGAGAACCAGATTTTGCCTAGGTATCCCTCAACCTGGGGGAAAACTGAATTCTGAAAATGACTAGGCACAGCTATAGGCCTACACAGTGCAGTCATTAGTAATTCTCTCTTCCTGTGGCTTGCTAGCTATACTCAAGTTGTTACATTGGAGCAGTGTCCAGCAGCAAATATACAGACAGGATAGTCCTGTACCCTTATTAGAGGAAGCTTGTAGGCTTCCCAAAGTCTAACTTGTATCTCTTAGTTTAGCTTGAAACAATACAAAAACATTAAAGAAATTTTCTTTTGGGGGCATGGAAGAGCATTCTTCCCCTTAGGAGAACCCTCAAAAGGACCTAGAATTTCTATTAGGGGGAGCTGATTAAGTCCTGGGTCTGGAATCAGGATCACCTGAGTATAAATCCTGCCTCAGACAATATCTCTCAGACTCTGAGCAAGTCACTTCTGTTTGCATCTATCCTCTATTTGAGGATAGTAATAGCTCTAGAGATCAATGAGATAATATCTGTAAAGCATTTAGTACATAATACGCACTATGTAAGCACTGTTGCTATTGTCATTGTGTACCATTGTGTATCTAGTACATTGTGTGTACTAGATCTACTCTAGATCTCTAGAGGTAATCAGTTTGTAGTTGGGCATTCCATCCACAAGCATTTATTAAGAGCTTATTAGGTCTCAGGCACTGTTATAAGCACTGGTTTACAAAGAACAATGAAGATACTGTCCCTGCTCTCAGAGCTCACATTCTAATGAGGGAGACAACATCCAAATGCACATATATGTACAAGATCTATGGTGCATAAATGGAAATTCATTGGCTAGCCAAGGCACCAACAGTGTAGGTGACCAGGACAGGCCTCTTACAGAAGATGATATTTGGATGAATCCTGAAGGAGTCTGGGAAAGAAAGGAGCTAGAGTTGAGGAAAGAGAACAGTCCAGGCATGGGAGATAGTCAGTGCAGAGGCAGAGTTGGGAGATGGAGTGCTATCACCAGGAGGATGGCTCTTGATAGGATACCTCCAATTCCTAGAAGCCCATTTTAGAGGACTTTCAAATGAGAATCTGAATATATCTAGATTCATTACACAAAACCCAGTACTCTGTGCTTCATGATAATTCATGTCCCACATCTGACATGAGGTGTTTCCTGATACCCACAGTTAACACTTTCCCTCTTAAAATAACTTGATCTTGATTTCATATATGCTTTGAATTTGCTTATGTACACATATATTATGCCCTTACAGTAGAATATGAGCCTTTTGAGTGTCATGATTATGAAATTCTTCCTATACCCAGCACAGTGCCTTGTATACATTCAGTCCAGACTCCTGATTATGTCAATGTGGGGATTTCCCAGGATGGAACTCTTCCCTGACTTATTAAGTTTTAATTGTCATTGGCACTGAAGGGTTGACTGACTTCCTTTCATTTGAAGTATCTTCGTTTCCCACTACTTTCTGCTCTTTTTCCCAATCCTCCCAAGATTCCCTTGTATGAGTTGCTTCCACTTCTCATTACCTGCTCATAGAATCAAAATGTGAAAAGTGAAAGCATTCTGAACCCTCCACCTTCTAGTCCAACCCATTACTAAAAGCAATCCACTAGAACACACCCCAGAAATGAGGTTACCCATTCTCTGCTTGAAAGCTAGAAGAGAGGAAGAACCCAGAATCTCTCAAAGTAAGCCATTCAACTTTTACACATCTCTAATTATAAGGAGGCAGCTAAGTAGCACAGCCAGACCTGGAGGTGGTACATTGGATAGAGCACCAGGTCTGGAATCCTGGAGATATGAGATCAAATCTGGCCTCAAATACCTATTAACTGTGGGATCCTGGACAAGTCACTTAACCCTGTTTGCCTCAGTTCTTTATCTGTAAAATGAACTGGAGAAGGAAACAGCAAACCATTCCAGTATCTCTGCCAAGAAAATCCCAAATGGGGTCATGAAGACTCAGAAAGGACTGAAATGACTCAAGAAGAAGAAGAGCAATTGTTCAGAACATGTTTTTTCCTGATGTCAAAACTAAATTTATCTCTTTGCCACTTCTACCTCCTGCTCTTGGCTCTGCCCTTGGGGGCCAAGCAAAGCAAGTAGAATCCTGTCTCCACATGACAGCCCTATAAATATTTGAAGACAGATATCCTGTGCCCCACCCCACCCCCAATCTTGTCTAGGCTAAACTTTGCCAGCTGATCATCCTATGATAGATATCCTTTCAAAATCCTTTACCCTCCAGGTTGCTATTCTCTGGATATATTCCACTTCAAGTCATGATGCTCATAACTAAACACAAGTGGGCAGAACATAGTGGAACTCTCACCTCCCTCTTCTTGGTAGCTAAGACCTTCTTCATGCAACCCATAAACACATTACATTTTTTGCTTGTCACATGGCACTGAATATTATTTCAGTAGATTCACCCCAGTTCTCTAGTCTTAAGCATTCTTAACCGGGTATCCATGAATTTTTAAAAATATTTTTGATAACTGCATTTCAATGTCATTGCAATTCTATTCATTTTATTTTTCACATTTATAAGCATTATTCTGAGAAGGGGTCAGTGGGTTTCATCAGATGGTCCATACCAAAATAGGGTTATGAACTTCCTCTCTATCTTGTCAATATCCTTTTAGGATCCTGTGCGTATCAGGATCTACCCACTCACTTTTCAATCTCTTGTAATGTGACTTTCTGACCCCACCAGTCTCATCACTCCAAATTAAACTGTTCTCTCTGGTCACAACTCATTTTTGTTGCTAAATCAAAGGGCTTTTTATCCATCCCTGTCCTGGCTCATCTTTCACCGTTGACACAATTGGCCAACCCCTTCTTTCTAAAGACTTTCTCTAATCTGGGTTTTTATGCCATTGCTCAATCACGGTTCTTTTCCTGTTTGTCTGATCCTTCTCAGTCTTCTTTTAAGAATCATCAATCATGTCTTGTTTCCTATGCCTGGGTGCTCTCCAGTGCTCTCTTCCAGGCCTTTCTCACTTCTGTCTCTTCGTGATCCTGTTATCTCTCATGGATTCAAATATCACTGTTCTACAGGTGACTTCCAGTTCTATATATCTAGCTGAATCTTCACTCAAAATATTCAAAACAAAAAACTATTTTCCCCTACCCAGTCCCCAAACCTATCTCTTCCTTCTAATTTCCCTATTTTCATCAAGATTATCACAATTCTGCTAATGACCTTGCTTCACAACTGAAGAGTCATCCTCAACTCTTTATTTTCCCTCACCTTTCATATCCAATAAGCTGTTAAATTTTGTCATATTTTCCTCCATAACATTTCCCTTCTTAATACAACCATCTTGTTCAGGCCCTTCTTATCTCTGTTTTGGGTTCTTACAATAGCCTCCTAACTGGTATCCCTGGAACCAATCTCTACGTTTTCCATTCCATCCTCCATATAGCTTCCAAAGTGATATTCCTAAATCATAAGTTTGATCATGTCACTTCACAACTCAGCAAGCCTTCGTAGCTCCCCATCGCCCTGTTGGCAGTCTGGTGAAGCATATTAACCTCTTGTCAAATAGGTGAATCCCACCCCTCAAAATGCAGAGGAGTCCAAGCTGAATTGAAAGCAGAAAAATTTTATTAGGAGGACCAGTTAACTGAAAGACTGATTTGGGCCACTTTGGAGGGGGAACAGCTCAGCAAGTTCCGCCTCATGATGAACAAGAGTCGTCAGGGAGTGAGCAACACTTTCCGCTCACTACAGGCTCCTGATTGGCTTCTTTTGGCAAACCGGTTTACTCTGTTTCTGGTACACCTGCCTTGTAAGGTAACTCATATAAAATAGACATATTAATCTCAGGGGTACTTCTGTACCCTTCTCAGAATACAATTGTAATGCCTCTTTATTCATAATTAAAAGAAATGCTAAATTTCAGAGATAAGTGAAAATAATGATATAATTTTTCCCACTCTAGTTCAGAGAGTCTCCTGAAACCTATCTACAAATCACAGACTTCAGGTTAAGAACCCCAAAATCAAAGACAGAATCCTCAGTTTGGAACTTAAAAGTTCTTCACAATCTGGTTCCACTTTACCCTTTTGTTCCCACTGCGTATCATTTCTCACACATTATATGTTCCAGTCAGAATGGTCTACGTGCTCTTCCCCTCTCTCCTTCTACATTCCTTTAGCCAGGCTGGCCCCTGTGCTGGTATGCTCCCCCTCCTTACTTCTACCTCCCTCTTGGAACTCTGAGTTCTCTTTAAAGCTCTGCTCTAGTTCTACCTCCTTAAGGCTTCTCCTGACTTTGGATTCTGTAGTGCGCACCTCCAAAATCACTCTTATTAATTTTGTATGTGTCTTGTATGCAGTTAAACATGGACATATTGTATCCTCCTAATAGAATGTGAGCCCTTTGCAAAAAAGGGCTCATATTACTTTTGGTTTTGTATCCACTGTGTGTAGAACTGAGTTGTATTAATAGTCATTTGTTTAACTTATTGATTGATTATCCATGATCACCCAACTGGTTTGTGTTAGAAGTCACTCCTACTTGACTTCAATCAGGCCTTGAGTCGGAGCATTGTGTTGCCATTTGTCTTGTATATATCTGGCATTTAGTAAATATTTGTCAAATTTATTGAATGTGATCATGGCCACAACAGCCGTGCCTGTAGCAAACCAGAGAGACAGCTTCATGTATCCTTATTTTGTGGAAAATACACAATATTTTTCCTTCATTAATATGTTTGTTGATTTAAAAGAAGTAAAAAGAAGTGTTTTGCAGGGTTGAGCTAGTATTTCTTCTGCCACTGGAGAGGCTGCTGGTACTGAAGATGGTTTTGTTATCAAAGATGGAATGTGTTCTTTATCTGAAAAAAATAGGCTCTCTCATAATGACTCTTTTTCTCCCTGCTTCCCAGAACTTTCACCTCTCCTGACCCTTCATTGGTACATCTTGGTTAGATTTTTATCAGCTTTCTGATTATGTTAGATATAAAAAATAAACATATAGTAAAGTTCTTTCCTTTAACACATCAAATTGTCTCAATGTAAAAATGCAAATGGTGATATAAGTGTATTTGAAAAGACATTGTCACTGAAAGAATTTAATAAAGTCATTCATATTACCCATCAAATTAAGTTCTATACCTCTCAATTCATTAATGTTAATATATAGATACACATTCTTTTCTTTTTAATCTAAAAGTTTTCGAGCTTAGTGTAATGTCAAAAAGAAACACATTTTGGAATGCTATTAAACACGAAAGGCAGTCACCATTATGAAGACCTGACAAGGCAATGATGACAACTGCAATCTGAGAATCACAACTCAACTTCCACATGTGGCAACATCTGTCTTTATTGTGGCAAAAGCTGCAGACCCCATATTGAGTTTGCTAGTTATTGAAGAATGCATAAATAGATCATGGAAAAATTATACAGGTCTCTGATGGATTGCTGATAGGAGTAGGGACACTAAGGCAGTATTTGCTAACATATGGCCTGCAGACAAATAAAAGGTCTGTGTAGGTTTCCAATGGCTCTTTGTATCTACCATTGACATTTCTTTCTTTCTTCCTTGTGTTTCAATCTCCCTGTTCCCTATTATGTTTAATTTTCCCCTTTAACATTTATATATACTTATAGCTAGATATAAATTCTGATGAAATTGATCTGGGAGTTTTAGTGGACTGTGAGCTCAATATAAATCAACGGTATAATATGGTATTCAATAAAGCCAACAAAATTATAGCCTATATATATATATTGAGGGGCACAATTTCCAGGACTAGGGATGTGATAGTCTGTCTGTACTCTGTTCATCAACAAACATTTATTAAGTACTTACTGTGTACCAGGCATTGTGCTAAGCACTGTAGATGAAAAGTAAGGAGGGAAAATAAGCCCTTCTCTTGAGTTCTCAGCCTAATAGGAGAGACAACATGCAAATAACTATATTCAAGATATATACAAGATAAACTAGAAATAATCACGGGTGGGCAATGCTAACATTAATAGGATTTGGGAAAGGCTTCCTGAAGAAAATGGAATTTGAAGGAAGCTTTGAAAGCCAGAAGATGAGGAAAAAGAACGTTCTAGAAATAGGTGATAGCTATTGAAAATGCCCTGTGTATGAAACATGGGGAGGGAGGGAAGAATGAGATGTAAGAAAATTGGTAGTTAGAAGGGATTCAGATGATGAAGAGTTCTGCTAACAGATCTTTATATTTGATTCTGGGGGTAATAGGGAATCACTGGAGTTTATTGAATGGGAGGGTGACATACTTAAACCTATGGATTAGGAAGATCATTTTGACAGCTGTATGAAGGAAAGACTGGAGTGAAGAGAAATTTGAGGCAGGAAGATTAACAAGCAGGTTATTGCAATTGTCTAGGCATGAGGTGAGGAGGTCTGTCTGCACAAGGGTGGTGGCAATATCAGAGGAAAGAAAGGGGGATATACAAGAGGTATTATAAAGCCTTTTTATAATACTCTGAATAGAACCTATCTGGAATATTGACTTCAGTTCTGGGAGCCACATTTTAGCAAAGATATTGATAAACCAGAAAGCATCCAGGGAAGTGCCTCCAGCATGGTAAAATACATCAGATTCCTGTTATATGAAAAATGATTGTAATATCATCTTATATTTAACTACTTGATATTACATATGTATGTGTTTAACGGACACAAAGATACAGATATATACACATGAATATGGTGTTCACTGTTTCCTTTGATAGAACATAAGTACCTTGAGAGCAGGGATTTTTTTTCTTTAAGTCTTGGTGCCCAGGACAGTTCCAGGCAATTTAGGTGCTTAATAAATGCTTTTTCAATTGATCAACTATCAGGGAATGTTAGGCTCAGAGAAGATAAGACTGTGAGAGGACATTGCAGCTCTCTTCAAATATATGAAGGATTGTCACTAAGAAGAAGGATAAGACTTGTTTTGCTTAAGAGGGCAGAGCTAGGGACAATAGGAGTTCAGTTGCAAAGAAATAGATTTGAACTTGATATAATTAAAAAATTCACTACAGTGAGACCTCTCCCAAGATGGAATGGGTCCACTTTGCCTTCTGGAGGTGGTAGGGTACTTTTTCACTGATGGTCTGAGGATTGTTCTATGACTGGGTCCGATAGACCCTAAATGATTATCCATTTGACCAGTGATTGACCTACCTATATATGTACTTGGAAGGTCCTATGTATTCAATAGTGACTGAATCAGCTACGGTTAGTCAAGGAATGAAAAGTTCTAATAACTATAATAAGTTAGCAAACTTCATCTCAGCCAAGTTTGCAAGGTTACCAAACTCTCCTCATTACAATGCCTTTGTAAGGTTGATGGTTTAGCTGTTCTCTGATTTATAGACATCCCCCCAATTTCTAATTCATTGTTATCACAAAATGAGCTGTTATAAATCCATATATATATTTATATATGTATACACATGCTGTATTATATATGTGTGTGTATGTATATATGTATATATATATATATATTCTTACATATACATACACACACACACACACACATATATATATATATATATATATATATATATATATATATAAAATGTCCTTTTCCTTTGATCTTTTTGAGATACAGACCTACTAGTGCTACTAAGTGCCTACTAAGTCAAAGGATATGGACAATTTTATAGCCCTTTGGGCATAGTTGCAAATTGTTTTCCAGAATTATTAGATTAGTTCAATTAGTTCACCAACATTGCATTAGTGACCCTGGATAATAGAGTTTTGATGATGTATAAGCAACTCTGGAACAGAATGCTGCATGGGGACTCAGGGAACCTGAGTTGGAATCCGAACTCAGTAACTTCTGTGTAATCTTGGGAAACCCATTAAACCTCTCAAGGACTCCTCATATTTAAAACAAAGAGGTTGGACTGGGGAATGTTCTCCAGCTTCATATATAGGATCCTATGATCTTAAGAACATATGTTTTAGTAGGCCATGAAAAGCCATGTAATCAATCACATTTTTGCAAACCCAGCGAAGCTTTGTTATAATTATTAGCCTTACGTAAAAACAATGATCCAGTGAGAAGAAATGCTTCTATTTAGATTTCAATCTATTTTTAAGCCTTTCCAGTAGGACAGAACCCAATTTCATGGGGGAGAGGGAAAGAGAGGTGCTTTGGATAATCCTCAGCAATGAAGAAGGAGGTCTCCATTGTTCCTACTTAGAAATCTTAACTTCCTGAATTTGACATCTGGCTTTCTCTACCCTCAGTTCAATAAAAAAAATTTGTCAGCCTTCAAACACCAGAACATTCTTTAACTTACCCATCATTAAATCTTTCACAATATTTTATCAAGTATTAACTGGTTGTATGTGGAATTCAATTTAATTCTATGTTACAGCAGCCCACAAAAGGAAATATAACACTTTTAAGGGTAGAATGGGAAATATATTATTCATAAATATAATGTGCTTTGCTGGGGACAAATGACTGAAGATCTGGGAGGGTCTTACATAGGTAAAAATATTATGAAGGGACTGAGGCAGTTTCCTTATTGGGTTATTTTAGAGTTAGTGTTACAAGGAAATTAATATTGAAGTTGGAGAAATCTTTGAAGTATCAGGATTGTGGAAAGATTTGTTCAGGCAAAGAGCCTATTATTAGAACTATGATTTTTAGATGCTATGGAAAGTGTGAACTTTGATTTAGGTTATATCTCCTGGAAGAAATCTTCATTGGCCAAAGTTATGGTAAGTCATTCCTGGGGACTTAGAAATCATGACAGACTTGAGAATACCTAGCAACAACCTTGAGGAGTCTAACAAAGGAAAACAAAGGTACCAATCTGGAGAAGAAAATATACTATAATTGGGATGGCCATTTTAGGACAAGAGGGACAGAGTAGGTGGTGAAAAAAAAAGGGACTTTTAATAATAACAGGCCTGGATCTTTCTCTTTTTAACTTCAGCAAGAAGCTAAATAAATGTCCATTAATAAATTACTTAAGTTATACAGAGAATGATATGTGTATGAAAGCGAAAGCCATTGAGGAAAGTGATAAATTTTGCTCCTTTATCCTTCCTTTTAATTACCTCAAGGGATGAAAATTACATTTGAAAATAAACCATTTATGGCTACCAAGTTAGCATAAAAATATTTACGCCATGCTGTCATGAATCTATACATCTCATATGTACTTAATATACATAGTGAAATTAATAATTTTCAAGCTTGAAATGGCCCTTCAGTCTCCATGATTCTTTAGATTATTGCATCTACTTTCAGAACTTTAAGTCTTGCTCAGATGGATCAATTCATTGTAAACTGCAAGATTAATATTTTCTCAGATTATGATGTGCCTTCAATAGGAATTTTTCATAATTTGATGTCAGCTTTTATTTGATCAAATTAGAGGACAGTTTTGCCTAGAGACTGTACAATGTGTATTCAATAACCATTTTAAAAAATGATTTTCTATTGGAATTCTAATCGAGTATCTGATACCTCTTCCCTTCCCTCACACAGACCATCCCACCCGAAAGCCAACCAGGCTGCAGCACTCTCACATTGTCCTCCAGACTGGAAGTGTGTTTGTTGACTTTTTTTTTTAAACTACACATAGAATAGTTAATGTTGTGCAAGCTAAAGTAGAAAATAGTTAAAAAGCAAATCACATCTTCTTCAGTTCAATCAGTCCTCACCCTTTCTTTCAATGATAGATTTACACCAGCTTTTGAGTCTCCGAAATCTGAATATGCCAAGGATCGGAATTCAGAATGCCTGATGAAAGCAACAGAAAAGGCCTTCCTCATGAATGTTGTAAGTAGGTCCTTGTTTCTGGGGAACTACCTGCACTTCTTTTCATCTTCAGAGACATCCTCTTTGCACTGGAAAGGATTCTGTGACTTGTTTGGTGAAGGTGGAATAATTAGGATCAAAGAGCATTTTCCACATTGGAATTAATTACAGTTTTAATGCTGGCACATCGATTATATATGTGTGTATGGTTTTTTTCCTTATTGAAACCACAGCAGAGATTAGAGAGAATTCAGAACTTAATTCCCAAGTATTAGGAAAAGTGCCATGATGGGGGAAGGGGAGGAAGGGAAGGCAATATCTCCTTCTACACAGCCTTTCTGGTTCTATGATATTCTATAAAATAACACTGCCACAGAATAGATAGTAGGTACATTTCATAAACCATTCTCTTTCTTCCATGTTTTATTTTCTCATATAAATGAACATTAAAAGAAACTCAACCTTTGGCAAATTTCTCTAACAGTCAAACCATAATACACTTAATTCAGTGGAAAACTGGTAATTAGTTTGTAAACAGGAAAGGCTGCTGGGGGTTGGCATATTAAAAACTCTGATTTTATTCTTTATAGTTCCCTACTGATTTTGCCTCCAAGGTAAACTATTGAAGAGTTATGAAAGTCCCAAAGGAAGCCGGAATTTTGTGATTTTTGCCAAATGTATGTGCACACACACACATAAATCGCTGTTGTTATGATGGTAAGACAACTTCTGAAAGAACTCTAATGAAAAAAGAACATGGAAAAATATGTGGTATGCACTGCCTTCAAGGTACAATACTTCATCTATCATGCTATTATTGTTTTTTATTGCATAGTGTCTCCTAGGATGTAAAAGGGTTATATAAAGGGTTATTTCTCTCCTGATGATGTGGAAGGACTTGTGGTTTCCTTAAGTATGCTGTGGGTCTGATATGATTTCTGAAATGTGGGAGCAGAGTAGCAGATACAGGTGATGGAAATGATGAGAGAGGATACTGGAGAGGGAGAGGACCAATCAGAGATACTGTAAGGGACAGGTAAGGACTGTGCTCAGGTATAACTTGTAGCTAGCTACTTAGTTAAACCTTAGGTCTGTGCCACTGCTGCCACCTCTTTCCTAGGAAGCTCATTATCCTATGATATTGCATCACCCTTGGTACATATATCTCATCAGTATCCTCAGTGCCCTCTGACCCTCTGATTAGAGGGTTGGGAGATGAAGCAAAGAATTATGAGGCCCTCCATTTAAAGAAAATTCCCATCCCAGATGACTCTTTAAGTCCCACCAGCCCGTCTTCCTTGGACTGAACTCCACTACATCACTGTGTCTTCTCCCCAACCCTCTCTGCTTTTCACATTCCTTCTGTGTTCCTTTCCACCTTTAGATTATTAGCTTCTTGAGAGCAGAGACTGTCTTTCTTTAATGCCTGGCAAACAATCAGTGGTTAATAAATGCTTATTGACTACTGAATTTCAATGATTTATAACTCAAAATCAGAGGTCATCTAGTCTAACCCCCTTACTTTGTCTAAGAGGAGGAGGCCCATAGAATGGGCTAGGGTCTCACAGGTAGTAGTAAATGGTGGAACTAGAATTTGAATCCTGGAGCTATGATTCCAAATTCAGCATTAACTGGAAGTTTGAGCAGTGTCAGAGATAAAGCATGGGGTTGGAGTAGCCTATCTGGCCCATGTCATCCCCTGTTGTGATCTTAGTGGTAGGAGCTAAGTTGGTATTTGACTACAGTAGACTGGGCAAGTAGTGTTCCATGAAGGTTGTTCTAGCTATCAGTACTTCCTAATAAATTCCTATAAATCTCTTATGTAACTGCACATAGTAGGTGCTTAATAAATGTTTATTGACTGACTGATTGAATGCAAGTCAGGAAGACCTAAGTAAAAAGTGGAAGGACTGGCCAGGAACTCTCCCTGAGCCTTCTGTTAACTCCTCCCATTTATAAGGCTGACTGATGGAATATAAAGAATTCTCATTAATCTCTGAGGAAGGACAAGGTTAGGGATAAGCCTACTGTTGTCCTTCCTTGTTGTTTTTACATTGGTTATACCACATCTAGATTATTGTGCCCACTTCTGGATATCACATTTTAGAAGGGAAAGCAAAAAAAAAAAAATTAGAATATATCTAGAGGGGAAAATAGGATGCTAAGACAGAATTATATCTCATGAGAATCTGGTGAAAAAAAAACTGGAAAAGTTTAGCCTGGAGAGGAAAGGAAAAAGTTTTTAGGTACACATGATGTATTGTCAAATACTTGAAGTCTTGTAATGCAAAAGAAGTCCCCAAGTGGAAAACAAGAGCCAATGGTAGAAATTATAGGGAGACAGATTTTACCTCAATACAGGATGTAACTAAGAGAGCTGATCAGAAGATAAAATAGACTGCTTTTTTAGCCTTGTGAAGTAGAGAATTATCTGTTGCATAACATATCCAAGTAGAACATGGAATGCCATTTGCTAAGGATATTTGTTGTAGTTGAGTCTTTTCATTCATGCCCTACTCTCCATGACCCCATTTGGGATTTTCTTGGCAAATACAATAGAATAGTTTGCCATTTTCTTCTCTAACTCATTTTACAGCTGAAGAAACTGAGGTAGACAAGGTTAAGTGACTTGCACAGGGTTGCACAGCTAGTTAGTGACTAAGGCCAGATTTGAACTTGGGTCCCTCTTGACTTCAGGTTGGCACTCCATCTACTATGCCACTAGGTGTCCTAGGTTGTTTCTAGAGAATTCAAATAATAGGGATTAGAGTGGGAGGAAACCTTAGAAATCATTTATTTCAACCTCCTCATTGGGTGATAGATCAAGTCCTCCCTAAAAGAATGTAAACTCCTTGCAAGCAGAGATGAAACATTTCATTATTATTTTTGAATCTCCAAGTCCTTGCATAGTGCCTGGCACATAGTAGGTACTTAAAATTTGGGGTTGATTGATTCCAACTTGGGCAAATGATTTACTCAGGAGAGCCTTTTGAAGAAAATAAGTGTCAATAGTGTACTTGGCTCTAAGGCTAGCTCTCTATCTACTCACCAGGTTGCCTTAATGAACAATACCTAGTCATTACTACTCTTAAGGAGAAAGAACAAATTATTCATATGTGAGGCTGAGAAGGAAACTGTTTACAGGCAACAGAAAAAAATCTGTATATAAAAGTAAAGCAAAGTATTCACCTATTTATTAGATTTATATAGTAGAATCTAAGGCCTATTTAGTGAATTTCAAACTGCACAAGGAGCATTTTTAAAGCATTTTGATGATAGGTAATGGGTCCAGGAATAGTAGGAATCACAGGAAAGGGGACCACACATGGGAAATAAGAGAGTGTAAGTAAAATTCACTGTGTAATGGCAATTCCAACTTTCTCATGGTAATAAACGATCAGTAAGAAAACAGTGTGAATGATGGTTTGGAAGAGTCATTGTAGGAAATCGTATACATCTAGGGTCACTCATGTTTTTTATAGGGGCACAGGCTGGGGGGCCCAGGTGCCATAAGGCCTAGTCCACAGACTGATCACATGGTCCACAGTCCAAACCACATTGCCCCTTAATCCCAAACATGCCACTTCGGCTCAGCCCCAGGCTTCAATGAGAAATTTAAAGCACCACATGCCCTTAGAACCTGAACAAACATTAAGGGACCTTAATTGGAATGACTACATAACAATGGATGACTACGGGCATGAGTTCCCAATATAACATTTATTTCTGGGTTGGAAACACCAAAAGAAAATGTCTCTCTTCCCAGATGGCCTCCAGGAAAATAACATAAACTTTGTACTTTAGTGTCAAAAATATAAACACAGATGAAATCTACTTTACTGTTAACTGACCTAAGTTTATCTTGGAAAGATTCCATCCACTTACATATTATAATTGTTTTTTATACTGAGACATGGGGTTATCTCATTTCTACTGATCTGCAGAAACTCTTAGCTATCTGAAAGTTCAACACAGATAAATCCTTAAAGATTTAGATGCTTATCTGGATTAGAATGGTAGAGGACTGAAGAATTATTTTAAAAAATGTACAGTTAGTTTCCTTATTCAAGAATGGATACCCCCTTTGACACTTGCCATATCCTGTTTTAAGTTGATGCCAAAGTGTAGTGGCGAGCTCTGTTCCACCTACCTGTATAGCCTCAGTGAGGAACAACATCTATGTTTGTCTTATTGTCATCCAACATCCAGTCATCCAACATTTATGTCTCCCAGGGTAATACTTCCAATGCACTCATAAATTAAAACAGCATAAAGGGTGGTGAGCTTTCTCCAAATTCCCCAGAAATTTTTCAAGAGTGAGAAGGGGCATCAGTCTTAACTTCCCTGGATTCCTTCAAGTTCCATCTAAAAGTTCCACCTTCTGCAAAAAGCCTTTGCCAGTCTTCTTTAACTTTTGTCCCTTCCCTCTGAGACAATTTATCCTATAGATAGATAGGTAAATAAAGTGATAGGTAAATATTAGGTAAAATAATAGGTAAGAAAAATGTGTGAATGTGTGTGTGTAGAAACACACACATATGTGTGTCTATATATGTAAATATATATATACATATATAAAGACCTCTCTCTCTCTCTCTCTTTCTCTCTGTCTGTCTCTCTCTCTCCCTCTCTCTCTCCCTGCCTTTCTCTCTCTCTCTGTCTCTGTCTCTGTTTCTCTCTGTCTCTCTCTGTCTCTGTCTCTGTCTCTCTCTCCTGTTTTTTACCTTTTTTTTGTAAGCCCAGCACTTAGCACAGTTTTTGCTACATAATAAGTGATTAATAAATATTGTTGATTTGACTCAGCATTATTCTTGCATGCTTGAACTTGAATGTACCACATCCTCAGGATAAAACTATAAGATTTTAAAACATTTTATGAGCTCTCTACCTTTTTTGGTCTAGATTTATAATTTCATCTTTTTACAGATCCCTTAATGAAGAAACACTAAAAATGAAACCCAGGCACTAAGGCTGTTACAACAAATGGCCATGGTCATTTGTGTTAAAATAAAGGAATCTTCAACATAAGCATCATTTCTACCATTTGTTTTTTTTTTTATTTTTGTAGAGACAGCATAGTGTAAGTAGTTAAATATGCCTTACTACCCTTGCAACCCTGAGCAACTTAGTGCAGTGGAAAGAACATTGGTTTTGTGTCGGGGGTCGGTCCTGACTGCCTGGGCGGAGAGGGGCTTCCCCAGGAGTGGCCACCAGCCAACCAGGGGAGGACACGACCCGGGATTAGGGATCGTGCCTCCCTAGGATTGGTCTGGAGGGGCTTGCTCCAATGGGATGTAGGCCTCTCCCTCGGGGTGGATCAGGATGGATACCTAAAAATAGAAACCTATTTAAACAATAGATGGCTACCCGGAACTAGAAACCTACTTAAACCAACACCCTTAGCTGTTCGGGGGATTCCTCTGCACTTAATAAAATATATGCCTCCTGAAGAAGTGTCCGACTGAGTCCCTCGGCCGTATCCCCCGGGGAGGGAAATCCGGAGACGTCCGAAGCAGAAGCCCACTGAGAGAGTGTCACCTGAAGGACCCGGACCCGGGTCAATTGGCGCCTATCGTGGGGCACACGATAGACGGGACCCCCGCCAGGTGACGTGAGTATCCCGCTCGCTTAAGGGCGGAAGAGTCGGACACCCTAGGTAGACGGGGCTACCTAGGAGAAAATGGGCAATAGAATTGCTAAGCAATTGCAGCCAGAGGATTCAGGAGTATTAGCGTGCCAGCTTTATAAGGTCTGCCAAGAAGCGGGCACAAAAATTCATATAAAGGAATGTAGGGAGTGGGTAGTAAAAATACAAACTATATCACCATGGGTTTGCCATGCAGAATTAACTCCTCAAACATGGCAAGTAGTGGGGACACAAATGGCCTCTTATGTGGATGCCACCCCTGGGTTGCTCGTTGAGACTGATTTTGTCATGTACGGGGTGGAAAAAGCAGCCCTTGTGGGCACCCCACGTCCAACTTGCTGGGCTGCCGCTTGTGCGATACAAACGGGAGACTCCCTTGTGGAGATTTCTGACAAGGAGTCGAGATCCCCCTCTACTGCCCCCCTTTTTTATCTTTGGAGCATTGGCGGTCTGGGAGCTCAGGAGACAATCACGACCAGATAGGACCGAGAGGAAAGAGGGAGTTGGTGCAGTCAGAAATTCAACCAGAAAATACATCCAGAGTTGGCCCAGGGCCTGGATTTGTGGCACAGCAAAAAATTTGCCCAGGATTTGTGGCACAGTGGCGAATTCAGCAGCCGGGATGTTCTTCCAGCCCTGGCACTCAGCACAGATCTATGGTGCAGTAAAAAGTTGCAGGAGTAAGTCTAAAAAAGCAATCTTGTACGGGAGAAAGTTTAGAGAAGGAATCTTATGCAAGGCTTAGTTACGCAGTGATAGAAATTAAGCCAGAGTTATAATGTGTACAGAGGATTTCTGACAATTTTTTCTCAGTTTTTTGGATTCTTTTATTGTCTGTATATGTGTTCTGTCTTTACATGTTCTGTGTGCGTGTGTTTGTGAGTTATTACGGTCAGCTCCATGGTAGCTGGACCTTGGAAAGTTATCTCTTTTCCTCCCCCTCCTCCCTTCTCTCTGATGACTGCAGCATCGGGGAGAAGTATGGGAGAGAGAAAGAGAGGAACTAATCTTATATTATTTTTAGTTCATGTGATTGCATGGTGTAGTCTTGAATGGGAAATGCAGGGACATAGTGTCTGTGCAGTTTTAAAGGGGGCTTTAATCAAAGCCCATTAGGAAAACAACATGGATATGAAGTTTAAGGAAAGCATAAAAGTTTTGGGAATTATTTGAAAGTTTTTGGTTAAACCCTCTCTCTTTGCCTTCCCGATCCTGGCCAGATTGTGGGGGTGGAGAGAGACGAGAGGAGATCTGGGGCAGGCTGATCAGCATTTTCACCTAAATCTCACCTAAAAGAAAAGTATTTTGTATAATGAGAAGTAACCAAAAGGTAGTTATTCTGTTCACATATTAAGTGAAACGTGTCACTCCTAATTGGATGTTTAAAACAGATCAGGAGTTGTTATATTATTTGGCACTAGGCAAATTGGAAATATGCATAAATCTTAAAGAGACACCTCAGCAGAGATAAAGCTTTTGAAACTCTCCAGCAGAATGGAATAGACTTGGCGCCACTGGGCAGTTGTCCAGAAGTCTCCCTCCCTTCAGCTGAGGAATTCAAAACCCTCTCATTCAAAAAAGTTCTTAAGGAGTGGACACAGAAATAAAATTTACTTGAGTAAAGGATGGAACCATTAAGATTTTTTGCCCTGCAGTCCCAACTCATCATTCAGCTGGGTCTACAGTGAATTGTAACTTTTATCATTCCAGATTAGATCAAGAGAAGAGAACTATTATTTTGGAGGTTTTCAACTAATTTTTTGTAAAAGTTTAGTGACTTAACAACAGGACAAATTTTAAACGGTTTTAAATTTTCATTTTCAAGACAATGTATTGATAAATTAATATGTAATGGTCTATGAAGCAGAAAAGATCTTGCTCTTTTAATCTGAACTTGTAGTCATTCCTTGGCTTAAGCAAAAGTTAAATTTAGTGTTTGAACTTATTAACAACTTAATTTCTAAAAAGTTTTTTTTTTTCAGAGTAAATGTAATCAGAGAAGGAGAAACTAGCCTGTGAAACAATGATGTAAGGTGGTAAGGCTTAAGTTTGAAGTCACCTATCATAGATTCTACAAAGGTTACAACTTTAAATGACTTTCAGAAATTGATAGGAGTAATTCAGTGGTGTAGGCCACAGTTGGGAGTTACAACTGATCAAATGAAACCATTATATGATTTATTGAAAGGTCCTTCTCAATTAAACTCATGCAGAGAATGGACATGTTTGAAATTAGTGCAGAAAAAGATTATGGGGTGTACTATTAGCAGGATATTAGAATCACAGGACTTGAAAGTAACAATTTTATTCACTGAAAAAATACCCACTGGAGTTTTACATCAAAAACAAGGGATTATTGAGTGGGTACATTTGGCTCAGATAAAGAGCAGAGCTTGTGTGCCTTATGCTGTGCTGGTAGCCCAAATAATACATAAGGCAGTGAAGAGAGTAAGGATGTTAATAGGACAGAAACCTCACACAATATATACTATGTATACAAGTCAAGAAATAGAGAACTGCATACAAGAGTTTGTGGAATGGCAGATTTTGATTAATCAGAATTTCCAACACGGGCTCCCAATTCCTTTTGGGCAGCAATTTGCCACGTGGCCATGATCTTGGGCCAACAAATGCTCTTCCTCACTGGTAGAGGGAGTTAATGTTTTTACAGATGCAACAAAAAATTTTAGGGCATCTATGTATATTCCATCTAAAAGGGAGATGCATAAATTTAAAACAACATTTACTTCTACACAACAAAATGAATTATATGAAGTATTGCAAGCATTATTATATGTGAAAGAACCTTGCAATATCATCACAGACAGAAAGTATACAGTACCATTGATACCTAGAGTAGAGTCAGCCTATATTCCTGATAGGGCAGATAGTATTAAACAGATAACTATGGAAGTTCAACTACCAATAAGGGCCAAAACAGCAATATTTTATATCACACACACTCGGTCACATTCTAAATCATGCAGTACCAAAAAGCATTAAACCAAACAATGGTCCAGTTTATGTCAGTAAAGCCATTGAACAGTTCATGGTGGAATTTTCCATTTTACATGTCACTGGAATCCCCCATAATCCCACTGGTCAAGCTATAGTGGAACGAGCAAATCGATCCCTGGACACCTACTTGCAAAAAGAAAAAGGAGGAGTTGGACCAGGAGTTGATAAATTCGCAATTGGCTGTTTATACTCTAAATTGATGATAAATTACAATTGGCTGTTTGGCTGTTTATACTCTAAATTATTTAAAATTCTATAATGATGGCTTATTGGCTGCTATGAAATTCTTAACATTTCCTAATAAGGAGTCTGCAAAGAATGAATCAGCAATAACAAGTGCCCTGAAAGTAGCCAGTAATGTGGCACGATGAGAATAAAAATTGATTTGGTCCTCATACAGTGTTAACGTGGGGAAAAGGGTATGTTTGTGTTTCAACAGATGATAATAAAGAAGTTTGGGTTCCAGTGAAAAGGATAACAATGATAGAGGACAACCGCCAAGGTGAAGCGGTCACAGGGAGTGAGGAGGTGCTATCAGTGGCAGATGAAAAAACTTCTGGAGAAGCTTAATCAACTAGGTCACAATGACTCCTTTCATTTTTCTCGTACTTATCATGACACTCAAAGAACACTGCGTCCATCGACCCAGCACCGAAGGAACAACAGAGATGGGCGTTCCTCACGAATCCACCATGGTTAAGGGTGATGTCATGGAGTGAGACAATAACCAAATTTATCATCCAAGGCAATATTTCTCACATGTTTAAAGATGATGGACTAGACTATGATAATAATGGGACTCTCTTTCAGAGACGCTAACTTTTCAGGACTAGTCACAGGTTTCCCACTTTGTCTATAGAAGGACATTTCTGGGAATTGGAATGGGTTTGGTTTTAAATACATACAGGTGAATGGAACAGAGGGGTATCCCTGGTGTGCCACTATTGTGGACGGACAAGAGACATGGGATGAGAAAGATACATGACACGCTTATAATCTGTTCACCTGGAGGATAAATGGGACAATAGTAGTTTGGTCAGACAAGGACTTTGTGGGACTTGTTCGTGGAATGAAATTTAGGCCATTTTGTAACTTACAAAAGAAGAGAAATGTAACCCTTTGGCATCTGTATACGGGGTTTTTACCATTTGAGAATTGTCACACACATACTTGTCAGGAGAAAGAATTGATTAGGGGAAACTACACAGAAATGTTATATTCATGTCACAATCTTACATACTTACTTGAGGAAAAATATGCACCAAACTTTCCTAGACAAATGTACATCAATTATAAAGGGTCTCCTGAGGTTGAAAGACCTGTTCAGGGACTAGACAAAGTTATTCTAGCTATGGGAGGACAAACAGTGCAGCGAATGCCTGCTGCAGCATCACCAAAGAAAGCTAACAACATTACTTTAATGGGTGAAGTATGTCTAGGGAACACATATATATTTCTATGGGACAGAGACTACAGATCTAAACTAGAGACATATCAGAACATGACAGGAATTTTCAATTTTACATGCCAGAATTGTTCTGTACAAGCATATATAGGACCAAAGATAGTGTGAGGGGCCGCCACCAGACCTCCTGGGTGGATAGGTGACGGCCGGGAGTCTATACCCGCCCTAACTGGCGGTCACGCGCTTGGCCCGTGACTTCCTCATTCTGGGCGCAAGGAAGGCTCGTGGACAAGGTACGGCATCGCCCTCGGGGAGGTACTGGTGGGGCCCCCACCTATCATAGTAGGACACGATCAGCCAACTCAGTAACGTGGCCCTAAGAACAGGTGCTGAGGGCTGACCAAGGCTTAACCACCAATCAGGGAACTAAGGGCTATCGTGCGATACGCAGCTGTTACGACCTGCATGCATGACTGCCCTCATGCTTAATGCCAGCACAGAGCTTGAAGATGCTATTTCCAGACTTGATGACTTCCAAAGTTTAGATACTTATATATTAAAGTTAGGTGAGATAATTAAAGGCATACAAAATGCCACAGACCATTATAAGAGGGATATGAAAAATCAGCATGGACTTTTCCCAGATTAGTTGAGAAATCTTACTGTTACACAATGGCTTCATACCTCTTTGTTACTGGATTGGGGATTGCCCTGTTATGGGTGATTTGTCTCTGCCTACCTTGCTTATTGTCATGTATTATGAAATTGTGGATGGGTACCCTGGAATAACTAAAGGCTGATATACTTCTGCATAAACAAAAAGGGGGAGTTGAGGCGCAAGTCGCGCAAATACCATGAATTTTTTGCAATTTCGGGATGACGGCCTAACACCGGCCATGTTCAAAAGCATCCCTGTACCCCGCTATAATCAATAATGGGCTTTCGCTGTGACTGTGCCAATGACGGGAATATTGTGGCCCCATGACCTGGATAATCATGCCATTGGCTGCAGAGGTACCCAATGACGGGATTATTGTGGGTCCACCTACCAGAAATGCTGGAGGTGGGGGCCACCCACATAGCCTAAGACAGGGGCCCTGCCCACTCTCGGTATCAGGCATGGAGACAGGCCACATAGCCTAAGACAGGCCTTTCACCTGCCCTTATTAAACAAAAAGGGGGAGTTGTCGGGGGTCGGTCCTGACTGCCTGGGCGGAGAGGGGCTTCCCCAGGAGTGGCCACCAGCCAACCAGGGGAGGACACGACCCGGGATTAGGGATCGTGCCTCCCTAGGATTGGTCTGGAGGGGCTTGCTCCAATGGGATGTAGGCCTCTCCCTCGGGGTGGATCAGGATGGATACCTAAAAATAGAAACCTATTTAAACAATAGATGGCTACCCGGAACTAGAAACCTACTTAAACCAACACCCTTAGCTGTTCGGGGGATTCCTCTGCACTTAATAAAATATATGCCTCCTGAAGAAGTGTCCGACTGAGTCCCTCGGCCGTATCCCCCGGGGAGGGAAATCCGGAGACGTCCGAAGCAGAAGCCCACTGAGAGAGTGTCACCTGAAGGACCCGGACCCGGGTCAGTTTTGGAGCCATTTAAACTTTCTGGGCTTTAGTTTCTTAACATCTGCAATGAGGTGCTTTAGGGCTGCAGAAAGTGATAGCACCTAGGGTAAGCAAAATCATTGACTCTTGCCCTGCTCCTTAATCCTCCCCACTGTCTGCAGGTACATCAGGCCCAGCTTCCATATGTACATAGGTCAAATAGTTGTACCAATTGACCTTTAGTATCCCTTTCAGCAATAAATCTATAATCCTATGTAGTAACTTAATCTCTATAAATTTTAGTCATTGGTGTATGATTTATCTATTAAATCTTACATGAGTTATGATCTGAGAGGCTGTTCTCACATTGGGCACATACCCTGGAATGACAAAATAGCAGACACTTCACATAATTTGTTATCATTATAATTATTGCTAAAGAGGGAATCTAAGGTATTTGGACATTATGACTCACTACAAAAGGCCCCTTTTGGTACTGACACCCAAAATTGTGTAAACATTTTCCATGAGCTTGGAATGTATATTTGTGTTCTCTCTTTGTTGTAGAAAGAGGGGCAGGTTAATTGACAAACAAGACATCAGGAAAGGAGTCAGTGGCAGTGGATTCTGGATTCTGTACTGTGAAGTCCTGTGCCATCCTCTCTTAAGACTCATGTTCAATTGAAACTCAAGCTTTGTAAAAAGATTTTAGTGACTGTCAACTCCAAACTTGTTGAACAAGGCTAAACCTCACACAGTTGGTGTATTGGGGAATATTTTATTGATTACAAGCTCTCTTAATTTTAGGTCTTAAGTGTTTAGAATTAGCAATTTATAAAGTTCATTTGTCATACTAAATAAAAGTTTAAGCATCCAGAGGTGCTGGAAAAATCCCTATCTCTCCAGACCCAAGGGGGAAGAATGAAGGTTGTACCAGGAAATCTTTTGCATATTAATAAAAACATAGCATGTCTCCTCCCATCTCTGATTGAAAAACTGTCTAGGCTCTGGGAAGTCATGAAGGAAAGGGAGGATAGAAAACACCTGGGACAGAAATATCTTGGTTCATTTCTTTTACCATCATAAACTGTCCCAGGATGTGGTGGGGCACTCTTGGAATTCCTGCACCTGAAGGCTAAGGTTAGATTTCTTGAGATCTGCAATTCTGAGATGTAATAGGTTAAGCCCATAAGGTATCTGCAACTAAACCCAGCATCAACATGGAGAGTCCCTAGAAGCAGGGAGGCAGCAGGCTAGCTGTGGAGAGGGAAATAAGCCAGTTGGAGAAAAGGGCAGCTTAAAGCCCCCATGATGATGAGTATTTGGTTTAGCTCGTGAATAGTTGCTGTACCTCTAGCATGGGTGAAATACAGATACTCAGTCTAAAAGAAAAAAAGGCTCATGATTCAATGTGCTATGATCCCTTTCTAAGAAGTACCACTTCAGCCCAAAAAGGGCGTGGGAGAGGGAGTGAGGAATCAGCATCAAGTTCAGAGAAAAATTTACTATTTTATAAATGAGGCAGCTGAGGAGGCATAATGATCAAGTAAGTTTTTTGAAGTCAGTAAGTTTTTCTCTTTTGTTTACTCATTTCAGAACACAGTGACCTGCAAAACGACCTTATATTTATTTTGTATACACTTCTACATATGAATTTTGTCTTCCTTTGTAGCATCCAAGGTCCTTGAGGATTAGGACAATTTCATTTTTGTTTTTATGTCCCCATAGCTTAGCATAGTACTCAGCAAATAGTAGGGATTTAATAAATGCTTATTAGATTGTTGTGGCCATGTTTTTATCATTGAAAACCTACTGGGCAGCAAAACCCCTGAAAGTCCAGTGTTTGCTACATCCCTAGTCTACTTCACATATGTGCAAACTGGATACAATGAGTATTGCGAATGAAAGAGGGGACTTTCTTGTCAGTTCCTTTCTGGACAAGGAAAGTTTGCAGCCTTATGTTCAAAGGATCTCCTCTTTTCTTCAATTTGCCATCAAATCAATATTAATCACTCATCTCTAGCTTTAATTTGAACTTTAAGGAATTAGATCATGCTCTTACAAAAGATAATTCTTTCTTTCTATAAAGAACTCAAATTATATAAAGATTCAAATAATTTCCAACTTTTTTATAAAAGCTTTGGTTAACTTTGTTATGCAAATACTGATGTAGATCATGTTTTATTTAATATTTTTAAAATTTCATGCATCTTTACTAAAATATTAATAATTGATAAAACTTGTGAATTTGGTGAGATGAAATCCCTATATTATGGCACTTTCTGTGTTAAAGTGAGTGTGATAAAATGATGGAAATTTAAGAAATGATTCTACAATGTTATTGGCCTCATGAGGGTCATTTGAACTTTAACAATTTGAATTAGGGACTCAATATGGCTACATATTTTAACAAATGGAATTGACTCTGTGTTAAACAAAAATTCAACTGTCCAATAATATGCTGTGTTCTTTAATTAAATCTCATGATTTGTATTGGCTTAAGACTTAGAGAATTTTTATGAATATATATGCAATAATAGGTCATAAAAATAAGAAGGTCCTGAAAATTGGCCAACATAACTTATTGTGATTATTTGCTGTCTCAGGCACTTTATTAGCCCTTTTTTATGTTTGGTAACTTTAAACCACCTCACAGGAGTGTGCACTCCAGAGAGGTGCTTGAGGCTTCCATAAAGTACAATTCATTCCATTAGACTAAAGTCATTTCTGGGAGCAAGGCAGAATCTGGCTGTGTTTGAACAAGAGGTAACAGGGTACAATATTGTTGTTGGAATTCAATGGATATCTATCTTTCCTGTATGTGTATGTGTCTATCCATCCCAAAAGACCTGAGTACTATTCTTGGTGTAGAATCTGAGAGTTTTTATTACAGTTGTACTTATTGTATTTTTAACAACTCTAAGTTATAAAATTCTTATATATACACAAGATGCAATTTTATGGGAATAAATCATTTGATCAAGAAAAGAATGAAAAGTTTAGTTTCTGTAATCAGCTCCTCTACTTTACTGAAAATAGATTTTAATTTACCAAAAATTTATATATGTGTATATATATATGTATATGAATATATATATATACATATATATTCTCTATTACAGTGGTGCCTGGCATATAGTAGGCATTTAATGAATGCTTTTTCATCTATCTATCTATCATCTATCATCTATCTATCTATATACATATATATATGCTTTTATACAAGTGCCATACTATATAAAAAAGAGTTGTGATATATAGCAATTAACTTGTTTTACCCTTACATAAAAATGAATAAAAGGATGACTATTCTCTTCTATTGTTTTAAAATAAAATGTTGGTATCTTTGTTTTTGTATCACCTACATTTTCCATCATATTCTTCTCTCCACTCCTCCCAAAGAACTTTCCGTAATTAGAAGAATAATGAAAATTAAGAGAAATAAAACTCAATGTACTTAAGTAATATCTTGAAAAGTACTAATCTATGTAGTGGTCAAACCCACAGTCTTCCACTTCTGCAAAGTAACATGGGGAGAGTTTGTGAGGAAGGATCTGGACCAGTTAAGACAGGATTATCTTTACTCAATATCTCTAGAGATTTCATCCCCTTCAGAAGATGCCTTATGTATGGCTCTCCTGACTGTCCATGTATTTGGAAAAGTTTTTAGATGCATGGGTTCCAAGGCTACAAAAGTAGTGAAACAGTTTAACAGTCTTTGCCCAAGGCCAAGGGGAAGATTTGCCATGGGTTTCCCCCTCATGACACCTATTTTGTTCCCATGAGAAAAACCTGTTTCTTGGTCTTTACAGAAATGAATATCAATATTTTAAGGAATAAGAAAGTCAACGAAAGAAGCTATGTGGAGAAAGCAAAACAATGAGAAAAGATCAGCTACAAAAATATTGTGCTGGGTCAATCTACTTTTCCCAATGACTAAGCTCAGAAAGAACTTTTAGCTATATATATTGAAGATTACAATCAAAATAGCATTTCTCTTAACAGAAAAGCCCTGTTCAGGCAAAAGTTTCATATTTACATGTTTAAGGCAGTGAAAAAATATTGAAATGAAGTGGATAGTGAAGAAACTTTTACTATAGATATTGTTTAATGTGATAATATTTTTAAAAATCAAGTTCAATTGCTTAATTTTAAAAATAGAGGAGAGGTAGCTAAATATGCTATTATTTTAAAGAAAATTGAAAAAGATGGATATACTAATCAAATGACTAACGTTACTAAAACAGGCTTATTCTGGAAAAGGATGTTTTCCAGAATTTATATTTCTAAGGAAGAAAACACAAAACCTAGATCTAAAGTATCTAATAATTTCCCAATGCTTTTATTGGAAGATAATGCAGAAGGGGATTTTTTTGGTTAATCTTTTTTTAATCTACTAATTTTTAGTTTTTAGCATTCATTTCCATCAGAATTTGAGTTCCAAATTTTCTCCCCATCTCTCCCCTCCCCCTACCCTGAGATGATATGTATTCTGATTACTCCTTTCCCCCAGTCTGCCCTCCCTTTTATCATTCCCCCTCTTATCCCCTTCCTTTTTACTTTTTAAAGGACAAAATGGATTTCTGTACCCCATTGTCTATATATCTTATTTCCCAGTTGCATATAAAAATAATTATTTAAAATTTATTTTTGAATTCCAAATTTTCTCCCTTCTTTCCCCCTACCCACCCTCATTGAAAAGCAGACAATTCAATATAGGTTATACATGTGTAGTTATGAAAAACACTTCCATAATAGTCATTCTGTGAAAAACAACTATATTTCCCTCTATCCTATCCTGCCCCCCATTTATTCTGTGTTCCCCTTTGACCCTATCCCTTTTCAAAAGTATTTGATTCTGATCACCCCCTCCCCCAATCTGCTCTCCCTTCTATCATTCCCTGCCCCTTAACCCTTTCCCCCCTACTTTCCTGTAGGGTAAGATACCCAACTGAGTGTGTATATTATTCCCTCCTTAAGGCAAATCCACTGAGAGTAAGGTTCACTTATTCCTTCTCACTTTCCCCTCTTCTGCTCCATTATGAAACATTTTTCTTGCCCCTTTTAAGTGAGATAATTTACCTCATTCTATCTCTCCCTTTCTCCTCCCACTATAGAACTCTCTCATTCCTTAATTTTATTTTCTAGATATCAACCCTTCATATTCAACTCACCCTGTGCCATGTATCTATCTGTCCATCCATCTATCTATCTGTCTGTCTGTCTGTCTATTTCCTCCAACTATCCTAATACTGAGAAAGGTCTCATGAGTTACAAATATCATCTTTCCATATAGGAATGTAAACAGTTCAACTTTAATAAGTCTCATGTGATTTTTCTTTCCTGTTTACCTTTTCATACTTTTCTTGATTCTTTTATCTGAAAGTCAAATTTTCTATTCAGCTCTGGTCTTTTCATCAAGAATGCTTGAAACTCCTCTACTTTGTTGAATGTCTATTTTCTCCCCTGAAGTATTATACTCAGTTTTTCTGGGTAAATGATTCTTGGTTTTAATCCTAATTCCTCTGAACTCCAGAATATCATATTCCAAGCACTGTGATCCCTTAATGTCGAAGCTGCTAGATCTTATGTTATTTCAATTATATTTAAACAGTACTCAAATTGTTTCTTTATGACTGCTTGTAATATTTTCTCTTTGACCTAGGAACTCTGGAATTTGGCTATAATATTCCTAGGAATTTTCCTTTGAGGATCTCTTTCCAGAGGTGATTGGTTGGATTCTTTCCACTTCTATTTTACCCTCTGGTTCTAGAACATCAGGGCAGTTTTCCTTGATTATTTCTTGAAAGATGATGTCTAGGTTCTTTTTATTTGATCATGGCTTTCAGGTAGTCCAATAATTATTAAACTATCTCTCTTGGATCTATTTTTCAGGTTAGTGGGTTTTCCAATGAGATATTTCATATTGTCACCAATTTTTTTTATTCTTTTCATTCTGTTTTACAGTTTCTTGACTTCTCATAAAGTTATTAGCTTTCATTTGCTCCATTCTAATTTGAAGGAATTATTTTCTTAGGTGAGTTTTGGATCTCCTTTTCTGTTTGACCAATTCTGCTTTTTAAGGCATTCTTTTCCCAATTAACTTTGTGGACTTCTTTTGCCACTTGGCTTAGTCTATTTCATAAAGTGTTATTTTCTTCAGTTTTGGGTCTTCTTTAGCAAGATGTTGACACAATTTTCATGATTTTCTTGTATCAATCTCATTTCTCTTCTCAATTTTTCCTCTACTCCTCTTACTTGATTTTCAAAATCTTTTTTTTGAGCTCCTCCATGATCACATTTTTCTTGGAAGCTTTGGATGTAAGAACTTTGACTTTGCTGTCTTTTAGTTGTTTGCCCTGATCTTCTTTGTCACCAAAGTAAGATTATATAGTCTGAGTTCTTTTGTAATGTTTACTCATCTTCCCAGCCAAACACTTGACTTTGTAACTCTTTGTCAAAGCAGGACTCTGCTTCCAGTATGGGTGGGGGTGTGAGTAGGTGTACTGTCCTAGACTTCAAGGATTTTGTATCAGCCACTCTATCATCCACCTTCTGTGGACCCAGAGCTCTGAAAGCAGCTTCTGCTGCTACTATCACAGTAAGCTGCATCCACCCCCACCCCTACCAACCTGGAGCTGGGGCCAGGGCCTGACTTGTCCAGACTATGTGCTCCTCTTTCACTCAGTTTCCAGCTGACTTTTTGGTGTTTGTAGGTTGAGAAGATATCAGTGATTTAGTCCCTGAGGCCTACTGCTGCCCCTCTGTACCAGCACAGCCCGCACCTCACTATACTCTGCTCCCTGCCTGATGTAATAGACCCTTCCTGTCAACTTTCCAAGTTGTCTTGGGCTGGGAATTTGTTTCACTCTGTCATGTTGTGGGTTCTGTAGCTCTAGAATTTGTTTAGAGTTATTTTTAACAGGTATTTGAAGGGCTTTGGGGGAGATCTCAGGGAAGTCATTGCTTTTGTCCACCATCTTGGCTCTGCCTCCAGAAGAGGATTTTTGAATGAAAGTCAATGCTTTTGTGTGTGTTCAGTCATTTTTATTTGTGTCCACCACTTAGTGACCACATTTGGAGTTTTCTTGGTAGAGATCATGGAATGATTTGCTATTTCCTTTTCCTGCTCATTTTGCAGAAGAGGGAATTAAGATAAACAGGGTTAGATAACTTGCCCAGCATCCCACAGCTAGTAAGTGCCCAAAGCCAAACTTGAATTCAGGTCTTCCTGATTCCCAGGCCAGAGCCCTATCCATCATACCACCTAGCTGCCCCAAATGGTTCCTAAATGGAAAGTGTGCTGTGTGTCCACTTTCCCAGCTCGCCAGTCTAAGAAGAATGAATGTTGTTGTTCGATCATGTCCAACTCTTCTTGACCCCATTCGGGGTTTTCTTGGCAAAGACACTGGAGTGGTTTTGCCATTTTCTTTTCCAGTTCATTGTACAGATGAAGAACTGAGGCAAACAGAGCTAAGTGATTCGCCTAGGGTCACACAGCTGGTTAAGTGTCTAAGGCTGGATTTGAACTCATGAAGATGATACCAACTTCAATTATCTCTCTCTCTCCATTGTACCACAACTAAGTGGTGCAGTAAGGTGCAGCTAGGTGGTGCAGTGGCTAGAGCACTGGGCCTGGAGTCAGGAAAACTTAAATTCAAGCAAATGCTTATTTACCTATTTTGAAATCCTCGCCTTTGAGAAGCTACATCCATTGATAAAATTCCTGGATGGTCAAATAAGGGAGAATAGCTCATTAAGACTTTCTTCAAGACTAATTTTCAAGTTATTTTAGCCAAGTTGTCAAAAAAATAATATCATATTTAAAGCAAAATTGATTTTAGATAATGCCCCAAGTCATCCAACTGCACTTCATTCATTATATAAATGTGCAAATTTGCTGAGATATAAAGTTTTCCGTACCTATAGATGTAAAGATTCAGGGAAACAGAAGGTAATTTAGTCTATGCTGATGAAATATTTTGTATAGTGATAACTACTTTTCTCTGTCATATCATCAGCGTAGGCTTATCTTTAGGTACAATTTCAATAATAATATTTTTTTCATTTAATTTTTTTCTTTTCAGAACACCTATATTACTTCTTTTAGCTGTTTTTTCTCTATGTTAATATATAATATTATAATTTTTCCTAAATATATATTACTTCTTATAAACTAGAATTGCATAGGTCTATTGGGTTGGAACCAACTATCTTATATCACAAATAAGTATTTCTTTGAATGTTACAAATTCATATAATGTGACCAACTTTACAAGATTCATCATTTACACTAGTTTGAATGCAGATGTACTAAATCTACTATTTGTAAGATAGCCTTCTAGGCAGCCCAGGGAGATAACTGCTCACATTTATTTTGCACTTCAGAATATTTTCTCAATTAATCAGCATGTTTAACTTTACCATTTATGTTTTGTGCTAAGTGTTAGTTATACAAAGAAAGTCAGAAAAACAACCCCTGTCCTCAAAGAACTGACATTCTAAGGAAAGAAATGACTTGCAAACAATTAGGCACATATTAGGCATTTTAAGTTTTCTTTATGGGAAGACTTTAGGAGTGGAGAAAATTGGGAAAGAACTCTTGAAGCAGATGGGATTTGTGCTGACTCATGGAGGAAGCCAAGGAAAGGAGTCAAGGAGGGATAGCCTTGGAAGCATTGTGTGGGTTCATCCTTTGTTGCTGAAGAAGACTATGCCATCAGAGAAATGATGACATGACTTGCACTTGACTTTGTTTTGAGTGAGGGAGGGCCATGCAGGTCACCAGCCTCATTTCTCCTCCAGAGCCATCTGAATCCAGTGACCAGATATTCATCAGGATGACTAGAGATGACTTAGGATGAGGCAATCAGGGTTAAGTGACTTGTCCAAGGCCACACAACTAGTGAATGTCAAGTGTGAAGCACTGAAGACAGCTAATGAAAAGTCTATCCTGACCAACATCTTCATAAGAAAATTCAAGTCTAATTGGTCCTTTTTGAAGTGTCAAGAAGCAGAGGTTCCAAAATATTAATTAACTTGCCTAGGCTAACACAGTTAGTAAGGTAAAACCTAGTATTCACACCCAACTTTAGGTTTACATCATTCTTTTTATCATGATGTTTCTCATTTAAACAACAATAACTGTTCCCTGTTTTCAGGAAGCTTATAATCTAATTGGGGAAAGAAAAAACATAAATTAAAATAAATGCAGTTGATTGTTGTCCTTTGTTCTGGAAGAGGACCAAAATTATACTATTATAATGGTGTGAAAAGGTCCAATGCCTCTGACTGTGGCTGCTCTGTTTGGAAGGTTCTACCATAGGTTTGGCACAAATAGTTCACCTGAACCTTTGGAGTAGAGGAGTCTCTAAATTTGCACGTCTCATGTTTCTTTTGAGCTACTGCAATCGTGCTTTGCTCATATATAGCAGGACTTCTTAAACTTTTTCCACTCAGGTCCTTTTTTTATGTTTTGGCAGTGTTCACTGGCATGGATGTTTAGTGTAGTGTTCTCATACTTTTGTGTTCAGAACCAAGGCTTTGGTGAAATTGCAAGATGCAACACAGGCAAGTACTGCCAGAAACACAAGAAGTATAGAGTTTCAGAGAAAGGGAAGTATGCTAATATACTTCCAATATATAGGGTCAGGGAAGGTTTCCTGTAGGAAACTGGACCTTGAAGAAGAAATAGGAATTTACCAGGTAAGAAGAGATAAATAGGAGTGGTGTATATTTGGAGAATATAAGCAATCTACATTAGTTGGAACATGAAAGAGGATAGCAAGAAATAAGGTAGAAAAGTTATCTAGATTGGGGAAGGCCTCAAATACTTAGCTAAGTAGTTTGGACTTTATTCAGGAGACAATGGAAACCCTTGGATAATTTTCTGAACTGAATAGTATAATCTGAACTTTGTTCTTGTGGACTGGATGGACATGGCATTCTAGGAGAATCTGTGAGGGAAAACTCTAAGCTCTGGCTCCTATATCCAAATCTCTCTGGCTTGTCCCTTACAAAATAACTCCAGGGTGACCAGACTATTTTGCAATCACTTTAGGTTTCATAGTGACGCTAAGAAGGTTAAAACATCTAATTAACAATGTCAAATTTTGTGAGCAAGCCCCAAATAACTGCATAAAATGAATGCCCCCGGCCTTGACAAGTGGATTTTCCCTGTTTCCTGAAATCTTACTCTTTACATCTTGTTAATTACTTAAGTTCATTTCAAATGGCAGTTTTCCAAGAATGTTGAGGAATAATCATTTCCCTAGATTTATCAAAAATGTTGTAGTGTTAGTAAATTTATATGTTGAGTTCAGAGTAGGATTTTATAACACTGTTTCACATTATTTATTAGCTAGATGGTATAGAGGAGATTTGAGACTTCTAAATGGTACAATAAATAAGAATATGATAGATAGTCTCTGACCTTACAGGAAGTATTTTTAAACTTCATGAACCTTGAGAACAAGTGGCCAGATGAGATCAGAGGCCAACCTTTGGAACTATGGTTTAAAACCGTATTTAATTATTTGTTCTGTGTCATCATCATGAAGTCAGCACAGAAATTCTTAACTTTTTTTCTTTTTTTTACATCATGGATGCCTTTAGCAGTCTGGTGCAATCTATCGGTAAGCTCTTCTCAGATTTTTTTCTCATCCATGTTCATGGACTTCCCTGTATCTATCCTTGAGTCCTTTTGGGGTCTGAGACCTTTACAAGTCTCAGGATAAGAATCCCAGTTAGAGCAATAAAGCAGTGTTATTGTGTCTTATGGGCAGCTAGGTGGATAGAGTGCTGGGCCTAGAATCAGGAAGAATAATCTTCCTGAGTTCAAATCTGGTCTCGGATACTTATTAACTGCGTGACCCTGAACTGGAGAAGGAAATAGCAAACCACTCTAGTATTTCTGCCAAGAAAACCCCAAATAGGGTCATAAAGAGTCAGATGCAACTGGACAAAAATTGTCTCTTCCATGGGGCAATGCCATAACAGCAGGCAAATGAACATGGTAATTACTAGACCTTGCTCATCTTCTGTTTTGTTTCTTTAGAGACTGAGGACTAAAAATTAAAGAACCAAGTCCTATCTGCATGCAAATATGTGTGTATGATGTATGTATTCATGAATATAACAATAGATTCTGTTGGTCCAGGAGGAAGGGGATTCTCTTTCTTTCCAAGGGATCCCACAGCTCTAGGAACACATGAATACCAAGTTCATTTCCATCTGACTTCTAAAGACACTGGTCAGATTTTTGTTGTTTGGGGATCTTTCTATCTTCTCCCATGCCAAGGCCCAGGCAAAATCACTTAAAGCTTAGTTTTCACTCAAAAAGAAATAGAAAATTATTCAAGGTATGACATGGAAGGAGAATAGGGCAGATACTCATTATTTTCACACAAAATAAATACTTATAACACAAAATATTTGTAAGCACGTATTGACAAAGACTAAAATATACAGCACTGTAGTCCATTATTCCTATTATACTGTCACAGGAGAGTGACACTAAAACATGAGAAATGTAACATTTTATAAGACTGCTGAATGGCCATTTCCCATTCATTTCAGCACTGCATTGTCTGCATAATTCCTTCAATGATCACATACTCTGGCAAGATTGCCATGACTTATGTTCATCCTTTTCTCTCTGATTATCTTCTCTGAGAATGTGTATTTGTGAAAAATTCCTCCTCAGTTACGTTAGACTGAGATACTTAGGAACTCTCAATTTCTTGACCTTGTCAGGCTGCCTTCAAAACTAGATATGTCCATTAAAGATCAGCATTCAGTCACCTGTATTCAGGGAAAGAAGCTCAAATCAGAAGAAGTAATCCTGTCTTTAACTCACCTGGTCAGTACATATGTTCAATGCCTTTTGTAAATAGTCATCATTGTTCTTAGGATGGGAGGTAAGTGCTTTTTCTTCAATTGTGGAAAATCTTAGAGAAAATTCCAAGCCACACCTTCAGGTAAGAGAAAGAAGAGAGCCAGAGCAGATTTCTCTCCCTGTAAAATCTGCTGAGCAAGTCAAGTCAACAAGCATTTATTAAGAACATGCTATGTGCCAAGTACTGTGTTAAGAACTGGGGGTATAAAGAAGGCAAAGGCAAAATAAAGCAATCTCTGTTGTCAAAGAGCTCACAGTGTAATGGGGAAAAACATATACAAACATTTATGAACAGGTTAAAGATAAGATAAATTAGAGATAATCTTAGGAAGGAGGCATTAGCACTGAGATGAGTGACTCTTCCTCCTCCAGTGATCAATCCACTTTGATGCAATCTCCTCGTGTTGCTTCCATCATGAAGCCAAGAAGCTTATTTTTCAACTTAAAGTTCTACAGGGCTGAACTTGTGTCAGCACAATGGACAAAGAAAGCTCAGCTTAATTTTCAAAATACCTCTTAGGATTTATTTAGTTGGGTCCAGGGTAAGAAACAGAATTAGGCAAAATGGGCAAAATTAAAAGCAATGGATAGAAGTTATAAAGAAGCAAATTTCAGTTTTATAGCAAGAAATACTTTCTAAGTATTAGGTTTCTTCATAAGTGAAATGGACTCACCTTTAATCTTCAAGTAGATGGTGGATAAACATTTGTTAGGTGTATGATAGGGAAGATACATTGTAGACATCAGTTGGCTTAGATGGTGTATCAACAAGCACCCCAACATACACAGGGACCTCTGCTATCACAGGTTCTTAGATCTACATTCATAAAAGGAAAGGCAACTTGTAAGGGGTTAACAATCACTTTAATCAAGCACATGTATCATTCCTTTAACCAATTCCTTTTACATCTATCATTTACCTAGTTCAGGAGAGTCAGCACCCTGAAAGTACAGAGAAATCAAAATGGCTTCATCTGCCTGACCATCAACAGACAGGTTCAACTGTCTGACCATAGTACCAGAGAAGCATCAACTTCTGAGGTGAGGGGGGACTCTTCCCAGAGTCCTTGTCTGGCCAAACAAATACTTCCAGTAAGCCCCAAAGTAAAACCTCAATATGCCTTTTTTTTAGAGTCAGAGGGCATCACAACCCTTGAGAACCAGGGCCTCATTAACAAAAGGCTTGGGCCTTCCCACAAATCTTCCCTAATCAAACTCCCCTTAATGGGCAGGCCCATTAATGGATGAGGAAATATCTTTAATCACATTAAAATAATTAGCAATACAGATACATATACTGTTTCTAGTTATAGAAACTCTCATTTCTATACTTTATTCCTAGTGAAGACTCTTGATTGATAAAGGCAAGATTCAATCAGGGGCAACTGATTATACTAAATAAATAAAAACAGCAAAAGATCCCATTTTTCTTGCCATCACAGATGGCTGCTGAATTCCCTTCCCACTCTGCAGTTATATGAATGAATCATTATAGTGATCACCTGGTATGGAAGGTCTCTCCACCAATGTAATTAGTAACTTGTCTCCCCCTCAATGTCTTAGGCATTTGACTAGGGCACTGAGATGTTAAGTGACTCGTAGAGTTGGTATGTGTCAGAGATAAGAGTTAAACCCAAGTTGTCCTGAACACACTGCCTTTCTACATTGCCATGTGTAATATTGTACTAATAATTCCAATTTTTAGGGCATTTAATGATTTTAGAAGCATTTTGACCACAAAACTATACAGTAGATAATCTCAATAATCTCATCACCACTTTACAGGTGAGAAAACTGAAACGCAGAATGATTAATGATTAACAATTACCATGGTTAGTGTTAGATCTGGTATTCAAATATGGCTCCTCACCTGAATTTCATTCCTCTTTCCACTGTAACACACTCATTTTCTTGGCCTCTTTTACATTGTAAACAGTCAATAATACCATTGAATATATGATCTCCCTAATTAGTATAAAATTCTCATCTCTGAAGGGTGCAGTCCAAAGAGCAGCACCCACTGGAGACCACAACTGAAGCAGGAAGACATCAAATTCTGTGATAGCATCCATAAAGACTGGCACAAAGAAATGGGTGATTGACACCTCTGCATTTCATGGCTACAAAACATTTCAAGATGCTTTGAGGTTAATAAAGTACTGATCACAGGTAAGGTCTGAACCATGCAGAGGTTGTCTCATTCATAGAATGAAAATACACTTTGGAGCATCTCTTCCTTACTGTTCTTTAGACAAGACATCCATAGCTCCCAACTCTGGGTATTTTCATTGGCTACTTTATGAATCCGAGCATACTCCATGTACATAATTCTCTGCCTCCTTGTCTCCAACATCAGGCTTCCTTTTTAAATACTAACTAAAAGCACATATTCTACAAGAGGACTTTTCTGATCCCCTTTAATATCAATACTTTCCCTATATTAATTATCTGCATCTCATCTTGTATATATGTTGTTTGCATGTGGTTGTTCATATGTTACTTACTTCATGACTCACTAGACATACATGATGATGATGATAATTCCTAACATTTATATGGCATGTAGTATATGACAGGCACTGTGCTAAATGCTTTATAATTATTGGTTCATTTGATTCTCACAACAATTCTGCAAGGTAGGAAACTGAAGCAAACAGGGATTTAAGTGACTTGTCCAAGGTCACAGAACTAGTAAGTATCAGAGAACATATTGGAACCCCCTGACTCCATGCCCTATATTCAGGCCACTTCACCAACTAGCTTTCTTACTAAAGAAATTTTTGTTAAAAAAAACAAAATCTTTTATTCTGGCCTGAGGCAATAAGTTCTTCTGTTTTGTTATTGCTTCTGTCCCTAAGGACAGACTTCGACAATCATCTGTGAAATTCAGTCATACATATAGTCTAATTAACTCAGCATCCATTACACAGGTTCTTACCGATCTCACAAAAAAAAAAAAAGAATCAAGTAGCTGATAATTTATATATTTATAGCACACTCTTCGATAAAAGGCACTTCAAAGAAATTAACCAATTTGATCCTCATGGCCTTGTGAGGTATGTAATATGAATTATTACCCCCATTTTGCAGATACAAAAACTGAAGCAGAAAAAGGACAAGGGTGACACCCAGAGTCATTAAGCAGTAGAGTTAAGCCTAGATCTCAGGGCCTTCTGACAGCAAGTCCAATAGTCTTTATTATGTATTATATTATTATTATATATTATATTAACATATAATATATAATTATATTATAATAATATATTATATTAATATTCTATATCATGTTATTATATTATATATTATGTTATCTATTTTATGTTGCCTCATGGGATAAAGCCATTCTGCCATGTGTCACTCCATTCAGAGTGGAGTACAAGTCAGAAAGATTCTCTGTATTTGCAAATATGGATTAGAAAGGCAACATGCCCTCTGAGGTCCCTTTCAGCACTAAATCTTTGATCTCAAGAGTTGTATGCTCCTCTTCTTGCTGTGATAGATAGTGCAGGTGACCAAAGGCAACATTTTCTAATGACTAACGAATGCCACAAGAGACATCATAACACAGTGGATTAAGATGACTTTGAAGTCAAGAAGACCTGAGATCAAGTTCTACCTCTAAAATACTGGCTGTGTGACCCTGGGTAGGGCTCTTAACTTCTCATTTCCCCAGGCAGCAACTCTCTAGGACTGCTTATTGTTGAGCGGTGCTGATCCATCCTCAAGGGGGAGACCCTCCTCCTCTGGGAGACCCTTCTGCCAATTAATTCTCAGATCTGTTTCAAATATAACTGAATGCCACATTTTAGTCATTAAACACACCCATCTAACTGGTGATTTCATTTCTGTAGGTAAAGAGGTTGGTGTATAAGAATCCAAGTATAGATTCCATGAGGTAGTTGCTGTTAAGCCTGGAAACTGTTGAACATAATTGGGGGTAACTGCTATTCAGGAACAGTGTAAGTTAAAACTCAAAGGGAATTGTGGAAAAAAGACTTGACATCCATCATCATGGAATGGAATAGATGACCCTGAAAGCTCACATATGGGCTAATTCAAATGAAGTTTTGTTTGTTTTATATTGAAAAACCCAGAACCTGAGAAGAGAGGAAGTTGAGGGTCACATAGTGACAGCACCAGAGAGTTTGAATATTTGGGCCATCGTCTAATTTACAAAGGCTCTCTGAGTTCTCGGTAGGGTGCTGGAAGTGCATTTTAAAGCTGAGGCTATTCTGAGAAGTGTACATTGCAAAGATAACCTCTGTAACCTCTTAACTGATGTACCAGTCAAAGACAATGTACCTAGGAGGGCCTTGTAATAAATTGGAAACGGGAAGTTTTACACATTTGATCACCTTCCTGGTCTGTCTTCCCCAAAGAAAGCCTAATGGAGGAAGGATAATGAAGTACAGAATACATGGCAAATATCTGAAGAAGCAGATATATTGACAAATGAATTACTTATGCTTTGTCAAGGCTCTCATATCTATGAGCACCATGTAAAAAAAAAGCTTTCATGGTTGTAAGAAAAAAGAGCATTCTTAAATTTGGAAAGAATTTTGTGGGAAGAGAATGAACATTTATTGGACAGCTAGAGGCTTAATGAGAAAGGCATTGTGCTAAATGTTTTACAATATTTTCACATTTAATCCTCAAAACAATCCTAGAAGGAAGATAGGTGCTATCCCTCATTTTACATTGAGGAAACTGAGCAAGAGTGAGATTAAGTAACGTGCTCAGGGTCACATAGCTGGTAAATATTGGAGGCCAGATTTAAACTCATCTTCCTGATTCCAGGTCTAGAGTTATATCCACTGTTTAATTTGCAAGAAGTGAGCCTTATAGCAACAAAAGTGTAAAACTTGCTGTTTTGTGTTGAGATTGGTAGCCTTGCTTTAGAACGTATTATAATGGAAGTCATTCTGAGATTGAGTATGGTACCTTTTGGTCTTCCAAGCTTGGTCCCAAGAATTTCCAGTGATTGTATGATTCCCTCTTTGCAGTATGTGCATATGAGCAAAGGAGGATCTGTTTGGCAATGGTATGTTAGTGAGGGGAGAAAAGCTTACTCTGGAGACAGGCTGCCCAGTAACCCCATAGCTACCAGATCAGTTTGCACTATACCACATCCTGAGTTACTGTGGATTGAGTTAGAGGAATTTCCTGTCCATTATAACCTACACCATGAAATTGTTGTCCATGAAGCAGTTACATTATTGGGTGATCTAGGAAATGCATAGGAGAACTCCTTAAAGCATTATTTATTTATTTATATTATTTACTTATTTTGTTAGCTAGTTATACTTGGCCCCCACAGAGCTTCTGAAGAAGCCCAGAATTCAACGACATGAAAACTTTGAATCCATTAACCTATTATCATGGTGCCTCTTATAATTAGGTCCTTGATGACTTTGTGAAAGAAGGCAACATCAATATAGCAGAGAAAAGGAGAGAAGCTTGGATTGAATTTCTCTCTTGAGTCTCATCCCCAAGCTCCATAATCTGCCACTTTCTCAGGCATTAAAGAACTAAATGTTTTCTTATTCTCTCAATACCTGTTTTTCAGTACTCTGGTTTAGTTTTGCCTCATGTTGGCTGCCTTTGAAAAGTGAATGATATTTGCAGTTGGTCTACTGAAGTTAAAGTTCTTCAAAGCCATTTTTCCCTTTTCCACTATGTATGACTCTGTTTAAATTCTTTACTTCACAACACTCTTTTGTGATTTCTTCAAGCATAGAGTTGGCATATTTTCTTCTTCTTGTTTGTATTTCTGGGTTTTTTTTTCTCCTCCTGAACATTTCGCTAAGGACTGACTATCAAATTCTTGAATTTCGTTTTTACATGAGTTGGGTCTATTTTCCGAAGGATAGCAGCCTGGACCCTTGATATTTACAAATGTGAATTCAGAGATAATTACTTGTTGGGAAGGAACTACATGTTCACTTTGGTTTACATGTTCTGGCCTAGGTTTATTATCTTTCCTCTCAGCTTTTGTATCAGTTTTTTTTTTTCCTGTAATTTCATCTGTTTGCTCCTTGTTCTTTGGCTTTCAAACAATGAGGCAGTTGAGCACCAGGACTCAGCATCAGAAGTTTCTTCTGCAAGTAAAACAGAATCTGGATCCAGATGTAATTTAGTATGTCTCTCTGTTTCACCCTTCTAGATTTTGCAGTAAGAGAGGCCAAAACTACAGAAAGAACTGAGGAGGAATTCAGAAGCTCCACACTCTCATTACCAGACTTGATGGAATTACTTCTCATAATTGTTTAAGTCTCTTCTGAGCTTTGAATTCTAGCTGGCAGGGAATTATGACACACCTTTTCCTACCACTGCTTACTGTTGTTTCTCAAAGCTCTGATGTAAGGACATTTTAATTTCATTTCAGAGACTTCTTAGTCTGTTGATATGTCAAGTGTATGTATAAATGAACATACTCTTCTATTCTTTACTGCTTTTTTGGAGGGAGGATCTCTTTACTGAGGAAAATCCTACAGGAATCTATTCTATTCAGCATTATCTAAGTCATGAGTCTTAAAATTCTTCAAATCACATACACACATGCACGCACATACAGAGACAGAGAGCACAGAGTGAATTGAATAGGATGGGACCATATCTTAAAAGAAATTAGGGTAAATGGTGAGAGAGAAATGTAGTGGGAGGAGAGAGGGTGAAATGGAATGGGGTAAATTATCTCTCATTCAAGAGGCAAGCAGGAGACTTTTTAGTGGAGGGAAAAAGAGGAGAGCTGAGAAAAAAACATGAAGTTTACTCTCATCACATTCGACTAAAGGAAGGAATAAAATGCACACTCATTTTGGTATGAAAACCTATCTTACAATACAGGAAAGTGGGGGAGAAGGAGATAAGCAAGGGGGAGGGATGATGGAAGGGAGGGCAATGGGAGGAGGGAGCAATTCGAAGTCAACACTCAGGGAGGGACAGGATCAAAAGACAGAATAGAAACAATGGGGGGTAGGATAGGATGAAGGGAAATACAGTTAGTCTTACACAACGTGACTATTATCGAAGTCATTTGCAAAACTACACAGATATGGCCTATATTGAATTGCCTGCCTTCCCAAAGGGAATGGGTGGGGAGGGAGGGATGGGGAGAATTTGGAACTCAAAGTTTTAGGAACAACTGTTTAGTATTGTTCTTGCTACTAGGAAATAAGAAATACAGTTAATGGGAAATAGAAAGTCATCTGACCCTACAGGACAAAAGAGAAGATGGGGACAAGAGAAGGGAGGGATGATAGAAGAGAGGGCAGATTGGGGATAGGGGAAATTAGAATGCTCAGTGTATTGGGGTGGGGGGAGGGAATAAATGGGGAGAAAATTTGGAACCCAAAATTTTGTGAAAATGAATGTAAAAAGTTAAATAAATAAATTTATATCAAAAAAAAATTCTTCAAATCTTCAGATCTGTTTATTTGTACTTGCTAGCAGTAGAAACGAGAACTCTGGAGAAAAGAGGTTTCATATAGTATATTTACAGTTCAAATTGTTCAAATAAACTTTTCAAGTAATATTCAACTCAACTATTCGAGAAAGGCTACAGTAAAAGCTTAAGAACAACTTTGAGTGAATAAGTCATTTTGACTATTAAAAAAATATCCTAATTAGCTACACAGAACACATGAATGAATGAAGATGTTACCTATATTGCTAGAAAGAACTGGTAAATAGAAGTATATGGAGAATGATCAGATCACACACACATGCACACACAAACACACATACACATTTGTGTCTAATAGTAGCCATCTCTAGGGGGAGAGGGAAGAAAAAGAAAATTTACATGATAAGTTTATTGTATATTTAAAAGTAATAGCAAGTTAGAGTTTCAGTTTCATGTGCAATCATCTTTTTATTATTCTACTATGTTATGGAAATACTTGTTTTATTTCATAAATTAAAAATAAATTTAAAAAATTTAAAAGTTGCAATTTAAATAAATGAATTAATGGACAGATAGTAAGACAAAAATATATCAAGGATAAATCACATAAGATTTAATAACTGGATTTTAAAATCTAAAAGTTAAAGCTTCCAGGTATGCCATCTTGAATCTAGAAGATATAATCATTAGACGTAGGTCCTAGGAGAACATATTTGATCTTCCTTTGCACAGAAATAGTTTCCAATTAACCTTGAGGAAGCCTTATATTCCATTTCATTTTCATGGGACTGGAAAACTTCAATTCCATCTGGTCTTCCACATTAATCAATCAAGATATACATTTTTTTCCAGTTTCATTTACCTTTTTAGCAGCTAGAAAACAAATATATTTGAAATTGCATTCAGAATAATCAAGAAATTTTACTATTTTTGCAGATAAAAATTTGCTTGAGTTCCAGAAAGTCATTTAGAATAGCTGTTTGGGACAATTCATGAAACTACTTTTTGTGAATTAAAGTCTTCTTTTGACAGAAATTCCAGTCAAGTATGGAACTAATTTGATTCACAACTTGCTGCCCTTGGTCCTGATGGTTCACCATGATGGTTGCTGTCATGGTGCAAGTAACTTCCTTCTGGATATTGGTTTGGGGGCGAATAAAATAGATTAGGAAAGGCAGAAAGTGCTCTCAAGTCTATTATAATTGGAGTCTATTCATCTATCTCAGTGACAATGTGTCCTATACCTCTTAGAGAAGGCATTGCTACTGGCAATTGTCTAGGTCTTAAAAGTTTCAATAATTTGGGGACAAATCTTGTTTTCACAACCACTTCAGTCTCTTCATATAAACTAGCTGTGAGGTAGGAAATGATCCAGTGGATATCTACATGCCAAATATCTTAATCGTAATGATGTAAGAGACAAATCAAAGTAGGAAGAATATATTCAATAGTGTCCACTGGGGAAATAGGATTCTTATTACAACAAAGATTTGATAGTGTTTAGGTATTTAATATTCAACAAAGAATGAAATTCCACATTTTCACTCCCAATCAATAGACTATCATATTCTTAAACTCCTTATTTGTAAAACAGTAGAGAGAGACTTCCCTAAAAAAAACCCATAATATTTTCACTCCTCATTTCACAGGTCATGGTGAGTGCAGTGTTTTGTAGAGATTTGCAGTATTATAGAAATGTGAATCATTTTTAGTTTTATTATTTCAATAGATTGCTACTTAGAATAAAGAATTTACAAAGGGTGCTCCAAGAAAGCACACAAAAGATATATAATGCTGATGAGTTAAGAAATGAACCTGGAGGAAAGTGTGGAAGTGAACTCAATGCTACATACAAAGAAAAATATATATAGACACCTTGGAGCTATGAGACGGGAGCAACAAAGTCATGTACCTTGGTCACCAACACAGGCAAAATAATGGCATGGAAAAAAAATGAAGCAGAAGATGGAAATTCATTTATGTGAGTTTCATCCAAGTTTATGTGATGTTGATTGAAATAGGCCTAGAAGGATCAGGACAGATATTTTTACATACAAAGTGCTCCCCACACATCAGAGTTATGGTCTGCAATAATCCACGAACACATTTAGTGTCAACTGGCAGTAGAACAAATAACATACAAAACCTTTCCTCTAGACCAAAAAAAAAATGTGATGAAAGAAGAACTCTGCAGATGGTCAGGTGGGTTCAATGTATTGAAGGTAGTCACTCATTCCAAAAATTGGTGGCAATTTATGTAGTGAGGGTTGCAGTCAACAGATGAACCTCATAAATAACAACTGGAGGGCAGAAAAATCAATAGCATAATCATCTGAACAACATTTCAAAGTTGCAATCAGAGTCAACAATTCTAGTGTGTGATAGGTCCCCATTTATCATAATAAGTAATGACAGATCCTAACAGGCATATGAATTTATAACAATTAGAGCTGAAAAAGAACATCAAAATAAAGATGTGGCTGCCTTCCAAACCAATCAGCATTTATTGGCTGCTATGTGCAAGGCTCTGGGTTTACAAATATAAATATGAGATATATCTTACAAGGTATGGGGAACCTGTGACCCTCTAGGTCCTCAGGTGCAGCCCTTTGACTGAATCAGGCCACAGGTTCCCCATTCTTATCTTATATTATATTCTACATAGGGAATAAAAACAAGTAAAAAATGCATAAATTTGTTATATATGTAAAATATATACACCGTGGGGAGGGTCATTAAGAAATCAAGGGATCAGGAAATTCACAAAAGTGTACGAGCAGAAATCTTGGCTCTCTCTGCTAATCTGTGAGCTCCTCAAAGTCAGTGACTGGATGACTTTTCTATTTGTGTCCCAAGTATGCAGGATAGTACTTTGTATGTAATAAAGAACAAAAATTATTTTTCATTCATTTGTTTATTCATGCCCTAGAACAACTGCAATTAGGCAAAAAGGTGGACTAGATGATTTTTGAAGACCCTTCAAACTGTGTCATGTTTAAGAACTTGGCCTCACTGGATCTTTTATTGGATCCATGTCCAAACGTAAACAAGACATTAACAGGGTAACCTCTAATTTGTAAATAAACATAACCACTAACTAGGAGAATGTGAGAGATTAGTCATCTAGTTGCCAGAGAAGAGGTCTGACTCATTAACCCCATGTTCCCAAATTTAAACCTTAGAATAACTTTTATAAATAACTTAAAAACCTGACTTTCTCAATACTATTCATCTAATTCTTCCATTCCCAGAATGAGCCTCCTGGCTCATCTCTTGTGTGTGAAATTACTGTAAATGTACAAAGCACAAGAGAGGATTCAAATAGAGTTCACACATCTATTTTTCTCTTTTACTGTCATTCTTCCTCAGAAATTTTATGTCTTACTTAGTAATATTATGGGAATTAGTGATTTCATAAATTTTTCAATCAGATTTTTATTAGCTTCACTAGAGAACATAAGGAGGAGATAATTCAAAAACAGAAAGTGAATCTAAAATAATTTACATAGCCACTTGTACATCCAGTTGTGCTTAGACATATCTTCCAGGACCTTAAAAGTAAGGAAATATATTAGGTTGAGGGCCGGGAGATAACAGAGCTCTAGGGGTAGATTGGCCTGAAGCTATAAAACGATTACAAAAAGAATCCTCAATCAAAGTAATTGGCAAATTTGGGGGTGGGGGGCCTAAAGGAAAGTACAGAATCATTAATCCATGGTGTTTCACATCTAATTTCAATTAGTTCTCTGAGACCCAAGAAAAAGAGATCGAAATGATTTAAAGGATTAATATTTTGCAAAATAATAAGGATTTTCAAGACTTAACTATCCAGCTGTCTATGTTGGTCAGCATTCTGGATGTAATACCTGAAACTGAATGGATAATTAAACAATACTTTTACTTGCAATAGAAAATATAGGTCTACATATATTTCTCATTTTGTTTTCTTTTGCCATTGCAAGTTGCTTCTCGAAATAATTCCCTTCTCTCTGATTCTAAACTAAACCTTCCCTTGTGACAAAGAGAAGGTTAAGCAAAAGCATTTGAAGCAAACAACCATGTTGACATTTTCTATGGCATTCTGCTGTAGTAGCTCCCTACTACTTCCAAGAAGAGACACGTCTCATCTGTTCTCCAGGGACTTATTACAGACTAGTTCTTTCACTTCTCTATATCCAATTTGTGACCAAGTTTTGTCATTCCTGCCTTAAAAGCATCTCGCATACATCTCCTTCTCTCCTCCGATACTGCTACCACTTTGATGCAGGTTGTCATCACCTCATACCTGGATTATTTCAATAACCTTCTAGTTTATCTCCCTATCACAGGCCTCCCCCTACTCTAGTCCTTCCTCCCCTCAAATGTCAAAAATATTTTCATATTCACTCATAAATCTGACCATGTCATCACCTTCTCAATAAACTCTAGTCACTCACTATTACCTCCAGGATCAAATAGAAAATTCTCTATTTGACTTTTAAAGCTTTTCACACTCTAACTCCTTGTTACCTTTCAGTGTTCTTACACTTTACATCCCTGTGTGCCTTCTGGTTAGTAATAATAATAGCCACCATTTATAGAGCACTTTAAAGTTTTACAAAGTGCTTTACATAAATTCTATTCCCAGTCCAGAACACTCCATCTCTTAATTTCATGCCTTTTCACCAGTTGCACCCCATTTCTTGAATGTTAGCCCTCTTCATCACTGCCCAGTAGAGTCCCTGACTTCCTTCAAAGCTCAAGTCAAATCCTAACTTCTGCAAGAGACTTCTTCCAACACCAACTCCTAAACCCCACAATGGTGCCTTCTCTCTTAGATAACCTTTTGACTCTTCTCTCTCTGTGTCTCTGTCTCTCTTGCTCTCTTTCTCTGTCTCTCTGTTTCTCTATCTCTCTTGATATAGAGATCTTTTTCCTATATATAGATATAAATGCATTTCTAGGGAGATATCTTGTGTGTATATATTAATATATAAAACTGTTGGCATATTGTATTTCCCATTAAATGTGAGTTCTTTGAGCCTAGAGAGCACATTCTTGCCTTTCTATCTCTATTGCCTGTCACCTAGTAAGCACTTAATAAATACTTGTTTAATTATAGACTATTCAGATTTTGTCATTTTTTTTAGTGATCTTTTCAATGATAATATTGAAACAATTACGTGGCTTTTTCTTTTGGTTCTGGTTATTTATCAATTAATACCATTTTCCATGTGTCTCTGAATTCCTTAAGCTCAGCATTCCTTACTATTCAATAATATTCCATTACTTCCAAATACCAGCTTCTTTAGCCATTCCTTAGTCACAGAGCTCACTTAGTTACCTCAGAAGAGTTGCTATGAAGAATTTGGTAAATAATTGCCTTTTGTACTGTGCTTATCTCTGACCTTTGGTTATATACGCAATAATGGGATTGCTGAGTCAAACACTGAAAAATGTTATGACATTTCTTGCCTAATTCCAAATTGATATGTATAATAATTGGACCAATCCATAGCTCTGCCAAAAATACTTAGTATGGCTGTCCTTCTACAGTTCCTACAACATTGATTCTTCCTATTTTTCTACCATCTTTGCCAATTTGTACAATGTGATATGAAATCTCAGGGTTGTTCTTAATTTTCTTTTTTCTTAGTAGTGATTTGGATCACTTTTTGCATGGTCATTTATAATTTGTAATTATTCTTTTGAAAACTACCAATGGCTTTTGATTATGTATCCATTGGTCTATGATTCATATTTTTAATTGTGAGAAGACTCATGAACTGAAAAAGTCCAAGCTCCTGACTACTATCAAACACTACTTTTCCTTCCAAAAATAAAAGAAAAAATCTGATTGAACACGATCCATTACAGAGCATGTGTTTATCTACTTTATTTATCTTCCTTTCCTTATAATCTTTCTATGTCTAGACATGTTTTACTTCAGTAAATTAAAATATAATCTGACTTCTACTTGTGAAGCAAATAGGAAATGTTGTGAATTAGAAGGGAAAAACATGCTATCAATTAAACATTCATTCATGAAACCATATCCAACATTCTCATGACAAAAATAACTCTGCTTGTTTGAACTTTCTAAAATGAACTTAAATTAAAATGTACTGGATTGAAACAGAGACTATAAAATGCTTTATCATTGATTTATTCTGATAGTGACTAAAGTCTAATGTGAGTAGAATTACATTCCAGACTCCTTTCCCCAAATAAAAGATTCCTTGAGCAGCATCTGCTACACAGATATTTTTAAAGGTTTCGCATCAATTGTGTATACAGGACAAAACTTTAAAGGAAGTTCTTTGATGCTCCCATTGTTGATCTTTGTAATTCTTATTATCCTTTCTTGTCTTTCTTGTTTATTTTCAGTTGAAGGAGTTCCCTCTGCTCTTTCCTTGCAGCTAAGTCACTGAATTTTCCAGCAGGTCCAAGAAATATTCAGTTACTTTGATTTTCACCAAAAGGTTGGGGCGGGGGGGCTCACAGATTTTTTTCAAACACCAAATGTATCTCTGTATGTAATTTAAAGGAAAAAAAGTTACTTTTTGATACTATACATGACTTTGGGACATATAGAAATGCTTCCTATTAGAGAAATTCGAAGCCAACCTTTTCTAAAACTGAGGTAGCAATATCTTTTTGTTTCTACTTCTCAATTAATAACTTTTTTCTCTTTTCTGATGTTATACCAATAAAAAGGGATTACTTTTCCCATGGCGTATTTGTACATGAAGACTGAAAAGACTTGAAGAGTTAAATGAATAGATCTAATATGGTAGAACCTAGGAAGTTGGGGAAATATTTGGAGCAGAGGTCATGTCTAACACCTCTTCAAATAGTAAAACTTGCTGGTAGGTAGAGTCTGCTCATAAAGTCGGCACCAGCTAGGTCATGGTTAAGTAGTTATTTGGGCCAGATAGAATAAATACAGTATAGGGAAAGATGTCATACTTTGAGGTATAGGATTTAGAATGGCCCCATTCCAGAGAGCCAGGATGGATGCCCAGGCCAGGTACTAGGTACTAGGCAAGGTTCATAGGTTCATAGGTGCTAGGCAAGATACAAAACTTAGACAATACATGGTTGCTGCCCAAAACGGAGCTTATAACAGGGGTGGGAAATCCATGACCTCAAGGCCACAGAATCATTCTGTCAAAGGGCTGCACTTGAGGAACTAGAGGGCCATGTGTGGCCTCGAGGCCACAGGTTCCCTGCCATTGGAGAAGAAGAACTATAATATCCACTAATATAAAAGAAATTGCATTAGAGAGGTACAGGACAAAATGCTACGTGAGCTCCAAAGTGGGGAAAAAGAACTATTGACGAGGGGCATTAGAGAAAACATCCTCACATGTGGTGCCTGGCGTGTTGCCTTTGGTTTTGATTTCTTGTTGTGTGGAGTATCTTCTCATTTTATTTACTACAGGCTGCTGTTTATTGCTGTTTGTGCTTGAAGAGGACCATGACATCAGCCAGATGATGCCATGACTTGCAGGCGAAGTTTAAATGAGGAAGGTTGTGCAAGATGACAAGCCTTACCTTCTTGTCCAGAGCCATCTGTGTCCAGCAGCAAGATGTGGATTCAGATGACTGGAGATGGCCCCACTTGCTACAGGTAGAACTTTGAAGGACTCCCTGGATCTGACCTCTGGTTTCCCCCCTTGCCTGAACCACGATGGCTCTCCTAGATGAGTTTTGCTATTCCTCCTTGCTCTGTTCCAGTGCTTACCACACTCCAGCCTAAGAGAGGATCAGAATTGAGGCTCCATGAGCTTTTAGGCCACATTCTCCAATTATACCTTAATCCTGAAAGCACAGGGGGTTGGCCACAAGGGAGGCCAGAGGAGAAGGTACACGTATAACAATGCAAATCTATCTCCACCATTGAAAAATCACAAAATCAAGATGCTAGTATTTACGGTAATGAAGTAGCATTGTTGTATGTGAAAAAGAACATTTAAAAAATCAGTGAATTAATCAGGAACTTTGCTTGGGTCATTCCATCTTGATATTGTTGACATGAGTACTTCCCAGTAAAGAAGAACACAGTTATCCCAGCCTCCTCAGCCTATGCAGCTTTTCTTCCTCTCCTCTCCAATAGGGGCCACAAAATATTTGAACAATCAGATGAAAGTATCCTGCATAGCCTCATCCGTTGAAGACTTTGGGGAAGACATAGACAAGGATGGCATAGGTTGAGACAGCATAGATTGGTTTGGTTTACTTTTCCTTCTCCTTTACCTTAATGTCAAATCAGCTTGCAATTTTGCAGATTCTTCTTCTGAAAAATCTCTAAGAACAACAGCTAGTACTTACAAAGTGCTTTAAGGTTTACAAAGCACTCTGCATGCAGCTGTCACATTCGATCCTCACAACCACCCCATGAGGTAGGAACTATTATTATCCTCATTTTTACAGATGGGGAAATGCTTACTATAGTTTAGGGACTTGCCCAGGGTCACCCACCTTAGGAGCATTAGATCTAGGATTTGAAGTGTGGTCTTCTTGACTCCAAGTGAAGCAATCTATCTACTGTGCCATTTAATTGCCAATATCTCTCCCCTCCTCTCCATTTCCACCCTAGTACTGATCCTCCCTGCCATCTTGGTCTGTGTCCATAAAGCCCAATAAAATGCTACTTCTTCCAAGAAGCCATCATAGCACTTCCATGTTGACCGAGACTTTTCCCCTTGGATCTCACTAGTCCTTTGTTTGTATCTCTCTAATGTAACTTATTATATATAATATACATCATATATATCACAGTGGATTCATATACCTTCTTCCCCTTCTGGACCACAAGTCCCATAGTGGAAGACATGTCATTTTGTTTCTCATCTAGTTCGTAGCACAATGTCCTTTGCACAGTGGATATTTTGAATATAGATAGATTAGATTAGATAGATAGATAGATAGATAGATAGATAGATAGATAGATGGATAGATAGACAGATAGCTAGCATTTGTGTATGTGTGTTTATGTGTGTTATACATTGAATTGAATTCACACAACAGCAAAATTTGTAAATGTGTCCCATCATTCCTTGGAAACAGTTATACTCATCACTGAAAATATAAGATCTATTTTTTCTCATCACAAGCTATATAAGATTCAATATAATTTAATGTAGTCACAAGATTTTTATGGTTTCCCAAACTAATGGTAGATGTTTTTTTCTGGACATGATTAAAATTGCCTTGATTATCACTAAAATGGTTAATAAAATATGCTGGGCAGCTGTGTAATTCTTTAAGAAATCCTATAATGTGATGACAGCATTGGTTTGAAATAAAATGCCATTTCACTCATTAATTTGCAATATTTATCAAGTACTCATGGATGTAGCAATCGCATATAAAATTCCTAATAGTCATCAATATAAAAATCATCTCTAAGTTAAAAAAAATAAACATAATCTTGCATTAAGCATCTTTAAAATAAATGCTAATGATGTATTTTGCTTTGATAGTATAAGGGTAGCTTCTTCCACTTAGCCCCCCTTGCACTGTCTTTCTTTTGGGCATGAAGCTGATTTAAAAACCTCACACAGAGCAAAAACAACATTCGAAACATGTATTTTTGACTACAGCATCATTGTTCAGTTTGGGTAATTAGGTAATAGAAGTGACCAGTTTTCCCCTTCCCTCCGTTCTTCAATTTTAAAATGCTCCCTGTAGGTGTTCATGTTCCCTGGTATTTTCTTTCAACAGTTCCTGTAAGTTATCCTTTCTTTGTGGATCAGTTAAGAGTTTGCAAAACTTTACACCCTTATTCTTCAACTAAATACTGACAAGGAATGATAGTGTGCAGCATACTAATCAGAAGGACCTCCCTGTGGGAACCTGTGATAGAAGACTGTTTCACATTGGGAGGCAGACAGCGCTGTTGACACTGGCTGTCAAAAAGGCTTCACGTCTTTGAAAGGAAATCTTAATCTTCTTTATTCATGTGTGAACAGGTCCAGGCCTCCATCCCGGGGCTCTACACATTGGCTGTTTCAACTACAGGTTGCTAGGCTTTTGGGGGAGAGTTTGTTTGCCTGTGTCTCATTCTCCGAATGGATGAGGACTGAAAATTAAAATCTGTCTGACACAGAGCCCTGCTTTTCTGTCTCTGTTTGAAGAGACATGGCAACCTGGGGCGAAATGAAAAGGAATTTTATTGAGCGCAAAAAACCACTCAATGTTTAAATGTTGGATGCAGAGACTGAATGATGATTGGGGTGGGAGAGGGGGGGCTAGCAGGTTGTTTATAGACATTGGGATGGCTGTCAATCAAGTCACAATGGTGAAATTTGTATCAGGGGAAAAAAGTACTTTTTAGTGGCTGAACTCCTATTTCCTGTTAAAATGCTCAGTTCAGGAAACAAAAGCTTTTTTGTCTGAAGTTTCCAAGCAAGAAAATTGAAAAATAACGGGGATGCTGTTACTGTTAAATAAGTGCCTTTTGATCTGTGTAGCGTTCTCCTTATTAACTATTTAAGGCTAAGTTAGCACGAAAGACCTTCTACTTAAGCATCTCTCTGGCTTTTGAAATGCCCTTTTCTGTTGCATTTTCCTGTAAACAACCCATAAATATAAAACAGAATAGTAAATACATATGGCAGCAAGTTATTGAGAATTGTTAATAATAGATGGGAAAAATATGCCGTATATGTACTATGGAACAAAACGTTGGGGTTTTTTAAAATATAATTTTGATAAAAAGAAAATATTTTATCACTTACGAAATCTGTTTGCTATGAATGGCATATTGTATTTAAATCAATCAAAAAAAGGGTGAAGGATAGAAAAAGAGACTTATTAAAAGTTTTACCCTACTAAAAAAGAGGTTATACACATTTCCTTATTATTTTATCTATAACTACTTAATATAGATATCTATGTATACATATATTTCTGAAGACATACATATTTCCATAGATATGGATCAATATAAATATTTATTTCATTGCTTTAAGGAGCTATAATTTCAGCTTTGTGGCTTCTCCTACAGATGCAATGGAAATCCTTCTATGCTTTATTAGAATCTTTTCCTGAATTTCTTTGGTCAAAATAATTGATCATTTGAGCCCAACCTGCTAATGAATAAGCTCTCTGTATGCAGCTCAGCTAATTTTTGAAAGAGTATTTAATACCGGGTCATTCTCCCTTGGGAGGGCCTGCCAGAGCTTGCGTTCTACTCACTTTGAGAATTTAGGTGAGCACCAAGTCATAATGAGATGACAACACTGCCCATCAGGCTTAGTTTGTGCATGCAAACATTCATGTATACATGTGCATGTGTTATATATGTGTATTCATATGTCATCATTTGTATGTCATATATAAACATATGTTCATATATTTAAAATCCAAAGGAAACTGATGGAAGCATAATCTCTTATTCACTGAAGAGAAAATCAAGTTTTCAAATGAGATTTTGATAAATGAAGAATATTTAGGAAATTCCTACTACCGCTTCACCACCAGTAAAGAATGCACATGGTGGTTTTTTCCAAGGCTGGCAATGATTGGCACTGATCCAGTCATGCTTCCTTATCCAGGTCTGATTTTGACTAATGTGTATTTATGAGACAGCTTCTCAGTATTTCTGGGCACACTCTGAGAAGAGACTAGAACAAAGCTAACTGGCTCAGAGGATGGGGACTTCTATTTCCTTGGGGAGGAAAGGTTGCATGGAAAGGTCATTCTAGTACCTTATAAGTTCATGACTTGGAAATTGAGGGGAGGGTATCTCAGGAAAAGTGTGATTGGTTCACTGCCAGAGTACCAAATGTCAACATGAAAGGGAGAAGCTAAAGCCAAATTTTCTACTTCCCCTGTGGCAGCTGAAACCAGTGAAGATAGAATGAAAGGTATTCCTAGAACTATGGGGTTCAGAGTTAAGACTGTCATTACCTAGATTAGGAGTGGGTAACCTACAATCATGAGGCAACATATGGCGTTCTAAGTCTTTGGGTGCAGCCTTTTGACTGAGTCCAAGTTTTACAGAACAAATCCTTTTATTAAGAGGATTTGTTCTGTGAAGTTTGCATTCAATCAAAGGACCACATCTGAGGATCTATATGTGACCTTGAGGCCATAGGTTCCCCACCCCTGACCTAGGATTTATCCATAGTTTGTCTAAATCTCAGGGACATGGAGCATGAAGGTCATCCACACACTCAGGGTCTCCCATCTACCTGGGAGACTTCAGCATGGTTTCAATGGGGGCTTCCTATTGGAATTTTCTATTATTAGCTTTGGGTAATTTCAAGTTGGTAAATAACTTTGAGCTCTATGAAAGAAAAGGAAAACATAAATGCATATAATGCTAATGCAATAATCAGAATGTTGACAATCCAGAGTTTAAGAGGAGACATTCCACATTCCAAATAAATAAAAAAAGGTCTTGAAATCTGGATCCCTCTCCTGGTGGCTGGCCACATAGCCATCTGCAAATGTGCTTGCATCATGCTGGCACCTCTTTTTTTTGATGGTGTTAATGGTGGTTGCTATTCGCTGATCCCTCAAATCATAATGTACCGTCTTCTAGAGTAATTAAGGAAAGACCACTGCTGTGCAGAGGCAATTCCCTGGAATCTGATTTGTAGAACCAATAAAATTAAAAGTTTTGAGTGTATTATAATTATATAGTTGAATGTGAGCTACTTGAGTTATTTCAGTTACGTTCATTGTATCCCATGAAGTTAACACAATGCCTTGTTTATAACAATTGCTTAATAAATGCTTTTTTAATTGAGTTGAATTATTGAAACACACCAACTTCTTAAGCTCATCTCGACTTCAGTCTCTGTGCCAATATAGAGTTAAATCAAGTTCTCAGATTTAAAAAAATCTCAACCTGAGAGTTCTGTTTGATCAGATTGGGCCCACCCAGTACAGTAAAGGTCAATGCCTCTCTTTTTCTAGACAGTTCTATTAGTTCCTATAACTCCTCATAAGAGTCTTAAGCCAAATGAAACTGAACAAAACCAGAGTAGAAACCATATTTGTTAGCTAAAGCTGGAACTAAACTAACATGTTAATATTCTATTAAAATACAAACCAAATTGTCTTTCAAAGTTAAGAAGTTATTTTGAATTCAAAATAAACTTACATAGTTTCTGAAAATCTTCAAATTACTATGCCAGAAGATGCTCTGAACTGAAATAGTATCTCTAAGTATCTTAGATTTAAAATTGGAAGGGTGTTCAAGACCATTAAGTCTAATCCCTTCACTTGACAGACAAGGAAACTGGAGTCTTTAGAGGTTAAATGACTTGCCCAGAGTCAGATAATTAATAAGTACTTGACACAGGAATTGAACAAATCTTTCTTAGTCCAAATCTGGCACTTCAGCCACTGCACCACCTACCAGTCACATTTAATTTCATTCATTCTATCCTTGCTGCTTGAGTCACTAAAGGTATGGCAACATGCATATGTAAACAAAGAGAAACGCCAAATGTACTCATAAAAACCAAGAGGAAAAACTGAAAGAAGGTTCAATTAATAATATTTTTAAGGCCAAACCTTGATTTTCTTTCAGTCTACTGTCTCACTTAATTATTTTCTACTTTAGAGGCATAATTATTTTCATGATTGCCCTCAATTCATTTGCAAAATTGTGAATGCCATCCTGTTGATCCCTCACGTCTATCACTGTTACAGAGATAGATGAGGAATTCTGGAACGTGGAATTGGCATTCAAGAAGTCAACTTCTTATATGTGAGGGTTTGTTTTGATAATAATGACACCTCACCATACATTAGAGATGTCTATTTCATTCTTTGATTTTGTTGTTTTCTTTTGGTTGTGTGTTGTGGTCTTTGTTACCAAAGTAAGATTCTATAGACTGATATTTTTTGCACTGTTTGCTCATGTTCCCAGCCAGATACAGACCTCTTTGTCAAGTTAAGACTCTGCTTCCAGTAGAGGTGCAGTTGGGTGTGGGTGTACTGTCCCAGGCTTCAGGGATTTTTTTATCAGCCGCTCAATCCCCCACCATCTGTGGGCCCAGAGCTCCAGAAGCAGCCATTGCCATTGCTGCCACCACTGCTTTTGCTGCTACTACTGTTGTCATTGGCCAGCACTTCCTCCTCTGCCCTGGGGCTGGGGCCAGACCCCAGACAGACTAAATCCTACAGAGTTTTCCCACTGACCTTCTCTGTTATCTTTGGTGTTTGTGGGTTGAGAATCTGGAAACAGCCACAGGTGCCAATGATTCAGTTCCCTGAGGCCTGCTCTGACCCTGTCTGTGAGTGGCCCATACCAGAATATGTGCTGCTTCACTCCCAGTCTGGTGCCATAGACACTTACTGTCAACCTGCCAGGCTGTCTTGGGCTGGAGATTTGTTTCACTCCATCATTTTGTGGATTCTGCAGCTCTATAATTTGTTTATAATCTTTTTTATAGGTATTTGGAGGGGTTTTGGGGGAGAACTCAAGGAAGCCCCTGCTTTTACTCTGCCATCTTGACTCCATCCCCCCACCCCCAGTCTTATAAGAGCTGTGGTGAATAGGTTAGTAAGAAGTAGTCACTGTTGTATTTATTCACTTTACAAAAAAAGAAAAGGCCTCATTACCATAGAGCAAGTAAGTGGTAGGAACTAAGAAGAGAACGCAGTTCTGTAATCTACCAATTAATAAGTATTCATTACAGTTTGCCAAGCTGTAGGCAACATATTCTCAACTGAACTAATATTATTCGGAAAGATGAAAATATCTTTTTTTGAAATTTTCTGAGTTATGAGGAAATTTCCAAGGACGTTCCTCATAGCAGTCCTGTGATCGTTAGTGTATTATTTATCCCATTTTACAGAAAGAGAAACTGAGGCTTAGAAACTTTGTGACTTGCCCTGTGACAAAGCTAGTAATAGTAAAAGCTAACATGTATAGCACAATTCAGGTTTCTCAGAATACTTTGCTCATGTTCTCATTTAATTTAATAATCTTAATAAGAGCCAGAAAATAGATTCTAAGACAGCACTTCTTATTATAATATACTCTTATTCTTATATTCTTATTCCATATGTACTCTTACAGGTTTACATACCATTTTGTAGTTTTCAAAGAGTTTTCATATGAACTCCCCATGTTATAGAGTAGATTATATAATACATATTTTATAGACTAGAAGATTGATGTTCAGAAGTCTAGTAACTTGTCTAATATCCTAAGACAAATTAACGGCAGAACCAGAACTAGAAAACAATGATTATATCTAGCACTCTGTACTATTTTCTTATCGTTGTAGTTCATACTTAGATTATATTCTAGGATATAAGTTCGCTCCATTAATACAAACTTTGTAATAACTTAGATTATTGCTATGGTCTTAGAATACTGCTGTGATGTCCTGAGAATTTAGTTGACCTACCCATGTTTACATGTTTAGTTTCTGTCATAGGCAGGCCTTAAACTTGATTCTTCCTGACTCTACGACTGGTCTTTTATGCAATAAACTATGAAATTTTTTGCTGCCTGCTATTGACAGTAATTCAAAAGACCTTTCCAGGAAGGTAGGAAGCCATAAATAATAATTCGAGTCGAGGACAAAAAGCAATATCAGAATGCAGAAGAGCCATTTTTCTTATTTCTAGTTCAATAAAATGTTATGTATTTTCTGGTATTTACCATTATAATACCCTTGAGACTGTTTGCCAGTTATCGTATTGGCATTTATATCAAGATCTTCTAGTTCCTCAACTCATATTTCTCCAGTTTCTGTTTGGCGAGCTTTCAATCCAGAATTGCATCTTATCTCTTGAAATATTCCCAGTCCTGCCTCTTGAATCAATGCTTGTGAAAGGGAAGAATTAGACAGTATGGGGTAGAATTCTCATCAGTATGCAAATATCAGAAGAGATCATCTCTTATTTAAGAGCACAAGTTGGAAAAAAGTTGAGAAAGGTGAACAAAAAGGAAAGCTGCAAATGAGTATTAACAGAAAAGAAAATTTACATAAGAATTGTACTTCTAAGGAGTCTCCTGTTTTCTATTTGGAATAGCAAAGTATCTTACTACAGCACATCTGCCCAGGTACCCAATTATCATTTGGCCTACAGCTATTTTATTAATGTGTCAGATTTCTGTTAGCCCTGTCTATTTTAGCCTAGATCTTCAATTTCATTTATGAATAGGCTAAAAACTCATAAATATTTACCTTAATGATAATGATGATGCTCTGGTTCTGTGAGGCAAGAGACACGAAGACAAATCAAATAAATCAACATCCAACCTGTTGGAAATCCTTCAGGGCACATGCTGCTGACCATTCAGTTAGGAAAATCACAAATGTCTATTATTTGGCCTGAAGACATTAGTATACACATCATGAGCCAACACTAGGTCATAATAAAATTTGAAACATATCCCACTAACTATAACCCATAGCTTCATAAATCTTTAACAGTACCCTTTGTTAACCAGGGCAAAGTACAACCAATACATAATGATCTATCAAAACAACAACAAACCTTATATGCCAAAGCCTATACTAGATGAAATAAAAGATGAAATTGAGAAGCTATTTCAAACTGAAGAGGAAAAAGATAAAGAACCTCAGGCCCTTGAAAATTGATATGCAGTACAAACTCGAAAAAAAATGCCTAATCAAAAAATTAGAGTGTTAAAGTAGTAAATGACTTTAAAAAGAAGATGAACTTACACAGGCAGGAATTCTAAAAAGAGCCTTCTGAATTTTAGAACACTAAACAAATAAGCAGACCAATTATCCCAAAAGAAATTTTTAAAAAAATGAACATATCCACCCAAAATATTTGACAGAAAGTAGAAAAACATTTCAGGACCTGTTCACAGAAATACATCTGGCAGTGATTGCTATGGTAAAAACCACAAGAGGAAAATGAAACTGTCAAGGAACATTCTTAAGGTTGGGTGTCAAATGCTATCATGGCAGAAGTAACTTGAGAGAGATGCTAAAGATTAGTAGAAAAGGAATTAAAAGATTATAACAACATTTAGTTCATTTTCATAGTAGAAAACTTAAAAACCATATTGCCCAACTAATGGCAACAAAAAAGAAATACACAGAAAGAAATCTGAAACACAAAGCATATTAGAAATTCTAAATTCTCTGAATCAGCAAGCAAAAGTAAAAAATCAAAAGATTAAAATGATACAAGAACTCAGGACAGCACAAAAAAATGAACAAAATAAATAATTTCTCCCCAAATTTTAATTAAGATGCTAGAGAAGTAAAAGAATCACACACAAGAAATAACTTCTCAAAGAAGGAAGATGTGGAGTATCTATCTACAGGATACAAGTCCAGCAAAATGGAAATATTCTCTGGGTCAAACAGAATACTTATGCACCATTAATATGATGAATGACAAAACGGTTATTTGGTAAAAAAGTCACTGAAAGTCTTGTCTCTGGAAAACTGGATGAAAATGGGACTGAAAAATGCCTATAATTTCTGGCTCAAGCACTTCACAATGGTACGTCGTCAGTTTCCTCTCGGACATAAACTGGACTCCACTTTGCTTAACAGAGACATCATACACATTTATTAGCAAAGACTGAGAACACTCATGACATATAGATCAATTAACTCTCTATTTTACAAAAATATTTACACTTCTATTGATAAAAATGAATAATAAATCTAAAAACACAAGAATGCGATACCTTGTCTGAAGAAAAAAATATCCCAAGGATATAAAGAATAACTTGTTATTAAGTCATTCGTGAACACACCATCCCCATAGTGTAGGATTCATCATCATTCTTCTGGAAACGTGACTGGTCAGTGCACTGATCAGTTTGTAAATCTTTCACAGCTCTTTTCTTTCAAAATATTGCGGTCATTGTTCAGGTCATTTTCCCATTTCTGCTGACTTCATTCTAATTAATTGAGTGCAACTCTCAAAACTTTCTCTGAAGTCATCCACTGAATCTTCTTCTATGGTCACTGGATTCAGATGACTCTGGGGGAGAAGTGAGGCTGGTGACCTGCACAACCCTCCCCCACTCAAAACATAGGCAAGTACAAGTCATGTCATTATTTCTCTGATGACATGGTCTTCTTCAGCAACGAAGGCTGAACACACATGGCATAATAGTATTCCCTCACATTTATTTAATTACTAATAAATGTTTGTAGGTTTAATGACACCAAGACACCACCTACTTGGTACCTACCACAATTTACTTAACTATTTCCCCAAGTGGTAACTATCCACTTTGTTTCCAGAAACAGGGATTTATAATGGTAATCCAGGATCAGGTCATTGCCGCCAGAAACTACAGAGGGTTATCATTTAAGGAGCTGGGATTTAGTGATGAATGTAGATTATTCAAGGAAATAGTGGAGATAGTATAACATGGCACTGTAGGCTGTAAAAGTTTAGTACCTCTTGAATACCAATATGACCTGAACTAGTGAATAGAATTATACAACAGAAGTTTTCTGTTTTATGAATTGACAGGTGACAAATCTCCATATTAAAATACAGAAGTCAAATCATCCTAACAAACACAACCAACAAATTGCACTGTTTACTATGAGGAACATGTTATAGACACTGTTATTTTCTTTTTTTTCAGCTGAGCAAAATGAGGTTGCCACAGTTAGTATGGTGGCAGCATTTTCATCAATCAATATTTATTAAGCACCTACTATGTACCAGGTTCTATGCTAAACACTGGGAATTCAATGCAAAAAGCAATCCCTGCTTTCCAGGAACTCAGAGTTTAATGAGGGAGACAATATATACAAACACACTCTACACAGGATAAATTGAAGAAAATCAATAGAGGGAAGGAAGTCGAATTAAGGGGATTCAGGAAAGATTTTCTACAGAAAGTGAGATTTTAGCTGGCACTTGGAGGAAGCCAGTAGGCATAAAAGAGAAGAAAGAACCCAGAGTCAGAAGATGGAGTGTCCTGTTTAAGGAACAGTATGGATGTATTTTCACATCTCTGCATATTGGATGCCTTTTTTAAATTTCATATGTAATTTATGGGAAAAAACAAGCATTTTATAACATAGTACAATAAAAAAGATGATTGTACATGGAACAGCAAATCTGCCATGCACAACTTGATATTCATTTCAAATATACAACAAAATTATCATATAATTTTTTTTCTTTTTTCTCTTTCCTCCCCTCCCCTAACCTAGAGATAACTATCCTGTTAGATACTTTGAACTAAATATTTTATAGATATTTTAAACTCAAAATGTCAAAAACTAAACTCATTAATCCTTTGACCTAAACCTTCCCTTCTTTTTAACTTTGCTACTGTTGCTAATGGCTTCACCATTCTTCTAGTCCCCCAGCTTATACTTTAGGTGCCAACCTCAACTGCTCAGTGTATTGCTCCCTGTATCCCATCTGTTGGCAAGTTCTGTCCTTTTACCTTTACAATATCACTCTGACACTACCACTACCCTGGTGCAGGACTTTGTCTCCACATTTCTGAACTGTTAAATAGCCTGTTGATTGGTGTATCTATGTACAGATGAAGAAAGGGGAGAGAGAGAATGATTAAGGTCTTTGAATGCCAAACAATGGATTTGGTATTTGTCCCTAGATGGGACAGGGAGCCATTGGTGTTTATTGAAAACAGGGGAAGGGGTGACATGGTCAGACTTCACTTTAGAAAGATTGCTTTGGACACTGAGAAGATGAACTGGAGTGAGAAGAGACTTATGCCAAGGACATCAATCATCAGGCTATTACAATAGGAGGTGATAAGAGTCAGCGCCAGGGTAGCGGCAGCATCAAAAGAGAGAATGAATCTTTGAGATATGTTACAAAGATAATAACAATAGGCCTTATTAACAGATGGGATATTGGGGGGAGGGTGAGAGTAGTGAGTAGTTGAAGATGATACTTAACTTGGAACTCTATTGAAGGGGAGGATGGTGGTGCTTTTGACGGTAATAATACAATTAGGAAAAGGCTAAAGTTGGGGAGGAAAGATACTGAGTTCACTTTTGAACCTGATGATTTTGAGATATCAATGGGACTTCCAGCTCAAAAAATTCAATAGGCATTTGGAGATGCTAGACTGGAGGTCAGCAGAGAAGTTTTTGCTTGATAAATAGATTTGAAGATCATTAGCACAGAGATGATAATGGAATCCATGGGAGCTAATGGATCACCAAGTGAAATAGTATAGAAGGAGAAAAGAAGGGGACCCAGGACAGGGTACTCTGGGGCACCCATGGTTAACAGGCTGGATCTCCAGCAAATAGACTAAGGAGTCACCAGATAGGTAGAAAGAGAACCAGAAGAGAGAATATAATGAAAACTGGAGGGAAGAGAATATTAAGAACATTAGGACCATATAATAAAGATGTCGCGGAGAGAAAGTGACTAACGAGATTCCAGACAATGTTGGCCTTTTTAAAATTGTTGCATCTATAAATCTGTCTTTATGTTTATGTCAACTTCTCTGGATCCAGTTATCTCATCTGTAAAACTGTTTAACTAGATGATTTCCATGGTGACTTGCAGTTGTAAATCTGTGGTCCTGTGACCCTATCATCTCAAGAAGATAAACATTTTAACCACTTTCTGAATCTCATTTTATGGACAACTCTATCTGTTGGAAAACTCTTATATTGAGCTGGAACTTGACTCCTCATAACTTTTATTTCCCCCACAAGTAATTAGTAGGCTGCTTGAAAGCAAGGACTGTTACACTTTTGTCTCTGAATCCCCAGAGCACAGAATAATGCATCATACATAGTAAAAGGACTTGTTCTTGGTATGGGGAACTCTCCCTAGCACTGCCACTGAGCTTCATGGTCCCCTGGACCTCTGAGATTACAACACAAGAGAATAGTACTAAGTGAATATAAGTGGACAAGCAACATATTTGTGAAATCTCTTAGGTTAAAAGTTTCAAACAGAATTTGGCCAGAAGCAGTTAAATAGTGCAGCAGATAGAACCAAAATTTGGACTCAGGAAGATGTGAGTTCAAAACTAGCCACAGAAGCATGCCTCTCCTTATTGAGAGGATAAAATGAAATAATATTTGTAAAGTGCTAAGCATAGTGCCTGTACATGGTTGGAACTTAATAAATGCTTATTTCTTTCCTTCTCCCCCTGCCCTCTGCAGCAAGACAGTATAACAAAAGCAAGCCTGCAGCTATGTATTTTCCTTCCTTAACTATATCTTAGAAAGAGAGATGGAGCCACTCTCATATCAGTAGATACTGCCATAAAGGTTCAGAGATATTTGTTTCTAAAAGATGATGGACAAGGTCGAATTAGTTCTTCCTTATGAAAGTGGAGTTCAAAGAGAAAAATTACCACAGTGGCATGTGTCATATACTACATGTTTAATCAAGAAGTAACTTCTGCCATTTTTTTCTAATAAAAAGGAATATGAAATGGACTCTGACTCACTTCAGTCTGCTTTCTCTGATGGATGGCAGTGTTTTCTGATATTGGTAAACTGCCTTAATTACCTTGGAATGTTCAGGGACTCTCTCTGCACAATGGTCTGTCTGGGAAACCACATGAACTCAAACCTCACTTGATTTAATGAAAGTTCCAAGAAAGCCACTTTCAACAGATGGAATGAGGGCCATATGCAAGAAAGTATTGGAACATCCCATTTCTTTTTTTTTAAGTATGAAGGTTTGCAATGAACCATTTAAAGAATCCTCCAAACAAAGACAAATGAGGGACCATTCAAGAAGACATGTACACACACATATGTATATGCATGCTTATGCCTATCCATCTGTGCATAGGCTAAACATGATTGAAAAAACACAAATTACTAGCAGGCAATAAAGTTGATTTATCCCAACCTTATGGACAGAGTAACTATACAGTTCAAATGCCCACTCTTTGCTCTCACTTCAAATAAGAACCTTTCATTTGTCAATTTCTGGAAACTCTGGAAAAGAAAATACAATGAGAGCCTTAGTTCAAAAACAAAATGGAAACTGTGGTTCCTGGCATGAACAATGCAAACCAGATACATTTTATAGGACAAATCCCAATCTTGCCTCTGATTAAGATGACATCAACGTGAAAGTGATGCATAAAGACCATGAGATGCTCAAGCTGGATACGCCATTGGAATGGAAACAATATTACTCAACCAGCATCTCCTTGTTCTCATATCAGTTCAGTGAGAGGTCATTTCTCCTCCAAATTTCCATTCCTCATATATGTAATAGTAAGCACCCCAACATACACAGGGGGACCTGCTATCACAGGTTCTTAGATCTGCATTCATAAAAGAAAAGGCAACTTTTAAAGGATTAACCATCACTTTAATCAAACACAGCTATCAGAAAAAATCAAAATTCTAGAGAAAATACAGAGAAATCAAAAGCAACAGGCAGAGCTTCCAAAATGTCTGACCATTACATATATACACAGTTACTAGAGAGGGAAACATCAACTTCTGGGCTTTAGCCAGGGCAGGGCCAGGGGTGGAGGCCCTCCTTAGAGGCTTCCCAGAGTCTCTCTGGCCAAAGAAATACTTCTGGTCAGTAAGCCCCAAAGTCAAATCTCACCCTCAGAGTATTTATACACGTTTCAGAACCAGAGGATATAATCCTCTGACCCAGTGCCTCAACAGAAAAAAACAAAAGGTACTTGGGACTCTTCAAAACAACTCCCCTGATCAAGCTTCCCTCCATGTGCAGGTCCATTAATGGATGGGGAACATCTTCTTTAATCATATTATTCAATTAGAGGCACTTTAGTAAAGCAAAACTAGCAAAAGATCCTAATTTGATTGCTGTCACAACATGTCTTTCTTTACTACCCTCATCTTTACTCACAACCATCAGTTTTTATGAAAGGAAGAAATTTGTGTGCCTTTTGGAGGTGATTTGGTTGAAGCTGAAAGTCCTGCCAAGACTCACCTGAGATGAACCTCTTTGAAAAGAAGAGACACCTTACATATTGTATACTATCTTAAATATTATTTCATTTTATCCTTACAAAAAAAAACCTGGGAGACATGGGCTATTATTATTTTACTATTATATTACTATTTTACAGATGAGGATGACTCTAGTTAACTAAGCTTTAATAGATTAAAGAATTATTTACTTAAGTCCTTAGTGATTTGACTTGGCTCTGGCAGTTCTAAATCTTACTTGGTGACAGAGAAAATGGTCTTTCTACAACATTCTTTAAATTCTTGTACAAAGTACTCATCAGTTGGCTTAGGCTCTATCATATGTATTTCTTGAAAAGCCATTCCACAAAGGTAGAGATAGCAACCTGCTCTTTCCTCTTATCTATGATATAAAGAGGATAGCTTTGGGTCTCTCTCATTAATGGCACATATTATTACTGAAGGTAAGGAAGAACCCATGCTCCTACCAAGTATCCCATTCAATTCCTGATTAACTCTAATGGCCCTGCCTTTTATGTAGTTCTAATTCTACAAAATCACACTTTTGTTTAGACCTTCTCTGCATCTTTCCCCCAAAATACTATGGAAAATTGATTCAAAAGCTTTGTTAAAATTTTAAAAATTCTATATCTATAGCATGTGATCATAAGAAAATGGGGTTAGTCTGACATGATTTTTTTTACTGATGATTTTAATTTTTCTTATATCAGTCATTCCCTAATGTTTCATTCATAGATCATTAAAATTACTTTTGTAATAAAAAACTTTAGAAATACAATGAATAGGCCAAGCTAACATACAAAAGGAACGTCTCAGGTTGAATACAATAACACTTAGGAGTATGAAATCAGGAAAAGTATCTGGAAATGATATAATGCACACAGGAGAAATATGTGAAGAAGGTACCCTAATTTAAAATACATTTAGGGAATGATTTTAAAGATAAATCAAAGAGAAGATTCTTAAAGAATGTAAAAGATCACAAATGGCACTTTTCCTTTTTAAAAAATGTGCCTGAGAAGATACTAGCAAGCACCAAACAATATGTCTGCTTTTTCATCTCTAAAATATTTATGATGCATTAACCATTGAGAATAACTTTGATGAAAAATGGGAAGGGCATAAGCAGTCTTTAGTAGGTGATTTTCCTATAAAAGACTACATTGATACAGTTATATAATCAACTAAGGGGGGCAGTGAATATAAGGCCCTTTCTGAATCTGTTGATTTAAAAAAAATAATCTGATACAGTAGAAGAAAACATGGCTTTAAGGCTCTTATCCAACAAAGTGTCTCCCACACATCTGTAAGAATCATAGAAGAATCTCTGACAAATGTTACCATGGAGATGAGTGACTTTATCCAATGATCCAATGAATATAAATATCAAGCAAGGCATTAAATTTGGAGACATAAATTCCTCCCAAGAACTTATCAGTTTCATGGAAAATATCTGATGTAAAATCCAAACAGAAAGAGGATTCCATATCAATGATATTTGTGCCAAACTATGATTTGCCAGTCACATTGTCTTAATTGCATCAAATCTTTGAAAATTATAAGTGCTCCTTAGTGAAATTCATAGCCATTTAAAAATCAAAAGCTTAACTATAGGACCAGGAAAATAGAAAAATGAGTGAAGAAAAATGCACATTATTTAGGTTGAAAAAAGATAGTAGGGGGCGCTTCTATGGATGAAATCAACATGGCAGAGTAGAGGAAGCAATGGAGTGCTCCTAACATTCTCCTCTAAAAAACATTAACATAATTCCTCAAATTGAATTCTTGAGTGGCAAAACCAAGAAAAGGTCAGAATGTGACATTTCCCCAGCTCAAGACAATCTAGGAGGCAGAAGGTAGGGAGAGAAATAAGGTGCAGGAAGCACAAAGACATCGAAATGGGTGATGGGGTGGTATTAGTGAGGCTTAGTAAGAAGGTCAGATGACTGTATTGAAAAATACGTAAAATGTATCAATGTAATATGTAATTAATTATAGTGTAATCACATGTAACATAATTAATGTAATAAAATTTGAAAGGGAAAAAGAAAAAAATATAGGGAACCCCTGGGCCTACACTGGACTCAGGACAGAAAAAATGTTTGGCAACTCCATTGTCAATATTGACTTCTGGGTCACAGTTACAGGGCAGAGATGAGCATTTGCAGTCACAAGGGAGGAAGGGCCCTGAGAAATAGTACCCTTTGCATTCTCAAGGGAGTAGAGGACCTGAGCAATATTACTTGAGGCTGAGTAAGGACCAGAATGCAGTCCTGGGGACTCACAACTTTCCCCATATCATACTATTTTGGAAACCCTGAAATTTTCTAAATCCCCAGAATTATCTCTGAATATAGAAGTGAAAAAAAGACTAAAGTTTTGGACAGTGCCCCCACCACACTCTTACCTGAAATAGAGTCCAACTTTGAGATAAAGATCAAAGGTAAATAATAAGCTGGAAAATGAGTAAAAAACAAAGGGACCATGTCCATAAAAATCCACTATGGTGACAAAGATGAAAACACAAACTTGGAAGATAATAATGTCAAAAGAGCTATAAGCCAAGCTTCAAATAAAAAAATTGTGAATTGAATACAAACATAGCCCAGTTTCCTAGAAGAGGTAGAAGAATGGTTTTACAAATCAAATAAGAGTGGTGGAAAAAATGAGAAAGTTAATGAAAGCAATACAAGAAGTTATAAAAAGAAAACTAATAGTTTGAGGAAAAAGCCATGAAAAATACTGAGGAAAATAATACCTTAAAAGAACAGTGTTGGTCAAATGGAAAAAATAGGTGAAAAATTTCATCAATGAAATAACTCTTTAAAAAGCAAAATTGGTCAAATGGAAAAAGATATGCAAAAGTTTACTGAAGGAAATCATTTCTTTTTAAAAATTAATCAATTTATTTTTTAGTTTTCAACATTCACTTTTGTAAGATTTTTAGTTCTAAATTTTCCCCTCTCCCTCTTTTCCTCCCTTCCCAAGGCAGCATGCAGTATGATATACATGTTCAAGCATATTAAATCTATTTCCACATTAGTCATATTGTGAAAGAAGAATCAGAACAAAAGGAAAAAACCACAAGAAAGAAAGAAAAACAATAACAAAATAGAAAATAGTATGCTTCAATTTGCACTCAGATTCTATAGTTCTTTCTCTGAATGTGGATAGCATTTTCCATCATGAGTCCCTTATAATTGTCTTACATCATTACCATGCTCAAAAAAGCCAAGTCTATCAGAGTAGTTTATTACATTATGTTGCCGTTTCTCTGTATAATGTTCTTCTCCTGGTTCTGCTCACTTCACTCAGCATCAGTTCATGGAAGTCTTTTCAGGTTTTTCTGAAATCCGCCTTCTCACCATTTCTTATGGAACAATAGTATTCCATTATATTCATATGCCACAATTTGTTCAGCTATAAGTAAAATCCTATGGGATAGAACTGGATATTTAATGAAACAGAGGACTTGATTATGGTGGGATAATCTCTAAAATATAGATGGGTAAGAAGGAGACAAACACTGGGAGAAGGGAGAAGGCAGAAGGCAGAGAAAAATAAGGATCACATGAAAGAAGCACAAAAGGAAGAGCTTTTACAGTAAAGGGGAAAATGGTGGGGAGTGGTAGAAAACATGTGATTCTCATTCTCTTCTGAATTGATTGAAAGAGTGAGTGTATATTCACATATATGAATATATATGTGTGTGTATAATTACATACATATATGTATATATGTATTTGTCTCATTATATTTATACACTCATATGCAGGCACATATTTAGTTGGATATAGAAATCTATCTAACCCAATTGGCAGTATGGGATAAAGGGAATAAGAGAAGGAAGAGGTGATAAAAGGGAGGGTGAATTAAGGGAGGCAGTGCTCAGAAGCAAAATAGATTTTTAAGGGAAGGACAGTGTAAAAAATGAGAGAAAGATGGATAAATTGAACAAAATAGGATGGAGAGGAATGAACAGTTAGAAATCATAATTGTGATGATAAATGGTATGAATTCAGTCATAAAACAGAAGCACATAGCAGAATGGATTAGAAATCCATTAAAATACAGCAAAATACAAACAAACTCACTTGAAACAGAGTGTCACACAGGGTTAAAATAAGGTGCTGCAACAGAATCTATTGTGCTTCAGTTGAAATTTTAAAAAAGGCAAAAGTAACGGTCATGATCAGAGACAAAGCAAAAACAAAAATAGACCTAATTAAAGGTGATAATCAGGTAAACTACATTTTGCTAAAAGACACCATAGACAATGAAGCAATTATTCAGTCATTTTCCATTTGTATCTGACTCTTTTTGACCCCATTTGGGATTTTTTTTGGCAGAAATACTGGAGTAGTTTGTCATTTCCTTCTCCAGCTTATTTTACAGATGAGGAAATTGAGGTAAACAGGGTTAGATGACTTGCACTGGGTCACACAGCTACTAAGTGTCTGAGGCCAGGTTTGAATCCAGAAAGGTGAATATTCTGGAGTCCATGCCTGCTACTCTATCTACTGTTACCTATCTACGTCGTAGGTAGTGAGGTAATATCCATACTATGCATATATGCAACAAATGACATAATATCACATTCTTAATGGAAAAGATAAATGAGTTAAAGAAGGAAATAGATAGTAAAAGTATATTCATGGGGGACCTCAATTTTCCCCTCTCAGAGTTAGATAAATCTAATCATAAAAGAAAAAAATAAGTTAAGAAGATGAATAGAATTTTAGAAAAGTTGGCTATGATAAACCCCTGAAAAAAGCTGAATGGGAATAGGAATGAGTATACTATTGGTTCAGCTGTATATGTTGTTTTTGCTTGTATTTAATTCTAGAAGATGACCAATGACATCATGACCTTGATTTCTTGACTTATACAAGAACTGGACTTGAGTGAGGCAGAGCTATGCAAAGTTGTCAGCCTCTCTCTCTTCTCCAGAGTCGTAAGAGCTCAGTGGCAAGACAAAGGACAAGACAACTAGTGATGGCCTTGGATGCAATTGGTGCCTGGCCTTTCTGAATTAAGGTCTTTCCCAGACCTCAGTTTTTCTAAGGTCATGCCCATTCAATGACTAAAGACTAGGTATGAAATGAGATAAAAGATGATCTAGTTTACCATCCCAAAGATGTCAATCTGGAAGAGGAAGACCCTCAGAGTTTATGGCTAGAACAGAAGACTATTGCAATTACACGCATTCTAAATCTGCACCTAAACAATGAGCTACATATACTTGGGGTGGGTCTATTATCGGTCATTCAATAAAAGCCAGAAAGATTTGGGTTTAAAGTCATAGTTAAGTAGCTCCATTAAAAGCCTTTTTATCGGAGCTATATTTCAAGAAATTGAAGTGTGTCTTCCAGTATAAAAATTATCTCACAAACAAATGCTGAAAAGTAGAAATATTAAATGTGCCCTTTTAATAGCATAGCACAATAAAAATTATATTAAATAAAGGACCATGAAAAAGTGAATTAAAAATTAATTGGAAATGAAATTATTAAATCCTAGAGAACAAATAGCTCAAAGAACAAATCATAGAAATAATCAATAATTTCATTAAGGAGAATGACAATAATGAGACAACATACCAAAATTTATGGGCTGCAGCCCAATTCTTAGGGGAAAATGTATATCTTTAAACATGCATATCAATAAAGAAAGAAAGAGCAGATCAATGAATTGGGAATAAAACTAGAAAAATATTAAAGAACAAATTTAAAATCCCACATGCAGCCCCAAAATGAAAATTCTGAAAATCAAGAGTAAGATTAATAAAATTGAAAACTTAAAAAAGAAATAATTAAAACTATGAACTGTTTTCTATGGAAAAAAATCAATAAAATAAATCAATGATGGGTAATTTGACTTTAAAAAAAAGAAAACAAATTACCAATATGAAAAATGAAAAGAATGAATATACCACCAATAAAGATGAAATTAAAGCAATTATTAAGTTATTTTACCCAATTCTATGCCAGTAAAACTAACAGTCTAAATGAAATGGATGAATATTTACCAAATATACATATAAATATGTATATATACTGCCCAGATTAACAAAAGAGAAAATTTCATACTTAAGTAATGCCATCTTAGAAAAATAAATTGAATAAGCTCCGAAGGAAATGGGATCCCTAAGAAAAAATTCCCAGGACTAGATGGATTTACAAGTGAATTCTAATAAACATTTAAGGAATAATTAATCCCAATACTGAATAAGCTATTTGAAAAAAATTGGTAAAGAAGCAGTCATGCCAAATTTGTTTTATGATTTTGATACCTGGACCAGGGACAGCAAAAACAGAGAAAGAAAACTGTAGGTCTATTTCCCTAATGCATATTGATGCAAAAATTTTTAAGTAAAGTATGAGCAAGGAGATTATAGTAATATATTACAAAGATTATACACTGTGACCAGATAGAATTTATACAGTGAATTCAGGGCTGGTTCTTTACTAGAAAAACTCTAAGCATAATCACTATTGAATAGAGACACGCAAATTAAAACAACTCTGAATTATCACTTCATGTCTCTCAGATTGGCTAATATAACAGAAAAGGAAAATGATAAATGCTGGAGGCAATGTGGAAAAAAATGAAACACTAGTGTACTGTTGGTGGAGGTATGAACTCTTATGCTTCTCTAAGTCTAAATAAGAAGTTATGCTTCTCCAAGCATTTTGGAGAACAATTTTTCCACATTCCCTCTGGTATTTGTCATTTTTCTTTCCTTTCTTATTAATTAATCTGACAGGTATAAGTTAATATCTCTGTTATTTTAATTTTTATTTCTCTAATTAGAAGTGATTTAGAACATTTTTTTATATGACAATTAATAGCTTTGGTTTCTTCTGAAAACTGTGTTGTCATATACTTTGACCATCTTCTATCAACTGGAAAATGGCTTGGATGAGTTCCCTATATATTTGAGAAAGGAGGGCTTTATCAGAGAGACATGCTACAAAATTTTTTTTCCTAGTTTTCTGTTTTCCTTCTAATTTTTACTCTATTAGTCTTGTTTGTGTAAAAGCTTGTTAATATTACATGATCAGATTTAACCATTTTACTTCCTGTGATCCCCTCAGTCTTTTATTTGGTCATAAACTCTTGTCTTATCCATAGATATGACAGGTACATTTTCCCATGCTCCCCTAATTTAATTATGATATTACCTTTTATGTTGAAATCATTTGTCCATTTTTATCTTATCTTGGTATATGGTATGAGATGTTGGTCTGTGTCTATTTTCTGCCAAACTTTTCCAATTTTCTCAGAAATTTTTGTGGAATATTTCATTCTTACCCCACTTCCCTACTTTAACATGTAATGTTAAGTATCTCAATGAAGCCTGAGGGTCTATGCCCTTCTCACTTTCCCTTGGAAGGAGTTTAAGTGGCATTTACATTTACAAACTATTGATCCAATGACTCATCCCTCTGAAGGATATCTAAATGAACCCTGAGTTCAGGCTCTAGGGTTCTGCTTGGGAGAATTATAGGATCATTCATAAAGCTATATTTTACCTAAAATAGAATAGCAGGGCCCTGATGTAAATAGCTTGTGAAATACAAACTTATTCCAACTCACCCTCCATGTACACTCTGATATCATGTTCTTATTGATATTAAAAACCAACTAATTTATTTATAAGAGAATGAAGTATTCAGAATATCATCAGTAGCTATATGATCATAACTAATTTGTTTTTTGTCCTTGCCAAAGTAGATGGAAGGAGGAAAGAGGAAAAGAGAAAGAAGTTACTGGGCTTTGTAGTGGAAACCAAGAGATCAGATCCTTCCTCCAGTCAGGCTGGTGCAGATCTGATGAGGCTGGTCCTCAGAAGTCAAGTTATTTTCCATTCCATTAAAGTCTCCACTCTATCTCTCCTATCTCTATACAACTCCATTTGGGGCAGCTAAGTGGTACAGTGGATAGACCACCAGTGCAGGAGTCAGGAGGACCTGAGTTCTAATCTTACCTCAGACACTTGACACTCACTAGCTGTGTGATTTTAGGCAAGTCACTTAATCCCATTTGCCTCACCCTGGGTTATTTCCAGTCATGCTGATAATTATCTGGTCACTAGATTCAGATGGCTCTGAAGGAGAAGTGAGATTGGTGACCTGCACAGCCCTCCCTTACTCAAAACAAAGTCAAGTGCAAGTCATGTCATCATTTCTCTGATGGCATAGTCTTCTTCAGCAACAAAGGACGAACACATACAACTCCATGTCACTCAGTTCCTAAATTTCCTTCAGCCACTGAATCCCCTTTCTCCTTCTCAAAGAAGAGATAAAAAGGAATCTCCTTTACCTGGAAGTTATTTAATTCCCCCCTAGAAACTTGTGGGGGAAGTTATATATAGATAAAGAAACTGATGAAGAGTGAAGTTAAATACTGGTGTCAGGGGTGTGCTGCAGTCAACTAAACCTGGAACAAGATAGTCACTTGTTAAATTTTCAGTGTGAGCGATAATTTCTTGAAAATCACTAAAAATCAGGTCGATGTATTTCTTTTAATTGTCTAAATATAAGGAAATGATGAAAAACACAATTCAATCTTAAAAGTGTGTTATGGGTATGTTCTCTATTTCTCAGAGAAACTGATAGTCTAGAGAACTAGTCTATCCCTGACTTGAGGTTACATGAAAGTAGTAATGATCATATATCCAGACTGAATCCAGATCCTTTGATTTCAAATCCAGATTATGGAGTTTCTTCCAGTTCTCCATTCCATGATCCTCAGAGTCTAGTATTTTGAGTCCTGCAGAACAGCCTAAGCATTCATTCCATCAAGAGACTTAGTGAGTGCTTGCTCCTTGGTAACAGCTCTCACACACACAAAAAATGATCTGCCGTGGGTGTGCACTCAACACTGGATTCACAGCCCAAATTCATTTCTAGGCTCTTTTTCTCTCTCACAATAGACTCTTGCTGTGCCCTCTAATGCCTCATCAAAAGAGATATGGTTCCCTGCCATCTTTTATCCTGCTCAGTGCCAGGCAGGTCAAGCTAGTTTAAACTGGTCTCATTCATTTTCCTGTGGCTGGATGTGGGTATTTACTTTTTTTTAAAAGAGTGATTGTACATGGTAACCTTTACAACAGAGGACATATTTGGCATTTATATTTTCTTAATTTTGGAGAATGGTCAGAATTTTAGACAACTGATCTCCTCATGCAGAATAGTCAAAGTGTTGCGTGCTACATAATTTTCCTTTTATGAAAGTCATTTAAGTTATGTCCTTTCCTCCCCATGTTGTTATTGACAGCTCTATAAAAAAAAAGGCAATAAAAATGTGGTGACAGCTGTTAAATTTTAATTTCTGAAACAAAAAGTTGGAAGTTTACATTTTAGAGTCAAGAATTTGCTTCTGCTGCCCATTAGAACGAAAATGTTTTCAGGACAATTTATTTTCCTATTAAAACTGGTATTTTATATGAATCAAAGGGCCAATTCAGGCACCCAAAGGATCAACCAAGGTTATCAACGAATACATTGATTCCCAAATTTGATATATTACTTGGACCTTAAACTCCAGCAAAACAACATCAAAGATGACAAGGGAATGTTTTACCTGCAACTAAATCTATGGCAAGAGAGAAGAGACTTCATCTTTCTATCTTTCCCTTCTTCCAACTTCTGTTTTTTTCATGAGCTTATTTGTTCAGAGAATCCCAGAATTCCAACACTTCACCCTTCTTCTAATCTAATCCATAGTTAAATAAAAGTTCTCTCTACAAGAGACCTGACAAGTCGTTCAGCACCCTGGTGATATTGAACCCACTACCTGGCAAGTCATCCCTTTCTACTTTGGGATAACTCTAATTGTTAGAAAGTTTTTTTTTTCTATAAAACAAACACAAATCTGCCTCTTTGCAACATCTGATCAAACACCATATGGGGCTACTTGCTCAGCTGTATTTGATCCATAGTGAATAGATCCTTTTCAAAGGGCTAATATAAACAGAAGCTACTCGAAATTATTGCCTATAAAAAGGTGTCATATGGAAACCCAACTTCCAATTACTTCAACAGTCTTCCTATTCTCTCCTTTCCTGGATGATTAGACTTGAGGGATCTTCTATCCCATCTTCCCTTGTTGACTTGGCAGTTTTATCTAATATTTTGAGATCTTCTGATGTCATAGCAGAAATGTTTTGCAAAATAGAGCCTACTTCAGCTGTCTATGTTTGGGTTAGTTTATATTCCAGAAGCTAGGTCAAGGACCCCACAGCTGCGCCAAATATAATGAAGGGTAGATTACAGGTGGGGCAGTTTTGTGGCCTCTGATATCATTCTGACCAAACAAGTATACTTTTGATTGCAGCTGTTCAAATGGGGAAAAAGTATAGGACATGTGGAAAAGATAATGTCTGCCTTGGTAAACAGTAAAGGGTCAAGAAAGTTAAGAAAATGGATTAGAGGAATTGGAAAAAGGCTGTCATCCTACTTTGAATGCAAGAAGAGAGTTCCCTAGTCTGCCAGTCATATGGGAATGTAAATTTTATTTTTCCTAACTCAAAAATAAATTTCTTTCATTCTAATTGTTACATGCAAAACCTCTGCTCTCCAAGGGAGCTGCCGTCTTACATGAGCACTCAGAGCAGAAAGGAGGGTGAAGGAGAAACATTTTTCTTTATATCTCCAAAGTAAAACTAAGATTGTATCTTAAAAATACTAAATACTTAATAGTTATTGAATTCCAGCTCTGTAAGACATGCCAGAATTTTTACAGTACAAAAAATATTACAACCCCCAAATTCAGGACTAACACTTTGGATGACACAAATCAAAATCCCAAAACATATTGAAAGGCTAGAGCTATGAACTAATTAACAAGGTTTTCATCTTTCCCTTCCATTTACAATACCAAGTACATGAGTAAAGGGGATGTGTGTCTAGACAACTGTTCAAATGAAAATGATCTTTTCTTGGACTACAAACTCAATGTGAGACATCACTCTGTCTTGGCAGTCATAAGAGAGCTAAGGTGATAGTAGGCTACCTTAGCAGAGGCAAAGTATCCAGAATAAAAGAGGGATTGTTCTGTCCTGTCTGAATCCTAGTAAAAACCAACCTTGGCATATTCTCTTTAATTCTGTATACTGCTTTTTAGGAAAGAAGTTGACAAAGTGGAGTACATCTAAAGGAGAGCAACCAGGATGGGGAGGGGTTGGAGACCACACAGTGCCTTCACCTTGGTTAAAAGAATTGAGGATTTTGGCCTGTGGAAGATAACAATTAAAAGGAATATAATACCTGTATTCAACAAGCTGAAGGAGTCTCAGGTGGGATTAAAGGGATTAGATTTGTTCTGCTTTGTCCCAGAGGACAGAACTGGGAGTTCTGGATGGAAGGTGTTGATAGGTAGATTTCAGCTTTGTGTAAGTAAAACCTTCCTAACAATTAAAGTTGTCTAAAAGTCGAATGCCCCCAGGAGGTAGTGGATTTTTCCTCTCTGAAGGTGTTCCAGTGGTAGCTAGTTTGGTGACTAGTTAACCATTTCTTAAGGAGATGGTAAAGGAGATGGTATGATTAGGTCAACCCAATAATGACAGCTAACACATATGCAGTGCTTTAAGATTTGCAAAGTACTGTATCTCTCTCCAGGCTACATTGCAGACTCATCTCCTCAGGACTTTCCTTACCATGCTGTGGAGAGCTTTTCATCCTATAAGATCACTCCATCCCTAAAAACAGTTGACATTTGGAAGTGCCATACCAGTACCTTCTCCCATCCCACTCCCTGCAGCCTCTCCCTGTGATTGGTTGGTTCCTCCAAGAACCTCCAATTTAAGAAGGAAAACTAGGTTAAAGATATCTTTGTTCCCTACCAGACTGTTGTTGACTTATCCTCACAGGACTTTCTCTATCATCCCCTCTCTCAGTCCCCCTCCTATCCTTTTTACTATGTAGTGCCTAGATTCACAGGGGCCCTCTAGGTCCTCAAGTGAGGCCCTTTAACTGACTCCAAACTTCACAGAACAAATCCCCTTAATAAAAGAATTTGTTCTGTAATCATTAAACTCAAAAGGCCCCACCCAAGCACCTAGAAGGCTGCATGTGGCCTTGAGGCCACAGGCTCCCCATCCCTGGAGAACATAATAAGCATTTAATATGGGTGCTGTCTTTTGATTTGTGCATAAATTAGATGTGAGGCAGAGTTACATGAAGCTGTCAGGCTCACCCTGTCTTCCAGAGTCATTGCAGTCCAGTGGCGAGACAGTCAAGACAATGGGTGATGGCTCAAAATTCAGTGAATGACCTTAGCATCTTGGGTGTCTAAATAGACTCTAAGTGCTCCATAGTGCCTGCTTCAGCCACCTTCCTAGCTGTTGGTACAAATTGTTCTCATCTACCTATTCCACCAGGGAAAGTCTTCATATGCTTGAGGTAGACATCCTCCTAACTCACTGAAGGGTTTGAGACTCCTTGGTTACTTTCAACTTCATTTAGCCTATCTGCCAAGGTGATTTCTAGGGTGTAGGTACTGGGAAGCCACAAGTGAGAGGTAGCTGGGTCAGATACATACCAAAGGTGGAAAGCAACCCTGAAAGGTCTTGGTAGCCCTCACACCAGAAGTACTAGTCTTCCCTGAACATACCCCACACCCCTAGATAAAAAATGAAAAATAGCATGGATGATGTCTTGTTATTCTTGAATTGGATTATTCTTGAGCATTGAATAAATGTTTGTTGTATGATTGAATGATGGACTACTTATCTACATATATACACATACATACGTATTCGGATGCATATATATGTAACATATGTGTATATTTGTTTATATGTACATACATATCATATATAATCAATATATATATATATATTATACACACATACACACATATTCATTTAATCCTCACAATAACCCTAGGAGCTATCAATCTATCAGTTTTACAGATGAAGAAACTCATTGAGTTTAAAATTAAGGCAGCAAGGTGGTCTAGTGGATGGAGTGGTGAATCTGCACTTAGAAAGATCTGAGTTCAAATTTTGCTTCAGAGATTTGCTAACTGTATGACCCTCAGCTACTCAGAACTTCTGTCTCTTTCTCTGTTCATCTATAAAATAGGGATAATAATAACACCTACTTCTCAATTAAATATATGATTATTCTAATATCCTTTTATGAGGTTAAAATGAAATACTATTCATAAAGCACTTTGGAAACCTTAAAGTGACTATTTAAATGCTAGCTATTTTAAAAATTATTATTAAGTGGCTTGACCAATATCCCACAGCTAATAAATTCCTGAAGCAAGATTCAAACTCAGAGTTTAATCAAACTCAGTAGTCACTCTTCCATTATGCCATCTGGCGGGATCCAGTCAAGATTAGATTGTCTCTTAGTCTAGGCTTGGGCAACAGCTGACTCATACCAGGTCACTAGAACTGATTGTTAAATTTTCATTGTGATCATTTATACTTCACAAATCAGTGCTTGGTCTATGAATTTCTTGACTGTCAAGTGATGGAGAAAATGTAAATGATGCAGATTAAACTTTAAATTTTGTTGTATATATTTTTTAAAAGTTGTGAAGTGTTTGTTAGCATACCATCTCTCCACCTTCCTACTTTAAAATTGTATTTCTGTTCATTTCAAGGGTAAATGTGCCCCTATCTCCAAGAAATCATTACCCAACTGCCCATCTTTGGAGGGTAGTGACAATAATTAGTTGTTCTAGACTCTGGAATTTAATGTGAGTAGATATAGGGGCAAAGTATATAGGTCTACTGTAAAAACAAAAGGCTTAGGATAGAACAGAACTACTAAAATTCATTTTGAATAATCCTTTCAAGATGAAGAAGTACTTTATACTAGTTACAAAGATAATATTTCAGAGGTTTATATATTGATTTGCTTTATTAATCATGATGCTACTATAAAATATTGCTTGTGCTTATTGAGAGTTAAACATTAGAATTCAATAAGGAGGTTATGTAGCCAGAAAGCCGATTTGTAATTGGGGAGTAAAACTAATTGAATATAAGCCCACCAGTGAAAGAGGAAAATTATGAGAAACTTTAATGATGACTTCATAGGCTATTATAAATTTAGTGCCATAATGATGACACAATGCCATAGACTTAACATTCCATTAAAGAATTCCAGTTATCCAAGGATGTGAACAAAAGAGATCAGTAAATTAGTATTAGTTCTAAATGGCCTGAAATATATATTAAGCTGTTAATGGGATAGAACCCTTGCAGAGCAGATTCATAATGAGCATGTGATCTGGTGACATCTAAAGTTTAACTCTCTAGTTTGAAACAGACACACCTAAAAAGCACCACCAAGAGATACCTGACTCTTAGGGCTTTGTCAAAGCTGTGTCACCTCCAGCTTTGTCTACATGTCCTAAGTTGGGAAGAGAAGGCATGGTGGTTTGTATTTTGGGGACTCAATTAGCATCAGAGTTTCCAAGACAGTCCTAAAAACTCAAGGCATGATTAGATGAATCTAGAGCTTCACTGGAGGTTTTGTATTGGGTCTAAATGGACTCCTTTTTCTAATGGGTGCCAGTGGGCTAGGTGAGATCTAAGAAGATTTTAAGAAACTTGGAGTGGACGTATCAATTTGATTTATGCATTCAGTTGAGATGCTCAGTTTGCATTACTTGGTAGATATTGGGAAGCCTCTTATGGAAGAGAATAGATTCAATCTCTTCCTTTTGGGGAAAGGAGAAATTCAGAATATATTTCTTCTTATCAGAAGATACAATGGTGGTATAGTAAATGTGCTTCAATTGTGTATGTGATTCAGAGTGTCTCTTCCTCAGAGAAGTAGTAGATGAATTACTCCCTTGTGACCCTTCCTCAGCCTCTGCCACTTTAGGCAGATTGACAAGACAGATCATTTGAGCCTAAAAGCGGTGGGAAGTGGGAAGCAGAATGTATTGAACACAACCCAGTCTCTGAATAGTCTTCCTTTCAGTTAAGGTTAAGAACCTATAATGTAAATAACCACAGGCAATGAGAGTTAAAGATCTTCCCAGCCCATTAATTGGACTTCCCTGTGATGGGAAGCTTGATTAGAAGAGACTTGTTTTAAAGGAAGGTCCACACTTTTCATTAATTGCTAATGAGGCACTGGGTTATGAGGGTCTTGCCCTCTGGCTCTGACATGTGTGTATATGTACTCTGAAGTGAGGTTTTGCTTTGGGGGCTTACTCCTCGGAAGAAGGTTTATGTGTCAGATGAGACTCTGGGTAGCTATTAAGGAGCCCCTACCCTGGCCCCTCTTTGAAAACCCAGATGCTGGTGCTTCTCTCTCTGGTAACTTTGTATGTATTGTAATGGTCAGACAGTTGGATCTGTCTGTTGATCTTGTGATATTGCTTATGGTCAGACAGTTAGAAGCCCTTTCTATTGATCTTTATTTCTTTGCTTATATTTTTCTCTTGGTATATGTGATTAAAGAAGACTGTTGACCCCTCAAAAGTTGCTTTCCTTTTAGAAAAGCAAATCTAAGAACTTGTGCAATCATGAATTCCACTCCAGACTGTGGCTACCATGGTAGTCATTGGATTTTGAGTACCTTCAGAGGATGAGAGCAGAAAATAAAAAAGTGTGCTGCTGCTATTTTAATCAATATTATAATGACAAGACAGGAAGTGTACAAGTGATTTAACTCAGGGAGCATATAAGAATGTAACCATAAGGAAAAGTTTCCTAGGTTTAGAGCATATGTTTGGTTTGCTCTTAGGGAAAACTTTGATGATAGGGGCATGGAGAAAGTGAGAACTGGGACTGGGTGGAGGGCATTATGTGCTGATACTACTTTGAACTCAGAGACTATGTAGCTCTGAGTAAATGGGACCTTCCCATGCTGTCATATCAGCATTTGGAGATTGTCCTGACAGGCCCAATAATTTTATTTCTAAGTCCTCAGTAGTACTATATAAATTAAAATGAGAGTTCTGGGAAAGAAGATAAGGGACCAGGAAGGGAGAGAAAAGGAAGGACCCAGAGCTAGAATTAATGTGATAGCTCTATTTTTCTTTTATTTGTGGGAACCAAGGTAATTCTTCCTACTTTTCTGCCAGGAAATCTGGGATGACTATTTTGTAATAATGGGGAAGTTTTTCTGCCTCTGTGGTCTCATTGGTCTCATCCATAAATTGAAAGGGGTGGACAAGACCTAAGAATTACTTTCTGCTTTAGTTTTCTATGAAGTACAATCAGAAATTCTATTTTTTTCATAATGTGTCAACAAATTAGATTTGTGTTCTTCGTATGGTATATTCTATCTCTTTTCTTTAACTCCCTATGATAGCTAGTATTTATGTGGTGATTTAAGATTTACAAAGGGATTTACAAATATTATCTTATGTGGTCCTCTCAATACCCCTAGAAGGTAGATGCTATTATCTTCATATTTTGGATGAGGAAACCAGGACAAAAACAGAGCTTAAGTGACTTGCCCAGATTCATATGGCTAGTCTGAAGATGGATTTGAATTCAGATCTTTCTGATTCACTGTCCAGTATTTTATCCACTCTACCACACTGTTGGTCTCAAATGTTGAGACAAGGGCAATGGTAAGTACAAAAAGTAAGTAAAAAAAAAACAAAAAACAAAAAAAACAAAAACCCTCCATTTTCATTCCAGTTCTGCCACTTAATAACCAGTTGATTTTGAGCAGGTTGATTTATCTCCTCAAGCCTCAGCTTCCTGATCCATGAAATGGGAAAAACATGGTAGCATTGTCCTAAAAGAACAGTGTCAGGAAAGCTAAAGATCAAAAGGAGATGAGACTCCTCAAGAACCCTAAGGATAAAGGATGGGTCCTCTGTGATGGAGGTGATGCTGTAGATGGAGTCCTGGACTTGAAGCCATGAAGACTTGCCTTATACATTTACTAGCTGGTAGATAGCAGGAAAGTTATTTAAGTTCCCTCATGCTCCGTTTTTTATCTGTCAAGCAATGATAATAATTGTACTTCCATCCAATGGTTGTTGTGATGGCCAAATAAGATCACAACTGTAAAACACTTAGTGGTCTATAGAAGTATTAGCTGTTATTGTTGTTGATACATTAAAGAACTTTCCAAAAATCATTTTACTTGTTTATTTTCCTACCAGAGAGAATAAATTTTGGGCAGGAAAGCACAGAACAAAACTGCTAATATAGATATGAAAGGCAAGATAAGTAAGGAGATGATAAGGAGTCACCAAGCTATATTTTATAATTTCAAGTCAGCATGAGTTTGAACTACATATCTAGTTTATTAGTGGATGATTGTGATTGCTGGGATCCTGACAGTGAAATTTGAAAGGTCATGGAGAATAGGTGAGGTGCTATTGGTCAAATGTCCTGATGCACGCAAATGGAAAGATAATGGAATCTTCACACTTCATGCCAGGGAGTTTGACTTCAATTCCTGGTAAAATTCTAAAAGGTGTTCAAGGGAAGATTAGTTAATAGACAGAAAAGGAAGTAGTGATCACACACACACACAAAAAGGGATGGTTTCATCGAGAACAATTCATATCAGCCTGACATTTTTTTTTTTTTGACAAAGGTTATTTGGATGATAGATCAAGAGACTGTGTTTGTTTTCTTCCTTTCTGGACTCCGAAATCCAACCAAAATATCCATCTTTGTTTTTCATTAACAACCCTCCATTTCCCATATCTATATTTTTGCTCTAGCTGTACGTTCACTTAGAATACAGTCCTTCCTAACCTAAGCCTTGTTAGAGCCCTTCTTCTCAAGAAGCAGCTTACAAACCCTTCTCTGCATAAAGCTTTCCTGATTCCCTCAACTGCCAGTACCTTCCTTCTCAAATTATATTGTATTTTAGCTAGTGTATGCATTTACAACATAGGTTTATTAACTTTATATTTATGCTTTGTATCAATGTTGTCCTCATTAGAATATAAACTTATTTTGAGTAGGAATTGTTTCAGTCTCTGTCCTTGCATCCTGAACACCTAGCACAGTGCCCATCACATGGTAGACCATAAAAACACTAAAAATACTTGTGGATTGATTGTTTACCTAAAATTCAGCAAAGCATTTGATAAGTATCTAATGACATCCTTTTGAACAAAATGGAAAGTTGTGTACCTGAACACAGTAAAATTAAGTAGATTCAGGATTTGTTGAATTCTGAGTTGAGCCCCCACATAATCCTTAATGGTTAAAATAAACAAGTAAAATGACCCTAGAGAAATATCCCAAGTATGTGACCTTGGCTTTGTGTTAGTTCAAATTTTTGCAAATGAAGCAAATAAAGTAATAAGTGGCATGTTTATCAAGTCTATAGATAACAGAAAGTTGGGAGGGATAACTCGTATGTTTTATTACAATCAGGATCCAAAAATACATTTTGGTCTCATTTTAATGTAACATTTTAAATAATTTTATTATTTCTATATAAGTACATGTCTATATCAATATACAATTTTAGACATCATATATACATATCTTACATTATGAATAAATGAGTGGAAAAATGATTATGCTACTTTTACTAAAAGTAAAACTAACACTACTGCCTTCATTTATTTTTTAGAATCACTTTCATGTTTTGATTCACTGATTTTTTTTTCTTTACATTTGCTTCTGCCTAGGAAGCTATAGTAGAACCTCAGTTTATGAGTATAGTTTATGTTATAGTTTATTTTCACTAGATAAGGAAAAATTTCGTGAAAAATTTTTCTTGCAGAATAAATAAAAAATTTTTTGTATGAACATCATGTCTGGACTTGAACAGCCCGTGAAGGGATGACACTTGACAACAAGGCAATGTCACATTTCCATAACAAAATACGCATGGCTCTACTATATTTCGTTTCTGTTACTTCTGCCACATGAGCCTAGGATTTGCTAAATTCTTTCTCTCTCTTTCTCTCTTTTTAAGTCCATTTACTTATTTGTTAACATTATTTTTATTTTTGGTTCTGAGTTCCAAATTCTCTCCCTCTCTCCTTCCTGCTCTTTCCCCACCCTTTGAGAAGGCAAGCAATATATCCAATTACACAAGTGAAATCATGCAAAACTGATTTCCTTATTAATCATATCACAAAACGTTGGAAAAAAGTAAGAAATGCATACTTCAATTTGCACTCAGAGTTCATCAATTCTCTGTCTGGAGGTAGATACCATTTTGATCAGTGCAACTAAGTCTTTCATAGTTGATCAACACTACCATATTGCTGTTATTGTATAAAATGATCTGGTTCTGCTCACTTCAGTTCACCTCAGTTCATATAGTTTTTTTTTTTTCCTGAGGCCATCCCCATATCATTTCTTATAGCACAATATTATTCCATCACAATTATAAGTCACAACTTGTTTAGCCATTCCCCAGCTGCTGGGCATCCTCTCAATTTCTGATCCTTTGTTACCACAACAAGAACTGGTATAATATTTGGTAAATATTTTCCTTTTCTTATTTCTTTGATCTTTTTGGGATACAGGCCTAGTAGCAGTATTCCTAGGTTAAACCGTATGCACAGTGTTATAATTCTCTGAGCACAATTCCAAATGCTTCTTCAGAAAGGTTGCACAACTCCGCGAACAACTCATTAGTGTACTCGTTTTCCCTCATCCTCTTCAGCGTTGTTATTTCTGATAAGTGTGACCTAGTACCTCAGAGCTACTTTAATTTGTATTTCTCTTATCATTAGTGATTCAAAGTACTTTTTATATGACTTCAGATGACTGATTTCTTCTGAAAACTGTCATGTCATTTGACCATTTACAAATTGGGGAAAGGTTATATTTTTATGAATCTTACTCAATTCCCTATATATTTGAGAAATGAAGCCTTTATGAAAGAAACTTGCTGTAATTTTTTTATATTATTTCATTGTCTACAGTATATATTTTCAAAATATATTTTTCCTGCTTATCCATTTTAATTGGGCCTATTTTTATTTTTGCTTTGTCAGAGATCGTGATTGCTACTCCTGCTTTTTTTTTTACTTTAGCTGATGCGTAATGGATTCTGTTCTAGTCCTTTCTTTTAACTCCATGTCTTTCTGATGGAGGCCTAATAGAGCTGCCCCAACAGTCTACTTTCATTACAAGCCCACTGTATCTACCTACCCTCGCCATCAATGTCCTAACTTCTTCATATATGTCTCACTATTCACTAGAATAACTGAAACTCCTAGTTTTCACAAAAACAGCGGGCATGGGAACCCAGCCACTGCCTCTACCCAGCTGTGACCCTCAGACCCATTCCCACAGAAACAGGTGTCCAAGACAGGACCACAATACCTAACTATCTATCTTGACCACAATAGTTAGCCACTTGGAGGGCAGCATGGCCAGAATGTTTAACCACCAAAGCATAGATGAGACCCCTCCTCCATTACCTAATCCCTTAACAAACTCCTCCTGCCTTTTCAATATTAATCATTTTCCTATATTCTATGTAAATTTCTGTTATGTAATTACAACTTTACCCTATAAAAATCCATCTTGCTCTCTCTGAAGTTGCTGGTTCCTACTGGAACTTAGCCCACTTCAAGACAGACATCAACCTCAATAAATGCCTGTACTTGGATTAGAGGTGGTCTGTCTGAATTCTTTGAGATGGTTCCACCACAACACATCATGAAACCTCAACAGTTTTTTGCATCCTTGGGTTTCAACCTCAACATTCCTATTAAAAATATATAGAAATATACATATTATTAGATTTTGATTTCTAATCTCTGCTTCTTTTTATGGTCAGTCTATCTCATTCACATCCACACTTACAATTACCAACATCCACACTTATAATTACCAACTTATAATTGCCAATATTTCCCTCTATTCCATTTTCTTCTGTTTATTCTTAGCTCTATCTCTTCCCTTTTCAAAAGTCTATTTGGCTTCTGACCATTACCATCCTTTATGCATCCTCCTTTTTCATTTTGTTACCATTTCCCACCCTTTCTCTTATCCTCTTCTCCTCCCGTTTTTTGGTTGGGTAAGACATATTTCTCTACCCAGCTTGGTGTGTGTTCTTTCCTTTTTGAACACATTCCAATGGGAGTGAGGTTCAAGCATTGCCTGCTACCACTGCCCCCATTTTCCCTTCCACTGTAAAAGTTCTTCCATATATGCCTCTTTTTACATGAGAAAATTTTACCCACTCTACCTTTCCTTTCATCCTTTCCTCAGTACATACCTCTTTCTCATCCTTCCTCTTTGTTCTTTTTTTTGATCATTCCAACATAATCGATCCATAACCTTGCCCTGTATATACACTCTTTCTAGCAATCCTAAAAATAGTAAATCTCTTAGAAGTTATATGCATCACCTTCCCATAAAGGAATGCAAACTATTCAACTCTAATAATTTAATTTTATTAAGAAACGATTGTTATGATTTCTCTTTCCTGTTTGCCTTTTTTACACTTCTCTTGAATCTTATGCTTGAATATCAAATTTTCTGTTCAGTGCCAGTCTTTTAATCAGGAATGCTTGAAAGCCCTTTATTTAATTATATACATATATATATATATATATATATATATATATATATATATATATTTGACGCTGAATGAGTTTATTCCATAAAGTTTGGTTGTAATCTCAGCTTCTTTGCCTTCTGGAATATCATATTGCAAGTCCTCTCTTCTTTTAATGTGGAAGCAGCTAAATCTTGTTTAATCCTGACTATGGCTCCATGATATCTGAATTGTTTCTTTAAAAGGATCCTTGTAGTACATTCTTCTTGACCTGAGAGCACTAGAATTTGGCTATAGTATTCCTGTGAGTTTTCATTTGGGGATGTCTTTCACAAGGTGATCAGAGGATTCTTTCAATTTTTGCTTCATCCATTGAATCTAAGATATCAGACCAGATTTCTTTATAATTTCTTGAAATATGATTCCTGGGCTCCTTTTTTTTTTCATCATGGCTTTCAGGAAATCCAATTATTCTTAAATAATCTCATCTATTTCCAGGTCAGTTGTTTTTCTAATATTTCCTATTTTCTTCATTTTTTATGATTTTTATTTTGTTTTATTGTTTCTCGATGTATCACGGGGTCATTAGCTTTCACTTGCCAATTTTAATTTTTTTTAAATAAATTATTAGTGTTTGTACCTCTTTTTTTCATTTGGCCAATTCTGGTTTTTAAGGTGTTATTTTCTTCAGTAATTTTGTGCCTCTTTTTTTTTTTTAACCAAGCTGTTAATTCTTTTTTTAAATATAATTTTCTTGCATCACTCTTTTTCCCACTTTTTCCTCTACCACTCCTCTCTCTCTACCCCAAGAATTCTTGTGGACTTGTATCTAATTTGAATTTTCTTCAACTTTTGCTGATAGCTATTTTCACATTGCTATTTTCTTCTGAGCTAATGTCTTGATTTTCCCCACTATTATAATAACTTTTTCTGGTCAATTTGTTGTTGTTGTTGTTTGCTCATTTTTCAACCTATTTCTTGACTTTGAATTTTATGTTAAAATTGGGCTCTGCTTCCTTGGGGACATGAAACATTGTCTTGAGCTGCTGCCTTTTGGGGGGGATTATTTTCAGAGGTATTTCTTGGGTCTGTTTGCTTTTGGTGCTTCCAAGGCTTGTGATCTGAGGAGAAATATGGTCACTCTTCTCCTGGTCTGCACTGTGATCTTTATTCAGAAAGGGCCCCTGGTCCCCTAAAACAGGAATTGCTAATGCTCCTCTCTGTCTTGGAACTTTGGCCAAGGCATTTGCTCCCTTGTGACTGAAAAAAAGCATTCCCCTTCTCCTTGGAACTATGGCCCAGAACTGTGTATGGATAATAGAGCTACCAATTAGCACCAACTGTATCTAGTGCCAGTTCAAGGTCCCTTATAATCTCTTTCTGATTAGTATTCTGACTCCCTTACCATCTTTGCACTGAGAGTTCCTGAAACTGTTGAGGATACTCTCCCCATCACCTCCAAGTCAGGAGCTACCACTGCTGCTGAGTGCACTCCTGTCCAGCTCTTGTCTCATTGTCACAGACTTCTCCCAACCTCTTAAGTTGTCCTAGGCTAGAATAATATCTCTCCCTGATCTCTTGTTGACTCTGTTGCTCTAAAATTGATTTGAGGTATCATTTTAAAGTTATTTGGAAGGAAACGTTGGGAGAGTTCAGTTGGGTTGCAGCCTTTCCACTGTCATCTTGGCTCTGCCCTTCATATCCTCCATTTCCCTATTCTGAAAAATAAGGACAATATAATGAAACAGTGGCTTGCAGACAAATGTACTTCATTTCTGAAAATGATCTAGTGATTGATGTTTCCTGGCAATGAGAACATGACTAAATAAGCAAAACTCCAAAGTAACCAAGTCTTAAATGTCTTTTTTTTTAATGTAATTGGCTTGAATATCTTAAAAGCAAGGACAATGAAATATTAAATTGGTTCCCTTTTTGGAGACCATCAGTCCCATCTTACTCCCATTCATTACCCAAAGTTCTAGGTCAAAAGTCTTCATAATTATGCTTAATCCCCAATGAAGAAATCTTACCATGCTATTTAGGCCCATTATACATATAAAAAAGGAGTCATTGGGAAGCCCTGTAAAATTGTCTAAAACATTTGTCCAGTTTGACATTTTGGCCTCTCATCCCTCAGTCAGCTGCTATAGATTAGTAGCTTGAGATGAAAAAGAGGATCAAATTTCAAGTGTACAAAAATAGGAAAGTGACTTACTTACTTTTAGTCTTTCCACAAGCTTTTTGCCAAAATCTAAAGTTCTTCTTTAAAAAATGAATGCTTTTATGATAGAGTACCTTCTATATAAGTTGTTCTAATGAAAACATAGACACTATCAGATGTTATGGAGATTAATTGCTCCATAATGGATATGATGAGAGTGAAGGCTAATATCTTCACTGGATTTTCTACACCTAGGGTAATGTGAAAATCAGTAGAATAGCTAATTTGGCAGAGTCTATTCTGATTGTAGGAGTGGGTGCGTCCAAACAAAGCCACAGGTTCATAAAGCCATGAAGAAATTTAGATTAAAGACTTCATATAATATTGGCACTGGAGGAGACCTTTGGGAACAGATAGAGCATTTCCCTCATTCTACTGATGAGAAAACTGAGGCTCATAGAGTTTAAATGACTACTTCAAAGCTAGTGGGACACTAAGGCCAGTGTATTTACCTCAAAAGCTATCAAGTCCAAATCTTTAATGCTGCATGAAACTTTTTAAAATATCCCTGACCAAATGGCTATACTGGATCTTCTTGAGGACTTCCAGTCATAGGAAACTTTCTCCTGAAGAAGCCTCTTCCACTTTGGAACCGCAGTATTTTTAGTGTTCTGTTTCCCTGAAATACTTGTCCTTATGACTACTATCTCACTTCTTTCCTCTGTCAAAATCACCTTGTATCTATTTTATATATAACTGTACAGGTTAATATTATCTTTGCAGGCTAGACTATAAGCTCTTCGAAGACAAGGGCTGCTTTAATTTTTATCTCTCCACTCACCAGAGACTAGTAGATTGCGAACTCTTTAAAGGTAGGTACTGTCATTTGTCTCTTTATGTATCCCTAGCACCTAGAACTGGGTCTGATTATTGATCGATGGATTGCTAGTAAAAGACCTGACCTAGAGTAGATAATAAATGCTTCTTGATTGATTAATTCAATAATGACTCATTTTGTATCCCTACTCAAATATAAGCTCTGTAAGGACAAGGATAGTGGTCCTTGATATGATAGTTTAATGCTGTTAATCTCAAGACTCAACTATATTTCATGAAATTCAAAGGAATAAAATCAGATATATTAAAACAACTCCTACCTATTCTGTGTGTCCTCAGATCCATTCAAATTTAAGCAGCTCCAGATTAGTCTTTAGACACACCCAAAAATAGAGTTCCAGGGACACATTTGGTGCTTGTTCTAGACTCAGAATTTCCTTTCATCTTCTCCAGCTGGGAATGAGCAAATGTCCCCACCCCAGCAGTAAGTGCTGTTCCACTTATCCACCTCCTATACCAAGTCACTTGAGAGAACTTGGCCATCTTCCTCTTTCTGGAATTCCCACTTGGTATTCTTAGGTCCACTTTATGAAGAATAGTTCATATTTGAATAGTACCTTAAAGTTTACTCTGCAATTGATAAATATTATTCACGTCTTACAGATAAGGAAACTAAGATTCAGAGAAATTAAGTGAGTCATCCATGGTCACCCAAATAATAAATGTCAAAATTTGAATCCAGGTTTCCTCTAACTCAAGGGACAAGGTTGTTTCTACCTTACCATGGACCTGACTGCTGATGTAAGATTATTTTCATCAGGATTTCAGGGGTTGCAATGCCTATGGAAATGCTTTGCACAAAGTACTTGCTTGGTAAGTGTTAGCTGAATTTGATGAAATTAATTAATTTTCCCCCATCTTAAGTACTGTAAAATGGGTGTTTGGAAACCATGGTTGTAGGACTGATCAAATAGCTCTGATATCAGGATGATTACTTTGAAAGTCAATTTTCAGATGTTTTCTGTGTTCTGTAAAGCCTCATCAGAGAGAGAGGGTTCATTAACATTTTTAAAGCTTTTGGTTTAATCTCTACTCCCCATCTATTTTTAAAAATGGAAAATAAAGATAGTAGTGGTAGGTTGGAATCTATTGACTTTCAAAGGGCAAATGTTTGTCTGTTATCAACTTCAGAGGTCAATTGAAATCAGGAATCATCATTTGGAGTGCTAGCACCCTTTTCCTGTGTCTGAAAAGAACTAAACCAGTGAGTTAAATGATGTCTTTCTGACGCCATAATTAAAGTTGCAAGTAAATTATGTTCAAGTGAAAATAATTAAAATTGAGCAAAGGTCAAAATCACTTAAATGGAGAGCCCATACTTCTCTTTCTTTATTGATGCCATTGATGGATATATCTTCAAGTATTTTTTAAACAATTAAATGGTCTTTGAAATTAATAGAAACATAATAACAAAACTAGTGTCTCATCAATATACATCTCAGTAGTCACAATTCTGAAGGTTCAATGTGTATGGACCATTCAAGTGTGCATGGTCCATTTCTTCAAGCCCTCTTTCTCATTCTTTCTCTGATTTCCTGTGTGATAGGTCACTTGGAGATTTGGGTTTCTTTAAAGGATTTCTTGTGTTTTCCAAGAGTTCATGGATGTGGCATTAGTGTGAGAGGCTTTAAATTCCAATTTGAAGGTCTACAATTCTAAGAAAAGAGGATATTTACATATTTCATTATGACTAGTCCAAAAATGTGGAGTACTTTGCTGCAGTTAAAACAGCTGCAGCATTTCATTGCAGATTCAACTATATTCTTTTCTGAGATCCCTTGGGATGAAGGGTGCTTTCTTTTAACGGAAATTGCAAAATTCAAGCAGCCTTTAGCTAATTCAGGACAATAAAAGTTGTTGGGATCATAAAAATCACAGTTGTTAGTATCTGCAAACCATCTTAGCGCAACATCTTTTCCTAATTTATCTCTATTGCAAATCTCTCTGTCCTGTTTTTTCTCTTAGAAGCAAACATGAAATACCTTATTGTTAGCAAATTCTGAAGATACTCAATGAAACAGCATTTTGAAGCTGGAGAGGACTTTGGAGACCAACAATTCCAATCACTTTTTTTACATATGTGGAAATTGAGGCACACTGCCTTCTCCAAGGTAATGTGTTTAGTTCCTGGCAAATCTAAAACTTGGAACCAGGTCCCCTCACTCCCAATTCATTTTTATAATGATTTCAATACTTTTCCCCACAAATAGTATGGGGGACTGAGAGCAGCAGGTGTTCTTGCCAATGATATAAGATCTCATTTCACATTTGAATAGTGTGCTGGCCAAGAAACTGGATGTGGTAATTTGTGGCATTTCCTGTCCATTTACTTTTAGCTTCTCAAAGAAACCCATAATAGTTTACACTTGCCCAGTCACTCTTAGCCAATAACCTCAAAGAAATATTTTGTCCACTTTCCATGAGAAGAGTGGTACAGGGTTGGTTGGAAAACATGCCCAAGGTCAGATGTCTCATCCTTGGACCAACCAAGAACAAGAACTTGGGATTCTTTATCCTTGACTCCTATTATCACATCTCCAGATGACAACATGCTTTCCTACCCTCTTTCCAAGAAGTCAAGTCATATGGGGACACTGAGTGAATTCTTTCATTATTATTCATTTATAACAAGGTTACTTTCATTAGTTATTTTTTTCTTTAAAAATATCCCTTTTTGTCCCACAGAAAAGTTTTGTAAACTATGTAGTTTGTACAGCGGAAACCTTACAGACTATACACAGGATGTTGAGAGGCAGTGCATCAGGAATTGTGGCTTCTGTCCTTTATTTTTCTGTGCTGAGCGTTACGATTCATACTTTTCTAAACCAAAGGTATGTAAAAAATGTACCTATGTGTGATGGGGCACTGATACTGTTGATGGATGTTTATTGCTCAAAACACACCCAAAATCCGCTGAAGAGAACCAGGCAATGAAAGGATAATGCTAAAGAACAAATAATTGTCTTTAATTAGTATAATTGAACACTGAAGACAGACCTTTTCAATTTTTAGCAACAATGGTAGCAGAGTTTGAATCTGCTATTCCTTTCATTTAACTACTCAAGTCTAGAAATGTGGCAAGGGAGTTCATTTATTAAGGTAGGAATTACTTAAAATATGTACTGCAATGGGTGGTAAGTTTCTCTGTTTTGTTTTTTTTTTTTTTTTTATATTGCCTCCTCTGTCAGAAAACCTCAAGGAAATAAACTAAAACCCCTGCCTTAATGCCCTTTACCCTTTATTCTTTTTAGAATTAGGTAAATATCTTCCTCTTCCATAAAACTAAGCATAACAACTCACATTTCTCTAGCACATTATGGCTTATAAAGAATCTTTCTCACACAACCTTATGAGGAAACCAAACCATTTTCTAAAGGCAACTGTACTTTTACCTTCCTCCTTTTACTAATGGGGACACTGAAAGTAGGATTTTATTGATTATTCTAATAAGTTAAAAGATGATGCCCATCAGCTTTAATCCTCTGTAATCCTACAGTTGGTATCAAACCCCATGCCATCCATTTGATGTGAGCAAGTCTCTTCACCTCCCTAGGCCTCAATTTCCTCCACTGTAAAATGAAGAGATTGGACAAGATGACCTCTAAGATGCTTTCTAGCACTAGACCTAAGGTTCTTGATCTATGGTTATAGAAGTTAGACTCAAAAAGAGTCTGAGAGTGAACATGGTCTACTAACATCTGTCTAAAACTCAAATTCCTCCAGCAAAGGGTTCTCTGTCAGGTTTGGTAAATAAACTTCTTTATTTCATTGTCTCACTAAAAATAGGTAAGAATGGTCATGAGACATACCTTGAGAGGTAGGCATTCCCTTTTAAGAGCACAATGCCACATTTATGTCTCTGAGTACACTCAGGGACTTCAGTTAGACCAGAAGCATGCATAGGTTACTTGCCTTCAATATTTCCTCTTTCCAGTGCCTATGACTTAAAAAAAAATAGGGTAGGGAGAATGAAGCACACTGAAAGCTTTCCATAACACTAGTTTGGGGAGCTATCAGCAACACTGACTTACAGGCTGCCTGTGGTCTACCAAACTGTACTAACATACCATGACTCACACTTTCTGCAAGTCAGGCCTCCCTGCCCAGTAGGTAGTATATGTGAATGGAAGGGGAGAAATGCTTTATAACTAGATTTTACTGTAGTTTAGAAACCTCAACAAGCCCTCAGGGAAGTAAAAGGGTTAGCCATCCATTCCAGGATGGCAAGGAACAGAGAGAGGGTAAATTGATTCATCTCCAAACTGGAAGATTGAGATTCTTCCATTCCTTTAATTAGGAACAAATGATTCCCAACTTCTCTATATTGCTTTGGAGTCAGCCAGTCAACAACATTCATGGAACATCATCTGTTCATGGAGGATGTTTTAGAGGGTACAGTCCAATTCCCTATTAGGTACCTTCCCATGAAAGAACTGGAAGTCTGGGATACAGGACTAGGAAAGCAACAAAAAGAACACTGAAGTAGGGGACTTAAATGCCACTTTTGCCCCTGCTGCTTACTAGTATAATTCATTGGACGTCGTTCTTTTTTTCTTTTTTAATCTGTGAAATATGGACATTAGAATAGATGGCCTTTAAGGTGCCTTCAGCCACAGCTTCCCCGGTGCAACAGCAGATAAAATGTTGGAAGATCTGAGTTTAATCTTATCTTGTTCACTTCACATTTGTGTGACTTTGGGCAGTTCACTTACCTTCTTTCACTCAGTTTTCTCATCTGAAAATGGGGATGTTAACAGCACTTTTCTCATGGAGTTGTAAAGATAAAAAAAATAACATGTATACACTATTTTGCAAACTTAGAATAACTACATAAATGGTAGCTATTATTACTATATATTCTTAAATTTGATTGTACTTTCCTTTAATCCATGGCCAGTACTTTCCTTTAATCCATGGCCAGGATTTTTAGTTTTACAATGCTACCAAGCTTCTAATCTCAATCTGAAGTATAACAAAAGAGCTCTAATCTCTATCCTTCTTCAGGGTATTGAGTTATCAGGGGTTTCATCCCAGAAGATTCATCATGGCTGAATGAGGATCTCTTAGAAATTGTGGCTCCTGAACCTGATAGTCCCAGGAAAAAAAAAAATCTAATGATATCAGGAGGGTGATGTCATGACTTGCCAGTGAACTGGATTTATGTGAGGCAGAATAGTGCAAAGTTACCAGGCTCACTTTCTCCTCCATAGTCATCTGAGTCCAGTAGCAAGACATAGTTCAGGATGGCCCCAGATGCAGTGGAAAACCTTGGTCTTTTTAAGCTAAATTCCTTCCCAGGTCTCAGTTTGTCTAAGGCAAAGTGATTTAAGGCTAAAAGATGGCCTACTTAGCTTTGATTTCTTAATAGCTGAACAGTTCAACATTGTTTTATCAGTACCTAGTTCAAGGAGAAGTTTATAATCTACCTGAAAGGAGTCCTTCAAAACAACTGCAATGAACTATCAGAGAACAGTGCTTTCAAATAATATTTTAGAGTCCTCTGGGGTTGAATTAAGGAAGAAAGCTAATGTAGCATCATATTTCTAATTTTCCTCTTAGTGCTTTCATTACCTAAGAAAGGCATGCTCTGTCATTCTTACTTGACTCCAAATTTGTTTTTACACTTCCCAAAAGATTCCCTCTAAAGAGGCTGAAATGGCCACGTGGGGAGGTAGGACACAGAAAAAATAACACATATGTCCAAAATAGAACCCATTCTCTTTCCCCAAATCTACCCCAATTTCCCTATTACTGTAGAAAGCAAAGAAAATATTTTATCACACAATCAAAGACTTTCAGAGTTGGAGGGATTCTCAGCAAGCATCTAGTCTGATGCCCCCAAAAGAATCTCTATTTTAATATATCTGAGAAGTAGTGAGCCATCTGGCCTCTTCTAAAAGATACCAATCAAGGACAGACCTCGTAATTCCAAAGACAATCCATTAACCTTTCTTTTTTCATCAACTTTTCAACAATTCTACTCAAGAGGAAATTTTCCCTGACATCAAGTCTAATTTTTCTTCCTTGTAACTTCTGCCTGTTTTTCGTGATTCTGCAGGTCTAATTTCTCTTCCATATTCAAGCCCTCCAAATATTTGAATACAACTATCATGTCCCTCACTGGACTCCTCCAAGATAAATATCCCTAAATCCTTCAACTAGATCTCATATGACTTAAGGCCTTTCAGCATCCTGGCTGCCCTCCGCAGATTATCAATAGTATTCTTCCTTTACTGTGGTACTCAGAACTGAACACAATTCTATAGCTATGCCCTGACCAGAGAAAAATACAGAGGAATGATGATTACCTTATTCCTGGATTATTGCCTCTGTTAATGTAATCTGAGATGGCATCATTTATTTATTTATTTATTTTTGGCTGCCAAATCACCATGATGACCCAGATTGAATTTGTATTCCATTCAAACCTACAGATCTTGTTTTCAGGAGGAAAAGAAAAAAAGCAAAGAAAAAAACATGCTATTTAACCACACCATCATGTGCATGTGAAAATGATTTTTAGAGCCCAAGTGAAAGACTTTACATTTATCCATATTCCATTTAACTTACATATTCAGCCTCACACTCTAGTTTCTCAAGATCTTTTTTGTATTTTAACTCTGTCCTCCTCTAAGCAAAATGCCTCTAAGCATAATGTCATATAAAAGTATGATAAGCATTCCATTTATGCCTTTATCTAAGTTCTTGGTGAAAATTCTTAATAGCACAGGACCAAAAACAAATGTCTTAGGAACAGCATTGGAGACCTGCTGTCAGGTTGATAATGAAACATTAACTCTTTGAGTCCTGCCATCCATCCAGCTCCAAGTCCATCAAGTTACATTATTATCTAGTTCACATATCTCCATCCATTCCACAGAAATTGTATGAGATTTTATTAAATGATTTGCTAAAATCTATACAAATGGTGTTTACAGAACTCCCTGTATCTGAAAATTAACTGTCTGGTGTGAACTATTCTAGATGAAGCCATGATAATTTTACATAATCTCTATTTACTTTTCTGTATGTTTGGTATTTCTTTATTGATCTGTTTTAAAATTTTGCTAGGAATAAAGTCTAAAGACTTGGTTATCTAAAGACTAAGGACTATGTTATCTTTCCCTTTTTGTTACATTTTGGGCAACATTTGACTTTCTCTAGTCCTGCCAGTCCTATACCGTTCTCCAAAATCTTGCAAACCTCATTGCCAGTGACTCAGTAATCATATCTGCCATTTCTTTCAGTATCAAAGGATGTAGTTTATCTGATCCAGGTGACTTGGATTTCTCAAAGGAAACTGTGTGGTCTCTTAATTTGTTCTTGCTTGTGTTGAGTAGCAGCTGCCTGATAGTTTTGTCCTGTAGCATCTAATGCAAAGGTCGTACTCCTTGGTATTAAATAAAAAGGTAAAGGAGTGATTTAGCAGTTCTGCTTTCTCTGTTTTTTGAGTTACCTTTGTTCCAATCAAGCTAAACAATTCAGCCACAAGAGAACCATCTCTTGAGAATTTCAGCCTCACTTAAAACCTACTGGAAAACTGGACAGATCCCACCACTTCCAATAAAATTCTCTAAGGAAACATCTGCTTCCATTTGGCAGTTGACACTTTTCTGACCCAAATAAATTCACCAGTTTGAGATAAGCCTATCTAATGATGTTACCCCGACATTTCTTTCAAATCAGACCCATAAGACATAATGTGTCTTCATGTGACATGAAAAGTATCGAGACTTCTTCCATCACAATCATGTTCAAGAGAACTGTACAATAAATGAAAAAACACAACTTCTCATCATTTAACTATCAGCAATGTGTCCTATTTTAGGAATAAATAGATGACAGCAATCATTACTCTGGGGACACCTGACTTTAGTGGAATTGAAAAAAGTAGACATAGAGTCCAAACCCATCCCTGAATATATGTTCATATTACTCATATTAACTTCAGTTCACTCATTTTTTAGTCATGCCCCACTCTTTGTGACCCTATTTAATGTTTCTGTGCCAGAGATACTGGAGTGGTTGGCCATTTTTCTTTTCCAACTCTTTTTATAGATGAGGAAACTAAGGCAAACAGGGCTAAGTGATTTGCCCAAGGACTCACAGATAGTAAGTATCTAAGTGCAGATTTGAACTCATGAAGATGAGTGTCCCTGATTCCAAGCTCAGTGCTCTATCCATTGTATCACCTAGATTCCCTTAACTCCATGACACCACATAAATAATTTCTCTTCATTGGACCAGTTTCCTCATATGCAAAGTGGGAGATTCTTCATCTGTTATACCATCTAGAAGTGGAAACAATCCCTATACTTAATCTAATCTTTTTTAAAAAAAGAAAAAACTTCTTAGAAATTTAATTTTTCATTCCTTTATCATTTTTACCTTCACTTTTAAATTTTGAATTCCAAATTCCCTCCTTCCCTCCAGCTCCTCCCCAACCCATTGAGAAAACAAGCAAGATAATACTCCATAGACATGTGTTGTCATGCAAAATATTTCTTTGTTATCCATGAATAATCATTTAATAAAACCTCTTCATTTTTCAGATGAGGAAACTGAGACTCCAAGAGATTCAATAACTCACCCAAGGTGACAGAGGATGTAAAGTCTTAAAGGCAGTATTCAAAACCAGGAAGAATTTGTGCTCATTCCCATGGGCTGTATTCTGAAGTTTTAATAGATCATCACTATGGTACCTATCTACCCCAAAGGGAGGGTGGAGAATAACATTTTGTTAAAATAATGTAGAAATGGGAAATAGAACTATTGTCTCCAATTGCTAAATGGACCTAAGAGTCCAAAGGGAAGGGATCTGGGAGTAAATTAATGCAAAATATAATTGAGCAGGTATGCTAATTTACAACATGTTTGGCATGGACCCATTCAATCTTCTCCTAACATCCCACAGTGAAGCGATCTGATCACTGGTTCTGGAGTCAAAAGAAAGATCCTACAGCTAACACTACCTTGTGATCTGGGCCTTCATTTCCTTATTTGTAAAAAGAGCCAGCGAGCCTCTAAGGTCTTTTATAGCTCTATATCTGTGATCCTCTGAACCCATTGTCCCTTGAGATAACACATTCCACTTTGGGACAACTCTAATTATTAGGAATTTCCCTTACTGAAGAGGACAATGAACAACCCAAGCATTATTCCTTTTTAACACAAATGTCTGGCCAAGGAATTTACATTCTCAAGTAGAGTGAGAGAAAAATATCTGAAATACAGCAATAATGTTTCATCTGAGCATTTTGAAAAACATCCCAGTGCCTCCAGGAGTTATTTGCTAATTAGAAGCAGAATTTCTGTTCTTATACCTCATTCTAACTTCAAGTACCTTTTATAGTATTGAGAGGCAAGGGGAGAAGGGAAAGACAAGAAATGCTTGGTTTCTCTTGGCAGGCTAAGAAGAAGATATAGTACTTCAGAATTTTAGTTGGGATGTGTTTGGTTTTTCATCAACTTCAATTAAGGATAGTTGGATTGGGATTTGGATTCTCTAAGATTTTTGAAATGTTCTATAAATACATAAGGACACATACATATATGTACATATATGTGTATACACATGCATGTGCACATACATATATGTAAACATGCATGTGTGATATGTGTGTTCTTGCACGCATGAGTATGAAGCATTCAAAAAGCCTTAGTAGTTTCTCGCCCAATAAACACATACATCTATATAGATGTATACATGCACAAACATATATGGAGACATACACTAGACATACACATATATTGTATATGTATAACATATACATATATACATTGTGTGCATGGGTGCATGTATGTATGTACACATCTGGAAGAGTGCAGGAGTTGTGAATTACTCCTTTGCCACAGCTGTTCTCTGTGCTTGAAACTACTTTCCCCTGTTGTCTCTATGTACCTCAAACAGGCCACATGAACAGATGGTAGCAGGTAAGTAAAGTGAGGGAACTGCCTCCTCCTGGCCATTTCTATATGTTTTTAATGAATCTGTGATTAATAACCTCTGAGTATATGTAATCAAAGTTATATACAGGATATTCATCCTGGTACCTGGAATATGTTTGGCCAGAATTTGGCCAAAGTGAAGGATTGGTAGTTACCTAGGTAATTCTAATTTCAAAAATTACTTTATCAAATTCAACCAAAGTGAATGATTTGGACAGTTTTTCACTTTTGCGCCAATGGTAGAGCATTGATCATCCTTTCTGTGGAGTCTCATGGATGCCTTTGCTCAATATGCAACTTCAGTAAATGGTTTGAAAATCTGCCTCCATGAGATTTATTTGTTTATATTTCAGATATATCCCAGGTGTTCCTCAAAATTTACAATGAAGTGATAAAAAACATACCTACAAATACATTAATGGAATATGAGCTTGAGGACTGCTTGTATTGTTCTTCTACTTAGAGAGTTCTTTCCTTGTCCTTCTCAATTAATCTGTAGTTTTTTTTTCTTTCTTGCTCTATGTTTACAATGGCAGCTTATGTAGGCAAAGAACTCAAAATGAGAGCGTAGTATCAAAAGATAACCCGGAAAAATTAGATTGTTCCTTTATAGAAGATCGTTTCGGATTTCCTTGACATCCCTTTTCCTAATTAGGAAGCATGAATGATATTGAAGTCGCACTAATCTGACAGGAATTCATAAACTTTCTCTAATTTCTGTAGACCTGATTCTGTTTGCTTTCTATCTCCCTTCTGTTTTTGTGTCTGAAAATTTATGAAGGAACGCTCTTACTCCTTCATGTCATCCTACAAAAGGTCTTTTAGACTTAAAACCTTAGAATGCAGAATTTACAGTAGCTACTAAAAAAAAAAATTCAAATGTCCTGAACCTGACAGTGAAAACCCAAGGGAAGAAAATCCAAGCTTTCACCCATTATTCATGCAAGCACATGAAATATAGCTTCTAATCCTAATTAAAAATGAAACTCTTACTGGTCGATAGAAGCCTTTCAAGCTATAGCATTAATTACTGTCCCAATAGTTTGTGTAGGAATTACATCAAGAATGAAATATCAAACTTAAATCCACACCTCCTTGAAAGACAATATGGCATAGTAGATAACTAATTCTCAGGTCTGCTGCTTATTACATATATAAGTCTCAGCAAATTGCTGAGTGTCAATTTTCTCATCTGTAAAATGGGCATGATAATATTTGAACTAGAGAGGGTTGTGGGGAAGACATCTTGTAAAACTTCAGGTATATTATTTCTTTTCTTGTTACTCAAAAGAAAAGTTCATTCATTCAAAAATGCATTTATAAAAGTTTCTGGAATAGCAACATAGTACTGAGCTCCAAGTTTAAGCTCTCCAACCTGCCAAATATTCAGGAGTTAGTTACCCTCCACAAAAACCCAAATCTCAGGCCTCCTCATGTGCTAGAAGTGCCTGGGGATTTTCAAAGACCATAACAGTAGAGTAGAAACTCAGACAGGTTTTACTAAGGTGGAGTTCAGAGAAGGACTATATATTTCATATGTAAGGCAGCATGATGCTGTGGAAAAGGACACTCAATTTTGATTCAGACTATCTGTGTGACCTTAGGCAAATGATATCATCTCTTGGGATTCTCATTTTATCATCTGGAAAATAATGAGAATTGACATAAATGGCATCCAAGGTCACTTTCAGATCCACAACTATTATTTTTTGATGATCCTGTGACTTGTCTAGTTAGACATTAAGAAACTCCTCACTAGATAGTCAGCCATGAAATAATCATATTTGTCAATTTGCTTGTTTTTTCATTCATTTATTTGCACGTTTTTATTTTTTTCTATTTATTTATTCATTTATTCATTTGTGTATTCATGCCTCCTAAAGTGTGGAGATTTTTAGATCTGCAATGATGGAGGCTATTATCTTCTTGTTCTTTCTTCTACTTAATCATTCATCATGAACTAGCAAATGCAATGAATCAATGACCATTTATTAAACACCTATTATGTGCTAGGTACTGTTTGGGGTACTGAGAATACAAAAAGGAAAAGTGTTTGAAATGTTAAAATTAAATGTTTGTGAAAACAAAATATATTTAAAAATTAATATTTTATCAGGGAAGATGATTTGTACATATATAAGTGAAAACAAAAAAATACACTTTCATGGGAATAAGGAGAACACCTTAGATGCTGAAGGGATCAGAAAATTGCTCATGTAGAAGGCAGCCCTTGAACTGAGTCTTGAAATAAACTAGGTATCTCAGGAGGTAATTGTAAATAGGAAGTGAATACTGGACTGTCAATGCAAAAGAAGACAGTCAATGCAAAGGAACAGAGATGGGAAATGGAATACTATGTATGAAAAATAGAAACTCTAATTTGACTGCCCTTTAAGGTTTATGAAAAAGAAGAATGTGAACAAAAATGGGAAGGTAGATGGAGTACAGATTGTTGAGGCCTTTAAATGGCAAACAGAGAAGTCCATAGTTGATCTTAGAGATAATAAGTAGGAAGATAGTTGAGTTTACCATAAAAGGGGGTGATATAGTCAGACCTACATTTTAGAAAAATCACATTGGTAGCTGTGTGGAAATGGATTGGAATGAAGAGAGATATGAGACAGGGTAGGTATTTAAAAGCTTATTACAATAGCCCAGGTAGGAGGTGATGAACTAAAGGGATAGATTTGTGAGTCAAGAAATGTTGATTCCAATTCCACTTTTTCTAATGCCATCCTAACCCCTTGTGTAATGAGACTGGCCAATGAGCCCAAGGCCCTACAAGCATAGCTAAGTGCCCTTGACTTGCACATTTCTCATGTGAAAAAGACTTGGAAGTCTATTTCTGGAAAAAATATGAGGATATGTAAGGAAAGTGCCTTGAAGAAACTTCAGAGTATACAGAGAATTCTGTAATCCATTCCAGCCTACTATCCATGTGTTAAATAGCAGCCAACTCAAGAACTGGACTTGAAGATAACTTTGAAAAAGGAATGTCAGCCTTGGTCTCTTATGGTTTATCATCTTCTTTTGGTTTGACTTCTCTGCTAAATGTTTAAGGAGATAATGCTATGAGGGGAGAGACTTCAAGCACCTTCCATGACCAATACTGTGACTGTGGGAATTAGATCTTTCTCTTCATTGACCATGAACATATTCTTTCATTTTAGGTATAGGAAGTTGGAGGACACACCATTGTCTCAATAAATCAGGAGAGTGAGTCACCAAGAACCTTGGAGTCCAGGAATTTGGTTATCTGGGAGCCTGAAAAATACAGTTAAGCCAGGTTTTACAGATAGACCAGTACCTCTACTCTGAGGAATGACCTTCTGAGCACAGCCCAACAAATAACTGAGATGAGAATTCATCAGGTAGAGATGAAGTTTTTAGACAGGAACTTTGTAGGACATGCATTAGGCGTAGAAATTGATTTAAGCCTGAGCTTAATCTCCCCAGAGATCTAGGTGTTATGAGGAGGGTATATCCCCAAAGTATTAGGGGAAAACAAACTTCTGTTCTTGTTATGTCTTTGAAGCCAATATCCATTTGTGAAAGCTATTTAATGTTGATTGATTAAATGAACCTGGAACATTAATCATTGATGTCTAATAATGAGAGGACTATACCCAGAATGGGGGCATCTGTCAAGGGCAGGAAAGAAAGACCATCAGGATACTCTAGATATTTGAGGAAATATTTAGCAGTCTGACTATGACAGTGAAACTAAACCATACCACCTACATTTGAATTTTCTTCCTTGGGGGAGGTTGTAGCGAGAAAGGAGAGACAAAGATAAACAAATCTAGATGGAGAGTAGAACTGAAGGGAGATAGAGAAGGGCTTGGTGACCACCATCCCTTCAAAGTGTATTTTATTAAGTATAATGATCCCAAACTACATCGAGATGTCTTTTCATATGATGCATTAATGATTGGATGTTCCCATTTCTTCTACATGTAAATGTGCCTAAACAACACCATGAAGGAAATGTTCTGTCTTTGTCACACAGATACATTATTCTCATAAAAATTTTGTGGAGATGGGAAAGAAGATATATGGATCAGTAATCATTGATTTTCACTTGGTTGATTTACTATAAAGTAATAGGATTTTTAATTTCAGATATTTGGGGAATTAATTTCTTTACACACTCCAAGTTGCATTGCCCCCAAGTCAGACCTCCTCTGTGTATGCTTGATTAAATTCAGCTGTTCTTCCTATTTTTGTTTTCTTTAGTGACACTTCTAACTTCTTCATGTAACACTTTAGGGTCTATGATGTGAGAATACAAATATACTACCTCCACTGGCATTGATGGAGAAAATAATTTATGTCCAGATCTTTTCAATCTTTCATCTGTTTGTTGTCCTACTTTCAGATTAATCCTTAAAGGGCATGAAGATTCTTTTCCCAAGTATTCATGAATCATCCCTTGTTGTCTTTGAAGCCTTGCATAAAATAGTGGTTTCTAGATCTTTACCAGAAATCAAAATTGAATTCAGTAGCTTTGATGCTTTAAGAAATCTCTTTCTTGCCTTTTTTTGGGGGGGAGGACACATTTAGATATTTATCTATTTTAATGCTGAAGCATCTCTCCCATCTTTTATTAATTTTCAAATGTCACTGAGGGTGGTTTAGTAATCACATCTGTAAATTCTTTCAGTACTCTGGGACGTAGGATATAATTCATCTGGTTCTATTGATTTGAACTCAATTAGGTTTTCTCTTGTTATATCCTCATTTGCTCCTGTTTCAGTTTCTTGTAATAACTTTTGTTTTATATTTCCTGACTGAAGATAATTTTCTTTGGAATATAAAATACAGGCAAAATGAGAATTCACTTTTGTCTTCTCTTTGCCATCTGTTATTATCTTATCTACTTAATGTAATGATCTTATTTCTTCCTTTCCTTTTTCTTTCACTCCAAAGAGCTCACAAAACCCTATTTGTTGTCTGTATCATTAGGCATAATTCTCAACTTGGTTGAGTCATTAGCATTACCAACACTTATATAGAACTGTACATTTTTTAAAAAATCTCTCCTCAGTTTCCTTCTTTTGATTTGGTCTTATGTATGCGTCATTCTAAAATGGAAGTTGGTTAATGAGTAAAGTCTTAATTCCAAACTGATGTATTCCAAAATGATCCACATATTTCCCTTATTGGAATCTTTTGTGTTTCTATCATGTGAATTTGGTTTTAAATACCATCCCATCTTTATAAAGTCAATTTCTCTCAGAGAATTTAGAAGACAGGATCCTGTCTAATCTTTTCCAGAACTCTTTGAAATGTACTCTCACCAAATGTCATGTACATATCAGGTTATTTCCTAGCATTCTCTATATTCATCACAGGTTTGAAAGAGTGGTCACTTCCTTCCAAAATTTCTAATTTTTTTATTGACAAACATCATTTTTCTAATGATGAGAACCAGATCAAAAACTACAATTTCCTTTATCACTTACAAGCACTTTTGAAGTCTCTCCTTCTGCCAGAGGGTACCCTAGGCACTCACTTCATCATTTTTTATTTAGCTGCCATCCTGGAGTTCATATTCTCAAACTCATCTTTTTTGGAAGATGAAATAAACTAAAACTCATTGTTCCTACTACTCCTCTTCTTTTTCACTATCACCACCACCATCCTCCCTTACAGGTACCAAGGACCCCTACCTCCCTATGATTGGAGGGGGTTGGAGGTGGAAATCTGGGGACTTCTCTCAAATCCAGCATTTGAATGGGGAGCACCTCATACTTTCCCACCTTACTACTCTCCTGAACTTCATAATTTCCCCAAACTGATCATCCTACAAGGTGAAAATAATTCTATAATTCATATCTCTTCAGATCATTTCTTACCCCACCTGTAGGATTTCATGTCTCTAGCACTTGAGACAATCCCCACTCAACTCTCCTTTCTTTTAATGTGTTCTGTTTCCCCATTAGACCATTTGAGCATGGCTTATAGGTAGTCCAATAATTCTTTAATTACCTCTCCTTGACCTGTTTTCTAGGTCAGTTGTTTATTTTTTTTGATGAAATATTTCATATTTTCTTCCTTTTTTCATTCTTTTATATATGTTTGATTTATTCTAGATATCTCACAGAGTCATTAGCTTTCACTTGCCCAATTCTATGTTTTAAGGAATTGTTTTCTTCAGTGAGCTTCTGTACCTCCTCCCTCCTCCCCCCCACCATTCCCCCAATTTGGCTAATTCTGTTTTGTTAACGAGTTCTTTTCTTCAGTGAGTTTTTGTGCCTCCTTTAACATTAGGTCAATTCTCTTTTTTAAAGTGTTGTTTTCTTTAGTACTTTTTGTGTCTTTTCTACAAAGCTATTAATTCTCTTTTTTATTATTTTCTTGCATCACTCTCATTTCTTTCCCCAAGTATTCCTCTACCATTCTTATCTCTTTATTTAACTATTACAGAAATTCTTGTTGTGTTTGGGTCCAATTAGCATTTTTATTTGAGGCATTTTTAGTAACTTTTCTCATTGTTATCTTTTGAGTTTATGTCTTAATCTTCCATACCATTGTAGTAACTTTTGCTGATTAAATTCTTTATTGTTGTTGCTTGCTCATTTTTCCAGGCTATTTATTGACTTTGAACTTCCTATTAATGTTGATCTCTGTTTACCTGGGGATGGGGAGTCATTGTCCCAAGCTTCAGAATTTTTGCTACTGTTTTCAGAACTAGTACTTGGAATCTTCAAGTTTTTGGTTCTTCCAAGGTGGTATGATACTGAGAGAATTATGGTCACTGCTCTCCTTATCTGCTTTCTGGTCTTTATCCAGAAAGGGCTATTGGTCCCCTGTACCCATCAGTCTAATGCTCTTGTTGCCTTGGAATTCTGAGCAGAACACTTGTTTCCTTGTGATCCACTCTTAGTGCTCTTTTCCATCTTGGAACTGAGACCCAGAGCTGCATGTGGGCAATGGAATTGCCAATCAGTGCCAGCTGCACTCAGTATCATCAAAGGGTCTCCTATAATCTCTTTCTGACAAGTTATCTAACCCCCGTGCCCCTTCCCTTACCATTTCTTGGTTGAGAGTTCCCAAAGATGCCTCTATTGCTTCTCCTGCCAATCTCCTAAGCTTTCTTAGGATGGAAAAAAGTCCCACCTTGACCCTTTGTTGCCTCTGCTGCTCCAAAATTTCTTCTGGTGTCTTCAGAGACTAGTTCTCCCTAGGAGACACTGTATCCTTATCCAGACCATCCAGTGCCGGAGAACATAGTTCCTTAACCTGAAGTATTGACTTTGAGGTAGAGATATAGTAGATATGGAATACATAGATAGATAAGATGTTATTGTTATTTAGTCATTTCAGTCATGTTTGACTCTTTGTGATTCCATTTGGGGTTTTCTTATCAAAGAAATGAAGTGATTTGCCATTGCTTCTCCAGCTCATTCTACAGATGAAGAAACTGTGGCAAACAGTTAAGTGACTTACCCAGGGTCACACAGCTAGTGTCTGAGGCCGGATTTCAATTCAGAAAGATGAGTCTTCCTGACTCCATCCCTGGCACTCTACCAATGGCACTACCTATCCACCTCGGATAGATAGATAGCAATAGACATTAGGCTCTTAATATATAGTCATATATTTAGTGATAACTATATTTCCATTGATTTTTGTGTCATTTGATAACAATATTTCCTTTGTAATCCTGTGTATTTTGTTTTATATTTTTAAAAATATTATTCTAAGAAGGGATTCATAGGTTTCACCAGACTGCCAAAGAGATGCATAGAACATAAAAGGCTAAGAACCTTTGACTTAGAATAAAATGAAGTTTGTTAATGACAGCAATAGCAATAGAATGTAAAGTCCAAAGCACACGGAGAAAAAAGATGGCGTAGCTGGATGAGAAGGGGTAGGCCTGAGCTAAATGAATATGAGAGAATAGAGGATGATAGCAAAAGAAAAGGGGATTTTTTGCACAGAAAGCTGTTTTTTTTTCTTATAGTTCTCTAGCCAGAGGACAAGTGGTATATTTTTTGATTGGGGCTTCTCTCTTAAGAGTCCTGGTAAAGATTTTCTATGCATTGGGAAAGAAGGAAGATTCTTTGTGTCAAGGGCCCTTTCCATAGATGAGGTCATGGTAGCAAGATGTCTGGTATTTGATTCACTGGTCCTGGGGTTGCTCCTTAGGGCTGATGTCTGTCTGGTGTCAGAGGCTCTGGGTCTGATACCTGAAGGTAAGTTTTGGCCTGGGTCTTGGAGATGCCTAAGGCTCTGATTCCAAATTGGACACAGCCCAATAGTGGAATGTGTTTACCAAACCCCAGCTTATTGGTAATGGAGAGATGTAGTATTGGAGAAACAGTAGATAAAGGAAACTGCTCACACCCAACAAAAGCTCCTCTGATCATGGCTCACATAGTTAGCTGGTGTGCTCTCCTGAAGTCTTTGCCCTTCAGCAGCTTCCCACTGTGTCTGATTTATGGTGACCATGTGATGTGCCCTGGGGGATGGGTCATTTGGCTTCTGTGTCCCTAATTCTTCTTGTGGCACTTGAGATGGGAATAAAGTCAGATTTATCAACTAGAGCAACAGATAATAAACCTGTGACCAAATCGATAATCAGTGATACACGATAGTGAATGACAGAAATATTATGTCATAGGTTTAGAGCTGTATGGGGGTCATTGATTCCAACCAATTTGTATTACAGTTGAAGAAACTGAAGCCCAGAGTGGGGAAGGGATTTACTCAAGGTGACAAAGGTAAAAATGGCAGATCTGAGAATCAAATTCAGGCTCTCCAATTCCAAATCAATAGCACTGAAAATAAATAAGTTTTGTTTGTTTGTTTTTCAAGAAGTAAAAATATTTACCTTGGCCTCTCAGTAAATCATCAAAATTATCTTGTGTCAATTTTGTCTACATTTTGCACATTTCTGGATCCTTGCACATTGTCTCTCCTACACAGATGCTTTGTATTCCCAGCGTTTAATTCAATTTCTGGCATGGAGTAGGTTCTTAACAAATAGTTTTTAAATGAATGATTAATTGAAATTACTTTTTGATGTCCAGACAAATATCAATGTCCTTAGCATTTTAATGTCATGAACATTCACCCTAGGGTATTTAGGAATACACTTTATGTTGAATTTCAATGAAAAACATTCTTTTGGCAACTGACACACCTGCCTCAATATCTGTTTACAATTTATACAGTTTCTTCTGCCAACAGTTTATGGTGTGGTTTGTGAGCACTTTTTAAAACAGTTTTATGCAATTATTTCCCTAAAGAAACCAAATAGATTGTACTCATTCTGCGGAGAATGAGCAAATTTATTTCATTTAAAATGTTTAACAGCTATGCTCTAAAATAACAATGGGGCATTTTCACTAACCCTTCTGCCTAAAGTGAAGAATTGGCAATTACTCATTTGGAAGTAAGTTTCACTTCTCTGACTGTATTTGCATTGAGTATAATTAAGTAACCACAGATTATTTATGTAAGGTGTGTAATCAGTTTATAGAGCATGGCAACTGACATAATGTAGTTCTTGGCTAGCTATCATAATTCCTTTCCACAAGTAACATTTAAAATAATAAAACCTATATTCAGATTAATATCTCCCATCAGGCAAAAATCATTATAATCCATATTTGCCAATGGGGTCTTAATCCTCCCTGCAATCATTTATTTTGAAAGAAATGGATATATAATTATGGTACATAAAACATTTGCTCATTTTAGAGAAGCTACCTTCTCAGACCTTCTTTCCCTTTTCTTTGTATCCCCAACACCCATCACATTACCTTGTTAACTGCCATTGTGAATATGCAATAAATGTGCATTAAATTAACACCAAGAACTTGAGACAAAGGAATCTTTGGGAGATGCCATCAAGATGACTGAAGGAGCTAAAACATGATCTGAACTCGAGTGATAGGAAGTTTTCACTTGGTTCCAAATGCCAACAGAATGATTCAAGACTTGTGTCTCATTTGGTCGCTCTCTAATTTGCTCATTTGTAAAATAAAGTAGCACATTATAGGGAATTTGGCCTAAAAAGATGAATTTGTTCCCTTATTGTTTCCTATACTCAACTTGCAGGAAGCTAAACTAGGCTGGAGAACCTTCTGTTCCCAAGACTTCATGGAAATGACTTGAGGATGAAATTTTTCTCTGGTTCTTTATATTTTCTGCAATATTATTATTTGTTTTTGGCTAAATTTTGCAGGCATTCTTTTAGCCTTTGATAAGAAATTCTCATTTCCTTAATTCCTATAGAATTTTTGCTTTTGTAGTATTTTTAATCTCCTTTTTTACATGCAGCTTTCTCTGCCAGAAATTCATTCTTTCCAGCGGTGCTGATCAACTTCTTCTCAAAATTCAACAGACCCAAGAGGTTTCTTAGGCATCCCTAAAGCGAACAATGTGGAAGACACTAAAATCATTAGTTCATTTCTGAGTAGTCATGGGGTACATGGCATTGTGCAGGCCCTTAGGATGATATAGTGATGATGGTAGAGTACAGAATTCCCTTTTCACAAATTCCCTTTTCATCATAGAATCATAATACTCAAAGTGACCTAGATTTACTCTGTCATTTTACTGGTGAAGAAACTCAAAGAGAAGTGAAGTAATTTAGCCCAGATCACATAGGTAATGAATGGTCCAAGTTTATCATAAACAATTCAGACCATTTTGCTCCTGACCATGCTTCCCTCTCCTGTACTGTGATGCCACTCTTAATGTTTAATGTATGGGTATAAAATGCTGGAAGCTTACATTTTGATAACCACAATTCTGTTTCAGGAAAGATTTCATTCATTATATTTATATTCAGTTTGACATTTTGACTGAATTAACTGATAGGCACAGATTAATTACGGTTTATTTCAACTTTATAAGTATTTTTATAAAGTCCCTATTATGGGTATGTCACTGTGGTAGTCAATGCAGATTAAAAAAAAACCTCCCACTCAAGGTTTGTGTCTATCCTCTGAGGCTAAGTTGACTAAGTGTAATCCTTCTTCCTATGAGGTCTCAACAAATACTAGGTCCCTGAAGCTACCATGCCTTCTCTAAATCTTTTTTTCTAGGCTAAAACATCCCTAATTCCCTCAACTACTCTATTTAATCTCTAGACCTTTCACCACCATATCTACTCTTCATTTTCTCAATATCTTTCCAAGCATATACCATCTAGAATTTAGTATTGGCATCCAGATGTAGTTTGACCAATACATTGTGCTATTTGCTAGTTCTGAATATTATGACTCAAATCGGCACAAGATTGCAATAGCCTTTTATTTACCTACTTGACATAACACATTTTTACTTACACTGGACTTTCAGTCAACTAATATATATAATATATATTATTGTTTTCAGGTGAACTATGTAACCATGCCTCTACTATCTTAAAGTTTCAGCTTTTTTAATCCAAATTTAAGATTTTTATATTTATTCCAATTAAATCTCACTTAAGAAATCACCATCATTAGCTGTTGCTCAGCATTCTAATCTCATGAGAGCTTTTTGGACAACTTTAATATCCAATGTAACAATTATGTGTGAATTATACGTTTGTGCCATCGATACATCTCACTATTCTACTTTGTTATGTTATTAATTCTAATGTCCTCAAAAAAAGTGTCATGTTAAGTTATACCTCTTAAGGATCAGTGACTGTTAGAGATATTATAGTAGTTGACAGTAAAGTCAAAATTTCCAAAGGTCATTCAAACTGTAATGAAATTGAATGAATTTCATTGAAACTCAAGGAAAAATACAGTTGAAGTAGAAAAGACAGCACCAAAAAATTACAAACTATTCTTGCCAAATCACCTAATTAATTCTCAGCAAACCAGCAAAGACCTTCAAAAAGATGGAACTGGCAAGGTTGTTAGTGATTCTTCTCCAATTTGGATAAGTTGTAAAATACCAAGCTCAAAAACATTTTGGGGCATGTATTTTTACTTCTAATGGGCCTGGAAATTTTGTGCTTATTGAAAAAATAATGTATTCTGATCCATATATTTGTGTACTAAGTATATGAGTCGTTCCATAATTTCCCAAATGGAACTGAAACAGTGCAATATGACCTTGAATCATGCCAAATGTCGCGAAAACTTAAGAAACAAAAAGATGGAGATAAACATGCATCAGTGTCTTGTCAATTTACTCAATTCAAACCTCATTGAAAACTCATGAACTTTAATCAACATTATATTTAGGAAAAGAGAGTGTTTGTCAAAGGTACACAGAAGATCCAATGTGATAAGACTGTGGTTTTATGATGAACCAAAAGAATAGGTATTAAAATCTTGTGAAGTCAATACCAAATCATGTAAAACAAGTGATTGTAGCAAAAGGAGTACATATCACATATGAAAAGTTTTTGAGGTTAAAAGTTACAAGTTTTATGTTAAAGTAAAATTGTACTATTTTGTCCTGTTCATTCACATTGCCCTGGAGCTATCCTTTGGGTCAATTTCTTTGTGTGAACTGCAAATGTGATTATAATGTCACTAATGCCCTTATCATTGTGAAAGCAAGCACCCTGACATACACAGGAGGGTCAGTCACACAGGTTCTTTGATCTGCTTTTCTAAAAGGAAAGGCAATTTTGGGGAGTCAACAATCACTTTAATCAAGCACATGTATCATTCACTTATTTCAGAGAGGAAAGTCAGCACTCTGAACTTCGGAGAGAATACAGAGAAATCAAAATCAACAGACATGACTTCCAACTGTCTGACATAAGGAATACATACATTATAGAGCAACAGACTGTCTGTCTGACCATTATATACATACATAGTTACTAGAGAGGGAAACACCACTATCTGTTTTTCAAAGTTGGGGGGGCTCCTTAGTAGCCATCCAGAGTCTTGTCTGACCAAACAAACACTTCTAAAGAGTAAGCCCCAAAGTAAAACCTCATCTCAGAGTCTTTATATACTTTTTAGAGCTAGAGGACATCACAACCCTTGAGAACCAGTGCCTCATTAACAAAAGGTGTGTGCTTTCCTACACATCTTCCTAAGCCCATTAATGGATGGGGAAGATCTTCTTTAATCACACTATTCAATCAGAGGCATTTGATTGTACTAAACAAAAAATGTATTATCAATACAGTCATGTCATTCACAAAAATATTAAACAGCTCGGGGAGAAGCCAAGGTGGCAGAGTAGAAAGGCTCATGTATGCTAGCTCCAAATCCACAACCCAGAAATTTCCTGTAAAAAGAACTCCCCACAAATTCTGGAGCAGAGCAAGCGTGCACCAACACAGTGGAGGAGATTTCTGTTCCAGAGAGCCCTGGAAAGCCGTCCCCAGGGGTCCGTCGCACTGTGGACAGCGGAGGCCACCCCTGCGCTGCCCTGGCCATGTGGCCCCAGAAGAGCAGATCTGAGCAGGCTTCAGGGATGGAAGCTCCAGTGGCCGTGAAGTTCCCTCCACCCACAGGCACAAAGGTCAGTGAGAGAGACATCTGGGCTGGCCAAGAGGGGAGTGGGGTGTCTCCATGACTCGGGCCCCCCAGGAGGCAGCGACACAGGGAGTGGCAAAGGCAGCAACAGCAGCCCGAAACTCTTGGAGCAGCAGGCAGGAGTTCAGGGCCATTACAGAAGGTCTCTGCATAAACCCCCTGAGGGAACTGAGCCTGGGAGGCAGCCCTGGCCCCACCCAAGCACCAGAACTTAAGCTCACATTGCATAGCAGCCGTGCCGATGTGGAAAGCCCTGAGGCTGGGAAGCAGCATTTGAATCTCAGACCCCAAGCACTAGCTGGGCAGATCTAGGCAGGGGTGTAGAGGAATCTCAGAAATCAAGTAACTGGCTGGGAAAATGCCCAGAAAAAGGAAGCAAAATAAGACCATAGAGAGCTACTTTCTTGGGGAAAAGATGTTCCTTCCCCCCTTCATTTCTGATGAGGAAGTACAATGCTTGCCATCAGGGAAAGACGTGGAGGTCAGGGTCTCTCTATCCCAGACATCCAAGGTGGATGTCTGGTGGGCTCAGGCCATGGAAAAGCCCCAAAAGGATTTTGAAAATTAAGTTAGACAGGTGGAGGAAAAACTGGGAAGAGAAATGAGAGAGATGCAAGAAAAGCATGAAAAACAGGTCAGTACCTTGCTAAAGGACACCCCAAAAAATGCTGAAGAAAATAACACCTTGAAAAATAGACACACTCAATTGGCAAAAGAGGTTCAAAAAGCCAATGAGGAGAAGAATGCTTTCAAAAGCAAAATTAGCCAAATGGAAAAAGAGGTTCAAAAACTCACTGAAGAGAATAGTTCTCTCAAGATTAGAATGGAACAGATGGAGTCTAATGACTTTCTGAGAAACCAAGAAATCATAAAACAAACCAAAAGAATGAAAAAATTGAAGATAATGTGAAATATCTCATTGGAAAAACAACTGACCTGGAAAATAGATCCAGAAGAGACAATTTAAAAATTATGGAACTACCTGAAAGCCATGATCAAAAAAAGAGCCTAGACATCATCTTTCATGAAATTATCAAGGAAAACTGCCCTGATATTCTAGAACCAGAGGGCAAAATAAGTATTGAAGGAATCCATCAATCACCACCTGAAAGAGATCCAAAAAGAGAAACTCCTAGGAACATTGTGGCCAAATTCCAGAATTCTCAGGTCAAGGAGAAAATATTGCAAGTAGCTAGAAAGAAACAATTCCAGTATTGTGGAAATACTGTCAGGATAACACAAGATCTAGCAGCTTCTACATTAAAGGATTGAAGGGTGTGGAATAGGATATTCCAGAAGTCAAAGGAACTAGGACTCAAACCAAGAATCACCTCCCCAGCAAAATTAAGTATAATACTTCAGGGGAAAATATGGTCTTTCAATGAAACAGAGGACTTTCAAGCATTCTTGATGAAAAAACCAGAGCTGAAAAGAAAATTTGACTTTCAAACACAAGAATGAAAAGGTAAACAGCAAAGAGAAGTCATAAGGGACTTACCAAAGGTGAACTGTTTACATTCCTACATGGAAAGACAATATTTGTAACTCTTAAAACTTTTCAGTATCTGGGTAGTTGGTGGGACCACACACATTCGTACACACACACACACACACACACACGTACACGCGTGCACGCACACACATACACATATGCACGCACACAGAGACAGAGAGCACAGAGTGAATTGAATAGGATGGGATCATATCTTAAAAGAAATTAAGGTAAATGGTGAGAGAGAAATGTAGTGGGAGGAGAGAGGGTGAAATGGAATGGGGTAAATTATATCTCATTCAAGAGGCAAGCAGGAGACTTTTTTAGTGGAGGGAAAAAGGAGAGATGAGAAAAAAAACATGAAGTTTACCCTCATCACATTCGAATAAAGGAAGGAATAAAATGCACTCATTTTGGTATGAAAACCTATCTTATAATACAGGAAAGTCGGGGAGAAGGAGATAAGCAGGGTGTGGGGGATGATGGAAGGGAGGGCAATGGGAGGAGGGAGCAATTTGAAGTCAGCACTCTTGAGGAGGGACAGGATCAAAAGACAGAATAGAAACAATGAGAGGGCAGGATAGGATGGAGGGAAATACAATTAGTCTTACACAACATGACTATTATTGAAGTCATTTGCAAAACTACACAGATATAACTTATATTGAATTGCCTGCCTTCCCAAAGGGAATGGGTGGGGAGGGAGGGATGGGGAGAATTTGGAACTCAAAGTTTTAGGAACAACTGTCGAGTATTATTGTTGTTGCTACTAGGAAATAAGAAATACAGTCAATGGGGAATAGAAAGTCATCTGGCCCTACAGGACAAAAGAGAAGATGGGGACAAGAGAAGGGAGGGATGACTGAAGAGAGGGCAGATTGGTGATAGGGAAAATTAGAATGCTCGGTGTATTGGGGTGGGGGGAGGGGACAAATGGGGAGAAAATTTGTAACCCAAAATTTTGTGAAAATGAATGTAAAAAGTTAAATAAATAAATTAAAAAAAATATTAAACAGCTCATAGTCAAGTAGAGATCCTTGCGGAAATGGAGGTTTTCTAGGTTAGCATCAAACCATCAATATCTACTCCATAGGTAGTAGTGAGGGATTGCATGGTATAATGAACTTAGAACCAAGAAGACAAGTTTAAATACCATTTCTGACCCTTATTTGTGTGACTATGGGCAGGCCACTTAACTACTTCATGCCTCAGTTTCTTCACTGTTGCTCAGCAATCTTTCATTTTGTATTAGACTGATTCTTTGTCACATTCCTTACAATAACTGTTCTAAACTTTCCCTGCCTCCTAACTTCACAAATGAAGAAAATAAAAATTATATAAAATCAATTTTTTGAGGAAGGAGATGTGGATTGACTGCTACTACAATATCTCTAGCAGTCATTGATCTTTAATTTAACTTAAGGTGACACTTTAAAAACTGACCAAGGAGTCAGGGAAGAGTAGAGGGTCAACTCAGCCTTTGACATGTGAGCAAAGGAGGAGTAGGTGGGTGAAAAGTTAGAGAGGATTTGAAGGAAATAAGACGAAGATCCTTGTGATGGATGGCCCCGATTTAGTCGGGAAAGTAGGAAGCAGGAATCATCTGCAGAGACAGAGACATGGCATCAATGTTAGTTTCATGAGGAGATAGGAAAGATTTGGAACAGCAACTGTAGGAAGAGTGCTAGAAAATGAATGTCATATGAAATGAGAGATTGCTAAAGAGCAGGGAGGACTCCTTTGAGATTTGATAATTTATTTATAGTAGACACAATTTTCACAGTTTGGTGACTTCCTCTATCAGTGTGCAGAAGCATGGGAGTAAAAGCAAAGAAGATAGATAGTAGGGGATAACCACAATGATGGAGTGGGCAGGACTTAAAAGGCAGAGGGGAAGAGGGATGAGGCTTAATTAAAAGCAGACAATGATGCTTTGATTACCTGGGTAACTACAAAATTAACCTTAAAAATGAGAAAATGAGTCTTGGAAAAGAGTGATGGAGGATATGGATGGTAAAGATAAAGAACAGGTATATTACGAGGGCAGGCAAAAGGAGAAATGGAAGGATACAAGATTATGATCAGAAAGGGTAATGCCAATGTTCAATATTTTGGATGTAGAACAGTTTGGAATGCTGCTGAGGGCCAAGATATGACCACATTTCAGGGTAACTAAAGCAGAAAGAATAATCTAATGACAATTGAGAAGATCAATTAACCTAGAGGCCAGGGTTTTTGAAAGAACTTATAGGAATATTGAAATGAGCAGCATGAGGGCAAGCTTGTAATAGAGAAGAAAACTATGAGTTAGCAATTGAACTCCTTGAAAAAGGAGGAAAAGTGACCTGCAAGGATGGCGGATGATAGCCACAAGGATCTAGATAGAATGATATAGAAGGGTGGAGGGACCTCAGAAGAAAGGCAGGTGGCAATAGAGGGAAAGTCTTGAAATTGTCAATGAAGAGTCAGAAACATGTCATCCTACCTGGCCCAGTGTGTGAGTCATCAAGAGACCAATTGTCTGGGGTGGCAGGTTTCCTTGAACCCTAGAATCTCAACTAATATAGATTTATGACAGATTGGTCCTATGGAGACATTTAAAAATAAATGCCCACTCTATTCCTTTCCTTTTTGTACAAATAGCTCTAATGAGTCATACTTACTTATTACAGGTTCATAATACTAGTGTCCCCCATTCAGAAGAGAGAATAGTGGCTCTGAAATTAGGGGACCTGGATTTATATCTTCTCTATCTGATCTTGGATAAATCACTTAATTTCCCTACATCTCAGTTTCATTAAGACTCAGTGATCTCTGAGGTCTTATTCAGTTCTATATTTATGATCCTATATCTCTATGTTCTAAATGGTCTAAAGTTTGGTTAAAGCATCCTTTTCCTTTGAATATGCCTTATGCTTTCCTACACTGCTGTCTTTGTTCATACTATTGCTTATATCTAGATGATCCTCTCTCCATTTCACTTCTTAAATTCCTATTATTAAAAAAAATCCCTCAAACATCCCTTCTTCCATGAAGCCTTAATTTATCCTATTTGTCATTAATGCCCTTTCCTCTGAAACACAAATAACTTTAATTGTGCATCTCTCAACTGCACTTTCTATAAAACATGGTATATTATAATTATCCACAGAAGTACCTTAATTGCCCAGGACACTGTAAGTTCCATAAAAGCAGGAACTAGGTTCTATATAAATTTTGTATCCCCTTCAGAGTCTACTCTAGCACTATATTCCACAGATAGCAGAATGATGAAAACAATAATGAAATAGTACAGACTGAGTTTGCTTTTACCCTGAAATACCAATGAAAGCACTCTAGGAACCTTAAAGAGCTAAATAAATGTTAGTTATGAATATGAATACCAGCTTTGTAGAGTGGAGCAAACACTGAGTATGTAGTCATAGAACCTAACCTTAGTTCAAACCCCTCCTTTGAGGATTACCATTTGGGTAACCTTGGCCAAGTGACTTAAGTCTCAGCTTCTTGTTCTGTAAAATGAAGAAGTTGGATTAGATTGTCTCTGAGATCCTTTTCAACTTTAGATCCTATGATCTATGACCCTATTTTTCTGATCTGTATACTTAAAGACTGTAACATTAGCACCTGTGTACAACTTTTCTCTACAAAATTTAAGTGGAAGAGAGAATGGGAATGGGTTGGCAACATTACTGAAGGGAAATCTTTTAAGCCTCTGTCTGTTTTCCAATGTTATTAGCAGAAAAAACTCTTAGAAAGTGTCCAAGAGGGCTGTGTACTTGCTTCATAAGCAGAATCAGAGAAAGGCTGTGAGGCTGCTTCCCAACCACCCACGTCCTCAAGCCTTCTGCAATGGTGTAGAGTGGGGCTGATCTGTCTGGTACAAATGAAAACAGCACCAGGTGGAGTCAGGATGTTAAGGCAGTCTTTAAAAGTTTTCCAAACATTATGTTTTAGCAGAAGTCCCCTAGAGCTCCCTAGTGTTCAGGTTTTACTGCCTTCCCACAGTACACCCCTCCTGGTTCCCCAAGTTGTCAGTACCTTGCCTCTATCCCTGAAATTACATTATATTTACTCTTAATGTGATCGGTATATTCTAATCTATTTGCATATTAATTGCTTTCAGTAGAATGTAAACTTCAACTTACTTATAAAGACTGTTTCATTTTTGCCTTTGTTTCTTCAGTGACTTGCTCAGACTCTCACATACTCTCACTTAATGCTTGTGAAACTAAATTAAGTGAATTACCTCTAATCACCTGGAGCCCTAATTTTTCTCTCTGTTTCTGTCTCTCTCTTTCTCTTTCTCTCCCTCCCTCCTTCTATCCCTCTCTTACCTCTATTTTTCTCCCTCTGCCTCACTTGCTCTTTGCCTCTCTCCTTTATACTGGTAGAACCCTAGACCATAGAGCCATAGAACCACTGTCAATGACTTAAAATTAGGAGAGTACCAGATTCAGCTCCATTTACAAAGCTAGGGAAACGTTTCGCATTGATGTATCAAGTTGGAGCCCTAAAGGTGTTTTCCTACAAAAAAAAATGATCACATATGGTATACAAGGGCTTCAGCTCTATTAGTGCAATATTATCCTTAACTTTAATTGGGTTAAACTGGTTTTTTTGACTGGCCTGGCAAAATAAATTCTGAATTTCTGACAATTCACTTAAACATCAACCTTGAAACCATAGCTCCTGTACTTGTTCCTTGGTATGTTAATAAGAATTCCATAGCAGCATGTTCTGATTCTCCAACCCTCTGATATTGCCATTAATTAAGCAGACGGTATTCTGGCTACAGTGAGCTTTCACAGATATTATTCTTCAAAAGAGAGTCTGCACAGTTTAAGACAGGGATTTGTTAAGTATGCCATATCCTTCACTGCCAACCCATTTGTGTATTTCATTCAGATTCTGAGAAACTTGTTGGAAAAAATCAATAGAAAAGAAACTTATAACAGAAAAAAGGCTTTGTCCACACTCTTTCTTGGCTCATTTTTTTTCCCTAGATTTTTGTAACACAAACCATCTCAGGAGCAGATTTTTCTTATCCTTTATATTCTCTTTTGTGCAAGGCCCAGGAAAGATGTACAGGCTTGAATGTCTTTCCTTATTGAGCCTTCCCAATCCTGCCAACATTTTTTTAAGCAGCAATAATATCATACCTTTCTTAAGACTTTGTGTTGAAACATGAATGGCTTTATTTAGAAAACTGCTCATAACATAGTATTGTCTTCATGATTAGACCGATAGATAGCATTTTAAAAGTTGATCCCTCAACAAGACTAAATTTTGTCTCCAAATTTACATCTGATACAATAATGGAAAACAGTCTATTTGAATTATGTCATTTTGACATCTAAGTGATTCCAGTTATGCATGTGACCATGAGAAGATTCCTTAGTCTTTAGTTTCCACATATGTAATGTTAACGATTTGATTAGATAATCTCTACTGTTCCCTGTAGATCTGACCAAGGTCTTTGACACTACTAGCCGTGAGTGCTTATGGAAAATTATGCCAAAATGTGGTTGCCCAGAGAAATTCATCAATATTGTATGCCAATTTCATGATGGCATGTTTGCCTGATTTCTGGATAATGGACAAAACTCTCATGCCTTCCAGTCACCAATGGAGTGAAATATGGCTGTGTGCTTGCTCCCATGCTTTTTAGCATGATGTTTTCAGCCATGTTGACAAATGCTTTCAATGAGGATGAACATGGCATCAAGGTCAACTACTGAACTGATGGCAGATACTTCAATTTGAAAAGGCTACAAGCCAAGACCAAAGTGTAAAGAGTGTTGGTGCAGATGATTGTGCACTCAATGCAGCCTCTGAAACTGAGTTGCAACAAAGTATGGATCAATTCTCTTCTGCCTGTGCTAATTTTGGCCTAATAATTAACACGAAGGAAACACAGGTGCTCCATCAGCCGCCACCACACCATCCTTACATGAAACCATCAGTTACAACAAATGGAGTTTTGAATGCTGTGGATAAGTTCACTTACCTTGGTAGAGCACTTTCCAGGGATGTATGCATTATCAATAAGGTTGATGCACACATTGCCAGAGCTTGGTCAGTGTTTGGGAGGCTCTGAAGAAAAGTGTGGAGGAGAAGAGCGACTACCAAACTGAGGGTCTACTGAGTCATTGTGCTGACCGCATTGTTATATGTTTGTGAAAAATGGACAGTCTACCAGTACCATGCCAAGAAATTGAGTTGCTTTCATTTGAACTGTCTTAGGAAAATTCTGAGGATCACATGGCAGAATAAGGTACCAGACACTGAAGTCCTTGCTGGAGCTGAACTGCCAAGTATTCAAACTATGCTTCAGAGAGCACAACTTTGATGGGCTGGCCACGTTGTTCGAATGCAAAATGTACCCTTGCCAAAAAGACTATTTTATGGAGAACTCACATGGGGCAGGCGGTCACATGGTCATCAGAAGAAATGATACAAGGACACTCTCAAGGTCTCTCTCAAGAACTTTGGATTTAACTGTGCAACATGGAAGACATTGGCACAGGACCGCTCAGCATGGCGTGTACACTTCAGAAAGGTTTCTGTGCTCTTTGAGCAAAGTAGAATTGAGACAGCACAAAGCAAATGCAGGTTGCGCAGATTTGGGGTATCCACACCAAACATTCATATGGCCTATCTGTGCCCAACCTGTGGTAGAACATTCCGAGTTTGTATTGGTCTGATCAGACACAATTGGACACACTGAAATTTCACTTTATCATGATGTCACTTTCGTCCTCTTCAAAGACGAAGCACAACAACCAACCAGTTCTAACTCTATGACCCTGTGGCAATGTATAAAGCCTGATTGTCTATTTCATTGTATTTTAAATTTCAAATTGCTAAGGTAAGATCATCTCTCATTACACTTAACTTTAAATGGAGTTGAATGCGGTCTCATGCACTACTGGGACCTCAATATCATAACGCTATTTGTAAAGAAGATTAATTTCTGTGACATGCTTTGTCAGAAACTATATTACCAAAATTAGAAGTAACATAGGAGACAAAAAGATATGTGAAGGGACATTGGGGGGGAAAAGAGGATTATGGTATGGAAATATCATTAAATACCAACTAAAAAACTTCAAATTACTAGGATAAGAATTACTATGCCAGTGATATTACGAGTATAACTAAGGGTTACTATATGGTCAGGGAGATGGTGACCTGACATGCAAAAATGGTTCCATTTATGGGTTAGACTAAATCATCTCTAAGGACTCTTCCCATTTTGAGATTCTTTGTGATTATAATTCCATAAAACAGATATCATTGAAAAAATGAATTTGTAGGAAAAGAGAATTTGTAATATATTGTATCTTTGGGGTTTTAACACACCCCAAGGATAACTGGGCATGAACTCAATTTAATTGCCTTATCTTCAATTCAGTCCAAGTTAACTCTCTCCTTATCATCACAAACTCAAGAGAAAACTGACCCTTTCTCCTCTCCCTTAGTAACAGAGGAGGACTCATGTAATGCCACAGAGCCATAGATATGTGCAGCATGTTTCATAGGGTACATATCCAGGAAATATTATTTATTTTTAAATAACAAAAATACATTAAATTCTTGGTTTAAATGTATATTCTTTATATCCATTAAACCAAATAAATTTAGTTAGCAAATATAACAAACTAATTTAAAACTAAATGAGCATTTCCTGAACTTGAATTAAAACACAAAGTCAGTCTTTCTGAGAAATTAGTATGTACCTGGGTATATCTGGCACATGCTGGAAGGGATCCTATGGACAAGACACTAAATGAATGGACAAAGAAAAATACAGACGTGCGTGCTACTTTACCAGTTGCTTCCTTACTGGTTATACCCATGGGGGAAAACAGAGATATAGCCACAATACAAAAATCTATCAGAAAGCTGTGTTGCGAAGATTTGTATTGGGTGTGACTGTGAACATCACAAACTGCCAGGAGGCACTAAATTTGGCGGTTTAATTATCCACTGGAAACATATAATATTCTTTCCTAATCCTTCAATCCCCTGGTTGTATATTGTCCCTGCATGCCAATGCTGGCATCCCAGCACAGCTCACGTGTTCCTGTTGATGCTGATGTCTCTAGCCATAGTGCTGACTGAGCTATCTTTTAGCAAATTTGCTCCCTTCTGGAGTTAACACAGTGGTTAACCTGGGATAATTGTTCCACCCAGCAACCTTGTGCAAACTACTGCTCTACTCATAGTTTCAAAAATGTTCTCTAACTATGACAACTACAGTTGTAGTTCAATAGCTATTTTTCTAAGGCTTCTACACAATTTTAGTTTTTTTAAAAAAAAACTTTTTATGCATTTGCACAAAAGCTAAAATTTAAATGTGTATTTAAATGTATATTTAAATGTATATTCAAGTGTTACATCCATCCAAAGCCAATGTACTAGAACCAGTTCATATCAGCTGTCAAGATTTGATTGTTAACTTTTCAATGTGAGCAATTCACTTCAGAAATTGGTAAACATTACTAATTAGGGCTTAATTGATTGTTTTGTTGATTGTCTATTCTTTAAAAAGTGATGGAGAAAATGTTAAAGTGTGTGTTTCATATATTTATTTTATAAAGAGCTGGTATTTAATCACTTACTGGCACACACTTGCATCCATCCATTCATTCATCTATCCATCCATCCATCCATTAATTCAATAAACTTTTCTTTCTCTGTGATCAGCACTGTGGGTGATACAAAGAAACTCAAGACTTGTATTCTGCCTTTATAGAACTTATAGTCTTGCTAGGGAATCAGAACCTACTCACATGAAATAATGGCAGTAAAAAAAAAGCAACTGCTGAATTTGAAATCAAAAGACCAAGGTTCAAATACTGCCTTTGCTACTTAATAGCAAAGTGTTAGTATGACTTTAATAGCAAAGTATTAGTATGACCTTAGACAAGTTATTTAAACATTGTTGACCTCTATTTTCTCATATGTAAAATGATGGCCTTGAACTAGGTAATCTCTAAGGTCTTTTCCAGATATTATTCTACTACCTTAGTTAATTAATAGTATAAAACAGTCAATGTTACCCTTCATTGTCCACATTACAGGACTTGCATCAATAATAGTTGCCTGCAAGACATCAATGTCACAAATAGTAATTCCTAGGCATAATTTTACAGTATATCAGCATTATCAGTAACTAGCTAGTTCAAATCTATTGTGATGGAATTTTGCTGAAGAAAGAAGATAGCACAAAATGCATAGTTCCTACACAGGGATAAGAATAAGAATAAGAATATGGAAGAAGAAATGAAAAGCATAAGGTTTCATGAAACCTGGCTCTATTGTTGACTAGCTTTGTGATCTTAAGCAAGACATATCTCTCTGGGACATTGTTTCTAGAGAGGAAAGTGTCATCACTCTACCTCAGTTTTCCCATTCTACAGATGAGAAAACTGAGACCATCAGAATTTAAATCAACATGCCCAAGGTCAGCCAGATAATAGCATGTACAGTTTAAACCCAGATCCTCTCTATTCATAACTAGTGAATGTCACTCTACATCATGATTTTTCCTTATCTAGAGAATGAAGGGAACAGGCTAGATGGTTTCTAAGTGTTTTTGTTTTGTCTTATTTTATTTCATTTTGGTTTTCAGGTTCTGAAATCCTTCAACTTACTCTGAGGAAGAAACAGCTACATGCAGATCAACTAGTTTCATGCAATTATCCTACAAGATGGGTTCATAGGAATCAGAATTTCCTGCTACCTTCAAAACAAAGAGATAGTTATAAACAGTGAAAGGTTCTACCCCTAAGGATGGCATATGACATGTGCTGGCAATTTCAAAAAGCCTTCATATCATATATCTTTGAATATAAAATATGAGCTATAAAGTAAAAAAAAAAATTCATTCTTATGGGTTATAAAAAAATAAAGTGAATTCCAAAGAAAAAAGGAATGTCATTTGCAAACAAAACAAAACTAAGAGGAATGAAAGGTATAAGAATGATGCTTTCCAGCAGCATGCTATGTTTGCAAGTCAGCTGTTTACAATAAGTTTAGTCTTTAAGTTGATTAATTATTTTATTCAGTTGGATTTTCTTTTGAAAAGAGTTACATCAAATAGTTTGAAAATGGATCCAGATGTGGTTGTTCTTTGACATTATTGGGAATGTATGAGCAAATGGAAGATGGATCATTTGATTAAAAGTCACCAGTAACTCATTTTCTACTTGGAAATATCTGAAGCAATTTTGGTATTAACCAAATTTAACATTAAAGGTATTTATGTGAACTAAAAATGCAATTAGCCTATGCATAATTATGGATGAATCCAGTAGCATTATCACTAATTAGTGAGGATTAGTATGCTGAAGCAAAGGATTCAAACAGAGAATTAATTTGCTTTTTCTTCTTTCAAGATAGGATGGAAAAAATGTGAGGACTCACCATGTGAGGATGACTTTCTAACTGATATTGCAATCTGTCTCTGTTTGTAGAAGTAAAAAAGATTATGAGATTTTTATAATGATTGAAGAGAGATTTTGTTTAATTATATATTTTTGGCTATAATTTTGGAGGAAATACCACACAATCACCTACACCCTGAAAATGGTATCTTTTTTTAATATGCAGAGTATGTGGGTTAAGAATAAACTTGCAGATAACCCAGAGCCATAATTACACACATTTTTGAAGTTAATACCTTATGAATTATCCATGTGTAACTGCCCATTATCTTATTTAGAAATATAGTCAATACCAACAGTTTTGAGCCACTAAATATATAGTGGTTTCTTCAGAACAATTATTTCGATCTTGTCTACCCTTGTGTTATTTTAGGATGACATGAAGTCATTGGCGAAAATAGTTAACCTTTAAAATTATCATGGGGAAGCAACTGAAGTTCTTTAAAATATATATAGTATATAGGTATGTATGTACGTATATGCATGTTTATATATACATGCATGAATATACATCTATAATGTATATATGTATATGTGCGTATGGATAGATAAAGATTTATATATGTTTAGTGACCAGATTTTATTAGTCAAGCCCTATGATTTTATTTGCTGTTGGTCACTCCTGGTATGGAATTTCTCTTCAAAGATGCAGTTTGACTACTTTTCTCAAACATGTAATCTTGAAGAGTTGCCTGGATCATGGTTACGTAGCTAGTGTGTGTCAAAGGCAAGGCTTGAATAAATACCTTCTTGACTCCAAAGCTGGCCTCTCCTACTTCAGATATAGATTGCTAAAAGTTTTACATTTCATACAATATCTTGTTTCAAAAATACTTCCTCAAACACTTGATCCACCAAACATCAGTGTTTAGATACTTAACAGTGCCAATTGCCTTTTAGCATCTACACCATTTCAAACTCAACATGCCCAAAACAGAACTCACTATTTCTGTCCATAAGATCTCACTTCCACTTCCCTATTTCTGCTCATGTCACTACCATGCTTTCATTCACTCCGGTATTCAAACTCAGAATACTCCTCATCTCTTCACTCCCACAACACCCTACAATAGCCAGTAAGTTTTCTATTCTGCATTCACAGTATCTCTTCTATGTTACTACAGTCTAACTACGAATATTCTATTTCAGAAGATCATTACCTTTTATCAAGACTATTACAAGAATCTCCTATTTCCTTTCCATGCTCCAAGCTTTTTAATCCTTCCTCCATATAGTTACTAAATGGATATTCAAAACCAAACCAAACCACCAAGTCTGGCTCACAGCTGGAAAACATCAGTGCTTTAAATGATCCTAAATTTCTCCTAACTAGATATGGGGATTTCTCTAACACCAATATTCTTTTCATTATTATAAATCCTGAAAGACTGCAATTTCTGAAAAAGAATAGAAACACTACAAATAACTCAAAATATGATTGAAAATACATGATGAGTAGAAATAAACTACAGTGTGTCCCCAACAATTAAAGCATATAAAGTAAAGTAGGACAGGAAGGGCATATCTGACTGAAAACGAAGGTGGGTCAATTATGCAGCAAAGATTAAAAGCTAAAGAGACTGAGTTTGCCTTGGCATACCTGAACCTGAAAAGAACCAGATAAAAGTCTGCAGTGGAATTTTCTGTGGTATCTTCATGGAAAGGCAAAGAGAAGGCTTAAGATGATTCAGACTTGATACGTCCAAAAGAGAATTGCCTATCTTTCAAGCTCTAGATCTAGTCCTCCTCCTAGCTTCCCTGTTCCTGTTAAGGCTTTAACCTCTTCTCTCTTGCCCCTCATATCCAATAATTTCCCAAGTCTTATTGATTCTATCTCAATAGCTCTCACATGTATCCCTTTCTTTCTTTTCATACAACTTTCACTTTAGTTTAGGCCTTCATCTCCTCCCAACCTAGACTACTTGAATAACCCACTACCTGGTCGTTGGGCATCTACTCACCCTCTTCTTTAATCTGTCTTACACAGTGTTGCCAAAAGAATCTGTAGCCTCAGATTATTAACCATATCACCCTCTGCTTGTGAAGCCTTAGTGTTTTCCCAATATCTCTAATACAACCTCCTCTGCCCATTCTTTAAGACCTTTTGCAATGTAATGTCTACCTCCTTTCCCAGCCTTACTTCTTATTGCTCCTCTTTAAAAATTCTATCCAAGCTACACTGGCTTACTAGTTGTTCTCTGAACTCCATTGATCTCTGACACTACATTAGGTACCCAATCATGGGATGCACAACCTCATCATCCCCACCTCTGAGTCCTTGTCTTTTGCAGCTCAGCTTAGGTGCCTGAACTCATCTCTACTTTGTTAGTGTCTTCCTTTCCTTTAGTTTCTCTCTCACTCTCTGTCTCTTTATGTCTCTCTCTGTATATATAATATATACACACAGATATACATACCAATAATATATGTGTGAATATGTGTATATGTATATGTGCATGTATATGTATATATGCATGTATATGTATATATGTATGTATATGTATGTGTATATTATATGTAAATATATGAGTATGTATGTATATGTGTCTGCATATCCTATTCCTTCTCCCAGTAGAATGTCAACTATTTGAGGAAAATCTCTTTTGTTTCTCTTTCTGTTGCTGACCATTAATTCTTATAGTTTGAACAGAGTAGGTACAAATTAAACACGTGCTGTTGAATTGGATTGTTGATAACGTATGAAGGAGTTACAGTCCGTAACCCCTGCAAAAAAAAATTTCATGGGACAATGAAAATATGAAAGGATATTGATAAGTAATATGGTAGCCTTCCTGGCCTGCTAAATAGAGAGGCCTAGACCAGCAATAAGGACCCAAAGCCCTTTTTCCACCGGAGAGGACATTGAATATCAACTATCAACAATCCCTCATGAGACCTTCATCCCCTCACTAGCATGAATGAGCACTAGCACTCAGTTTCCCCAAGTTTGGTCCTGCTAGACCAAGATACAAGCCTTATAAAAAGGCAACAGATTTTACTGGTGTCGAGAGCTGGTGCCCCATTCATTCAAGTTGGGCGTCTAGTCTACATGAGCCCCAGCTATTGAACCTAATCTATTTCTATCATTCTCTCTATCCTCCATTTTCTGAGTATTTTCCCTAAATAAAACTGTTTTGCTTTTATGAGCTCCATGTTTCCTTGTACTGAATTTTGAGTATTTCAAACCTTCCTAATGCTGCATTATGGCAACTTCTTGGCCTACCATTCGGGTAGGGGCCACCCACTCTGCAGGTGAAAAGAGGCAAACATCATTGATGGCTCATCTTCTTCTGCTTCTATTTCACCCAAAGGAACAATACCGGAAGGACTGACCTAATTTTAAACCATTGGGCTTCATGTAATTTCAATCCCTCAATTTCCTCATCCTTGTACATATCTAAATTCATCATTCTGGAGTAATGTACACTCATAAAAGGATTAAGGGAATATTTTTTAGAAAACTATTCAACAAAAGACTTCTCCTCTAAGCCTATGTCTTCACAACAGCACAGCAAACATTGGCACAGAGAGTGAACAGCTGTGGGCAACATCGTCTTAACCTGGAAACCAGTTCTACTTTTGTTTTAAAACATTTACTTCAGCTATATAGCATCTGTGAGACAGTGCACATGGTGCAGTGGAAAGATCCCTTGGAATTAGCATCAGATAGGCCCAAGTCTGAGTTCCAGTTCTGACACTGGATAGCAGTTATCCTATCTGCTAAAGTTTCTTCATTTTTTAAATGAATTCAGCAATATCTATCTCAAGGCTGTTGTGTTGAGGAAAAGAGCATGTCATGTAGATATGATCTAGTACTGTTATGCACTACTTCCCACAGGCATCTACCCTCTCTTGTTTGCAGTAGGTGGACAAAAGTGAGGTATGGATAGTAAGAAACACCTTAGAAATATTTGCTTGGAAAAGAGCAAGCTTAAAATAGCTCATTTCCTAAAATAATTTCTATAAATTAGATACAATCAGAAGTGTGCTGAAACCATCTCAGATGAGTTTGTGAAAGCCAGTTTGAGTTTGTGAAAGCCAGTTATTACAGTGTGAATATTTAAATCTCAGAAATTGGCAAATGTTACAAATTCAGGCTTGCTTTATTGCTATGCTAGTTGTCTAGACTTTGAAAGGTAATGGCAAGAATATGAACAATGCAGATTCAACTTAAAAGTCTGTTGTGCATACATTTAATTTTATTTATTCATTAATTTTTAATTTATGAAATGAAGCAAATACTTCCATACATAGAACAAAAAGAGTTGATTGCACACAAAACTGCAAATCTATTATGTACAACTTGTTATTCTTTTTAAATATATGATGAAGTTATCATGTAACTTCTTTCCTATAACTACCTTTTCTTTTTCTTTTAATTCCTTTTTCTTCCCTCCCACCCCTCCATACCTACCATTAGATGCAGATGCGTGTTTGTGCATGCGTATGTGTGTATGTGTGTGAAATCATTCTATACGTACTTCTATTTGTCAATTTCTTTATCTGGATGCAGATAGCGTCTTCTCTCATAGGTCCTTTGCAGTTAATTTGGGCATTTTAATAGTCAAAATGATTTAGCCATTCAAAGTTGTTCTTAAAATACATTTTTATAGAGTTGATTGTTGAACATTTAACATCACATCCCAAATAAAATATACCCATGACAATGGTCCAGAGGTTTCATTGAAAGAGGACTGGATCTCATGTCAGAAAAAGGCAACATAGCTCAGTAGAATAAGGACTAAATTTGAAGTGGCAAGATGGGTGAGGGAAAGAGCTAAAGATCTCTCCCTCCCACCCCCACCAATTAATAAGCCTCAGATACCTTTTGCTAATTTCTAGTGATGCACTGGGTCATGAGGATCATGCCCTCCAGCTCTGAAAAGTGTATATGTACTCTGAGATGAGGTTTTACTTTGGGACTTAGTTTTTGGAAGAAGGTTTGTGTGCCAGATGAGACTCTGGGCAGCTGCTAAGGAGCCTCTTGGCTTTTAAAACCCAGATGTTGGTGCTTCTCTCTGTGGTAACCATGTATGTATTGTCTATCGTCAGACAGTTAGAAACCCTGTCTGTTGGTCTTTCTCTTTGGAACTTCTGCTTCTAATTTCTATTTGTATTTTCTCTGAAGTTCAGGGTGTTGACTTTTCCCCCTGAACGAAGTGAATGATGTATGTGCTTGATTAAAGTAGGTTGTTGACCTACTGAAGGAAAGTTGCTTTTCTTTTAGAAAAAAAGATCTAAGAACCTATACAGCAGGCTCTCCTGTGTATGCCAGGGTGCTTGCTGTTACAGTAACCTTGAACAAATCATTAAATCTCTCTTGGCCTCAACTTTCTTGTTTGTAAAATGAGTAGGTTAAACTAGATGACTTCATTTTTTGTTTTCTTTTTAATTTAATTTTTCTCTTATGTTTATTACTAAAACTTAAATATACAATAAAGAAAGAAAAAACATAAACTTAAATATTGAAATTTAAATACAAAATAAGAAAAGAAAAAGTATTTCCGTGTGCATAGCAAGATATGAGATTCAAAATATACAGCAACAAATTTCCATTTCAAGAAAGTCTATAAAATAAATACTACTTGCTGTGTTGAGACCTGTTCATCTTTGCTTCCTTGTAAATTTTCTTTTGTTCTTTGCTGTCCACTTTATTACTTTCTTCTTTCTCCCCCTTTCTCTGCCCCCCCCAGAAGGCAACAATTAATTTTATAGCAATTTTATATTTTATATCAATATATATGCATACATACATATCTATACATACACTACTTTCATATTTTATATCAATATATACACATACTTACATATCTATACATACACTACTTTCCCTAACAAATTCTACTCTTGATTTTTGTTTTTATGTTTGTACGTATTTCATTTTTCCTATTCCTCCTAACTCCTCTACCTTACTTCTACCCACTATCTTGACGTCCTTTTACTTAGCCTACCCCTTCCCCAATGATGCCTCTCTTATCCTCCTATTCCCACAAATCTCAACACCCTTCTACATCCCCCTTTGACCTATTCCCTCACCCTCCCCTCTAGAGATCTATCCCTTATCCTCTCCCCCTCCCTAACCCAATAAGAGTGCTATTTCCTTGCTTTAGTTTCCTTTTTGCATAGAATTATACTTTTTATTTAACATTCATTTTCAAAATTTTGAGTTCCAAATTCTCTCCTTTCCTCTAGCCTCTCCCCTATCCATTGAGATGACAAGCAATATGATATCAATTACACCTGTGAAGTCATCCAAAACATTTCCATTTTAGCCATATGGAGTAGATGACTCCCAAGGGCTCTTCCAGTTCTAGAGCTATGATCTTAGTTCAAATACTTCTTCCAATGCATGTTACCCAAGAAACTAGGATCAATTCACTTTGACTTCATAGGTCTCAGTTTCCTTCTGTATAAAATGGAGTTAAACTTGATGATCTCCAAGTTCCCTTCCAGAACTATGTCCTTTTAATAGATGTAAGTCAAGTTATTTGCCTGCTAATTCCACTGAAAGCGCCATTACACTTCAAGACAACAAGGTTGGCAACCTTAGTGAACCTCAACTATTCTCTCTCCCTCAATGCTATGTCCAATCAGTTCTCAAGGCTTGTCAGTTCAGTAACATCTCTTACATTCATCTTCTTCTCTCCACTCACTCTGGTCACCACTGTTTCAGTCCATCATCATGTCTCATCTAGAGATTGGAATTGGATTATCAATGGCTGCAATGGATTATCAATTGGTTCCAAGGCTCTCCTTTTTCTAATTCATTCTTCGTTGTATTTTTAAATAGCTATGACATCGGATTAATTTAATTCTACTTATCACTAGAAGGAAGAATACTCAGTCGGAGGAATTATCTGAATAAACCTATTTGTTCCCTTTTTGGCAGAGAAGAGCAATGAAGAGACTTGTGATTTAATTAGTGTAGGAAACCTCTTTTATTAGATCAACAACTAATACTCTTGGATAATTGTCTGGAAAAAGTGAGTGACTTGCTCAGTCAGGATCATACAGTCAGGATTTGTCAGATGCTTGAACCCAAGCATCCCTGATGATAGGTCTTCCATTTTACTATATCATAATGCCTCTCTTTTGGGGGAATGTTACATCAAAATATCTTTACAGCACCCTGTCCAAGGATGATGTGGGTGATAACTGATTTAACTGCTTTTATTCAAAAGAATGGAACAAATACATTTACTCAGGTATTATTTGTAACTTGACTTTTCCTCTTTGAGCAATAAAGAAAAAGAATTAAATGAAATCTCCCCCATCATGGTTAGATCTCTCTCTGTCTCTTTGTCTCTCTGTCTCTCTGTCTCTGTCTGTCTCTCGCTCTCTGTCTCTCTGTCTCTCTCTCTCTCTCTCTCTTTCTCTCATCTATCTATATACAATGGAGGCTCTTAGCAGAGCATGAAAACGTTTCATACACAGAGTGTTTGCTTTCATAGTAGCTGCACATGCCTGACTTCTCTTCTACTTACTCCCCACTGCCAACTCCCACTCCATAGGTTTCCATTTGACAACACAAAAGTTCTTTCTTAGCTATAACTGTGTAGCATGCTCAGAAAGATGGCTAAGTTTTTCAGAGCAACAAGGAGACCTTTGCACTGGAAAGACCAAAGTTGAATTTGTTATTCAGTCTTGTTTGACTGTTCATGAACTCATTTGGAGTTTTCTTGGATAAGATATTGAAGTTTTTTGCCATTTCCTTCCCAAGCCCATTTTCCAAATGAGGAAACTGAGATAAACAGGGCAAAATGCCTTACCTAGAATCACATAGCTAGTTAATGTCTGAGGCCAGATTGAACTGAAGAAGATGAATCTTGCTGACTTCAGGCACTCTATCCACTGTGCCACCTAGCTGTCATCAAACTTGAACAGATGCATCAAAACTTGCTTTGATTTTAAGAAAGTGCCTCCTTTTAAAGGGTATCTGATTTATTGTCCTCTGCCTTTGAAAGTCACTGCTACTACTGTTGCTGCAGATATAGTCACCTGTGGTGGGAGCAGCTACTCCAGTAGTGAAACCCCTCCTGCTCTCAAGAACATTCTTTTCCTCCTTGCAATATTTTTCCTTTGTAGGAACAATGCCCTTCACCAACACTGTATGAATAAAAAGCTATAACATCACCATGATAAAACAATGCCCCCTTAAATAATAGCCTATTCACAATGAGCCTCTGAGTCAAAAATACTCAAGTCCAAACATCAGGTCAGTGACCCTGATAAAACAGCCCATTTAATGTTTTGGTGCCCCGAGATAAGTCTCTGAGACTAAACTGTAGAAAAAATTGTTTCTCTGTATTGATAGGAAGAGCTCCCTACACTGATGAAAGCATGTGTTCAGATACACAGGAAGGAAAGAAAGAAGAAATGAAGGAAGGAATGAAGGAAGGAAGGAAGGAAGGAAGGAAGGAAGGAAGGAAGGAAGGAAGGAAGGAAGGAAGGAAGGAAGGAAGGAAGGAAGGAAGGAAAACAGCCCCTTTCATTCAATTGATCTAAAGAGGAAAAAGCAACCTGGGATTTTAATAAACTTAAATATTAATATGATATGACATAGCAATCAAAAAGATGAGATTGTAGACTTCATTGAGAGAGGCATGTTGTCCAGTGCTCAGAAAGGTGACCTTCTCCAGCTTCCTCCAAATCCAGAGAAGCAAGGTGAACAGCATGAGATAGAGAGAGGCAGGCTTCCTACAAACCTTTCTCTGGGGGGGGTGTCTGTAATTTAAATTCATGTCACTGGTATTTAGTATTTAAAATTTCTTTTAATTGTGCATTTACTCTACATTGAAGTAGAAGATTGGGCAGGAGAATTTGGCAGCAGCTAAAACTAACCAGTTAGACAAAAGAATATCCCCTGAGAATTAGGCAAAGAGATGCAGTCCCATAATAGAATCAGCTGTGCTGGGGAAGAGCGACTTTATATGGGACTTGCCCATATAAAAGCAGGATACAACTTGCAAAGGAGGCTTGAAGTCAATCAAGGAGCAACTGTATCTGGGAAAGTGAGCAGCCATCACTATAAATACCTCCCATGTCTAATTTTTAACTTCGGATCAAAGAATCCCAGATATCGAGGTGGAAGGAACCCCTGCAGCCATCAAGTTCAGTTGTTCAAAATTAGGTAATTACAGGATAGGTTTATGTCCAACAAATTCATTATGTAGGTCCAATTTATGTGTTTGCTTAAGTCCAAAAGGTTGATTTCTTATAGAATTTGAAAACCACTCTAAGGTTAATCCTCTCAGTCCCAGTGATTTTATTTCCATAATTTGCAGGTATATACATAACTATAATAGATCAGGAGATAACAGTTTGAAATTCGTGCCATAACAACTTAAGGCAAATAGGTAAATAATCATTTGAAAATGTGGAGACATTTAAATTACTGAAAGCAACTGTTTCCTTTTGGGAAGGGTGGGGTGCTATCCTGATGCAAAGCAACGCAACCCTATTAATCCTCAGCCCCTGGAGGGCTAGGTGTCCAATAAACCTGAATATTTACACTTACTCTTGCTGTTCTTTTAGCCTGTAAAAGTTGGTGTTAGCATTCTGAAGTTTAAAAGTGAGGAATACTGCCATTTAGAGAGGCAACCTGCTGAGAGATGTTTGGGAGATTAGGCTGTAGTAATTATGCTTTTCTGTGACTACTTGAAATTATGTTGATTAAACAATGGGAATCCATTCTGAAAGCCCAGGGTTAGCACTGATGAGTTAAGTCTCTGGCTGCATGACTTACTATTATTAGGGCGTCTCCCAGGTGCTATTTATCTGGATTTTGCAGCTGTTTCTGTCTCACTCTTGGAATTCTGAGGGCCTAGAAAAAAGCTAGCAAGCCAGTCCAGGGTTTTAAACCTACTTGTAATTTCCCCTCTCAATACACAGATACATTCCTCACATCCTTTACTTGCCACTAGGGAGGTCCTGCCCCTAGCTCCAGTTCAAGAAATAAACAGCAATCATAATAATAGCTAACATTTACATAGTGTTTTGAGATTTACCAAGCCCTCTACATAGATTATATTTGATCCACAGAAGGACCCTGTGAGGTAAATGATATCATTCTTTTCATTTTACAGATGAGAAACTAAGGCTAAATGAGGCAAAGTGACTGAGCCATGATCAAAAAGCTAAGAAGGAGCTGAAAGAGGTTAAGATCTCAAGTCTCTCAGGTTCTAAGTCCAAGGCTCTATCCATTATGCTACACATTCAGTGGCATGAGGCAAGGAAACTAATCAACCCTAGGGAGTCCAGCACTCAGTAACTTAAGCCCCTCTGGATTTAACATGGAACCCTGGGAAAATTAGCCATCTGGATCTTAGATTATCTTAGGTAGAGGTAGAATAATAAAAACAGACAGCAGCAACAAACAAAGAGAAACAAAAAAAGAGTTAGCTGACAACAGTACAGTGAGAGCCAATGAACATTTTAACACTGCAATTCCAAAGGCACATTAACCAAATTAATAACATGACTCTTGGGAAAGGATAGGTGGCTGGTCTGGGAGTCAAAGAGCTCTGGGTCTGTCTTGTCCCTGCCCTGAACTCCTGTGTGACCCTAAGCAAGTGATTTCATCTCCCTATATCTCAGTTTCTTCATCTGTTTAAAAAAATATAGAGACTCTTAGGTTATTCCAGATGTAACATACTGGGAGCTGATGGTTAGGTCAATATTCTGTTTGTTTCCTGTAGTTTTTCAAAGGGTTGTGTTTATGTGCATGTTGAGGATAGTAGGAAAGAGGTCTCTATCTCTGAAAATTGATTGACACCTTCATTTGCATCATCAGATAAGAAGTCTGAGACTAGCGAGCTGTCTAATTTAGACTACAATCTCTGGTGAATTGAATGAAATAAAGAAAAACAAAACGAAAGCAAAATGAGTCATAGGTTATTATGACAAGACATTTGCTTGATCAACTGAATATTTTGTTTTTCTGTTGTTCTAAAGTTTTGCTTTATGTGTATATATAATATATGTTCATATGTATGGCAAGGATGGGATAGAAGAGTATATGGATTGTGTCTGAATTGAATTTTTTTAAATACTAAAATAAACAGATGGCATAGGTTGCATTTACGTAAATTAACAAAAATGACTGAAAATAAAACACCGTGTGTGTGTGTGTGTGTGTGTGTGTGTGTGTGTGTGTGTGTGTGTGTATTGACATGGATCTTAGGATCCTAAGTGTCATTTCCCATGGAAGCCTTTCCTGATCTCCCTGGCTGGTACTGCTCTCTCCTGTTTCGCTACATGCATGTAATGCTTTGAAAGTGCTTTACATATATTATCTCATGTTTATTCAATTAAAGTGAGTAGATTTAGAGCTACAAGGAATAAGGAGCTATGTATTTATATCTTGCTTGTATATAGTTTTTTGTATGTTGCCTTCCCCCTAGAGTGTGAGCTCTTTGAGAGCAAAGAATTTTGTTTTTTGTTTTACCTTTATTTGTATCCCCAGTCTTTAGTACAGTGCCTGGCACATGGTAGGTGCTTAATAAATGCTTGTTGACACAGACTGGTTTTAATACAAGGAAAAACTTTCTGACCAGAAAGATTAGTAAGTACCTTGTGACTGGAAATGTTTAAGCAGAGGATCCAGAGAGAGTGGAGGACTTTGGGCCTATGCTGTAAAAGAATAAGTTGAAGGAACTAGACATGTTTAACCTGGAAGAGAGAAGACTGGGAGTATAGGGGTATGGGATATTAAAGTTCTTATCAAGTGTATGAATGATTGTTCTGTAGAAGAATAAATGAATGCATGAAAAAAATATCTTAGGACTCATTATGTGCTGATTTCTGGGGAGACAAATACAACAACAAAGTAGCCCCTGCCCCTTGGGTAAATTACATTTAAATAGGGGAGCACAATATAGAGAAAGGTGGTGTGGTTGGAAAGAGAATAAGCAAGAGGGGAAATGTGATGGAGGCATGGTGACATGGTTTGAAGATGTCCAGAAAGTGGAATAGTGGTTTGGTTCCAGCCGAGTAAAGGTGAAAGCTCACCTATTACAGGCCAGGGGCCCAGAAGTGGGAGCCTAAATTCACATGGAAGGTGGAGGAGATCCCAAGTATAGATTTGATGATGGTCAAACATGGGATAAAGTCTTGTTCTGTTTGGCCTTGACAGGTAGAACAAAGAATTGTGAGTGAAAGTTAAAAAGAAGCACACTTAGGATTATTATCTGGAAAAAAGTATCCAAATTAACTTGGAATATAGTGGTTTTCCCTGATTATTCCCGCAAGAGTCTCAATGACCATAGGCCTGGTATGTGAGAGCAGGAATTCTTCTTCAGGGTATGGATTGGGTTTATTGGCCTCTAAGGTACCTTCCAACGGTGTAATTCTGTGATTCGGAATCATGCTTCTCAGTAATATCATAGAAATATTCTTTCAAATTCATACATCAGACAGGATGTCAGAGCAGAAGACCTTTAATGTTCCTACCAAGTCAAATATTCTATTCCATGGAAAGAGCATGTAGACTTGAAATCTACGTGGGATAAAATGTCAGTTCTATATCACAGGATATAGACCTCAAAGGGACTCTCCTGATCATCTAGCACAATCCACCCTTCATTCTGCAGATGAGGAAACTGATCTCAGAGCTGAAATAAGTCACAGAGCCCAGATTCAAAGCCAGATCTTCTAATGTCAAATCCCTCATTCTTCCCCTGCATTTGGTATAAACATGTTATATGTCAGTTCTCTTAGCCTTAATTTTGTCATCTATAAAATGGAAATTATAATACAGGTCCTGCCTACCTACCTCACAGGGCTGATGGAAGGCTCAGTTAAGCTAGTCTATGTAAAAATGTATAAACCCTAAAAGTAAGGCATTATTATTACCAATGAATAGAATGATTGTTACCAGCTGAGTTTTAAAAATGAATAAAAAAACCTAGAAATTTTACAGGAGCTTAATTCTTTACCTACTTTCATGCCTCAATTTCGTTGTGGTTGAGTCTTGATTTAATGGGAGCGGGGGAGGTTATATTACCTTGTTAGTGATTCCACTGTCATTTTATGTATGTCATAAATTTTGCATTTTAATAAGACTTAATGTCTTAAAATCGGACCATAAATATTTCCAAATAATATAATTTGAACTGTTTAATATTACAACTACACATTCTCTCTTCATTCACAAGAGCAGGTGTCTGCAGACAAGAGGGGCTGTTACCTCTGAGGTTGTCTGTGAACAATCAATGTGTTTCAAGTACCAGAATTATGAAGGTAGAGAAAATACTGTGTACAGTTCAAATAGGTGCTTATTAAAACCATTATTTAAAGAGAGAGTGCAAACCCCTTCACAAGGTCACTATATCCAAAAGATTCTATGGTTACCAAGGAATGGCATCTCAGTCAATATGCTAGTTTCATTAATCCAGCAAGTGCAGTAAGAGCTCCTTGAACCAGCATCATCAGGGAATGCGTTTCTCCACGTCTGCAATTTTTCCAGATAACTGAAGCTATATCCCCTCTAAGCACCAAGACATTTAGATTTAAAGCAACTAGAATGTGTACTATTCCTTCCTTCTTAAACAAATTATACCTGGAACCAAACCTTAAACTCGTTTCACTCTGGAGCTCATAGATTCAACCACAACAGGTCCCTGCCCAAGCACCACTTAATGCATCCTCAGCTATCTCCAGTCGTTCTGATGAGTATCAGGCCACTGGACCGAAATGGCTCTGGAGGATAAAGTGAGGCTGGTGACCTTACACAGCCCTCCCTCATTTAAATCAAAGACAATTGCAAGTCATGTCATCATTTCTCTAATGTCATGGTCCTTTTCAAGGGTGAAAAACAAATGGAATTTTACCAACAACACATGAGTTTCAGTAAATGAGATGGTATTATATTGAGCTAAATGAAGACATTATATTGGGCTACATCATTTGCTACATGAGAGGCAGCAAGGCATGATGAATAGAGAGCTGCACTTGGGGCCAGGAAGGTTTGGGTTCAAGTTCTATCACTGCCACATATTGACCCTCGGCAAGATTCTTAATCTTTTGCTGCTCAAGGCAACTCTAAGAATATAAGTTGTCAACAAAATTCAAGCCCACGGTGATACAGGAAATTTCTTCTAGAAGTTCTTTGTACCAATGAATTCCTATCTCTCTCACTTCTACATTATTAGGTTTATGTAGCCTACTGTGTTTTTTATAAGTTTCTGAGCATTGGTTTCTTTGTAAATTAGGAAAATTATGAGAAGTCCATGGAAAAGCAAAATTATTTTTCATAGGTCCACATTGTATTTTTCATGAAGGTGTCTGACTCGAATTATCAGTCTTTCATTCGACAAGCATTAATGAAATATAACATGTGCCATACATTGTGCTAAGTGCGGGGAGTAGGGGTGTGTTGGAGGAGGGAGATACTAAGGAAAAAACAATAAAGCAACTTCTTCCCTCAAGGAGATTGTGTTCTACTACAGGATATAACATGGATAAATGCAAAGTATATAGAGAGTAATAAAAAGGATCAGGAAAGAAACCCTGTAGGAATTTCAACTTCATTTATCTGCAAGGTTACTCAGGAGAGCAGATCAGGAGGATGCCATTGGACTGATTTAAGGCACATACTTCTCAAAGTATTCAATCTAGCAATATATCTTAGAGAGGCAAGAGCACAAGTGATGCAGGTTCAGATTTGAGATGCTGTAAAGTGCGGTAATGAGGGTGAGGTACAGAGCACAGATTGTTTCACTGGTCCTTCACCTTAAAATACCTAAGTGACTTCATGGGAAATCATGATGTGTGACTGAGCAGACAGGCTGAAGTGATGCAATGTCAGTATGTCAGTGTGAATATTCAACACACTTTGTCACCATTCTGCATTAGATGTGCTCAGAAACTACCTCATTTCAACTGTTCAACTTGTAGAAAAAATCTCTCTCTCTGTCTCTCTCTGTGTCTCTCTGTCTCTGTGTGTCTCTGTCTGTCTCTCTTTGTGTCTCTGTGTCTTTCTTTCTCTGTCTCTCTCCCTGTCTCTCTCTGTCTCTGTCTCTTTGTGTCTCTCTCTTTGTCTCTGTCTCTGTGTCTATCTCTGTCTCTCTCCCTGTCTCTCTCTGTCTCTCAATCTCTCTGTCTGTCTGTGTATCTCCGTCTCTCTCTCTCTGTCTCTTCTCCCCTCCTCCTCCATATTCTTCTCCTACTTCTACTTCTCCTCCACCTCCTCCTCTTCTTCCTCCTCACTATCTTCTTCTCTGTTTTTATTTTTCTTAGTTGCTTATGGATCAAAGCATATCTTATACACATTCTTGAATGTTCATTGAGAAAGGTGGCATCAAATGATAAAATGAAAAACCTGCTCAGTTACTGACTCATTTAAATGTTTTGCCACTCCAGGAGCACTTTTTATGACATGGCATGGGCCACTTCTGCTGTGTATGTGAGAAAGAAGGGCTCAGTGGGAGAATAAGTAGTTTTGAATAAGAAAGAAAGGAAAAAGGAAAGAAAGGAGGGAGGGAAGGAAAGAAAGGAAGAAAGAAAAAAAGAAAAGAGGGAAGAAATAGAATATATATGCATACATATACATATATACATGTATACATATAATATGCTTACATGCATATATCCTCTATACATACACATTAAAATGTGTCTTATTCCTGGGATAGCATGAAATCTGATTATGTCCCATCTTGAACTTAATGGATGTACTTGTCCTATTTGAATCACACATCTGCTCAATATGAGTTTATCTTTCTATAGTGCAAGGCCATTTCTCTTAAAGTTATTTTGTATTTTGACTGCCACAAGAATATTTTCAAACAGACATGTGTGAGCAGGAGGCTCCCTCTCCCTTGAAATGAGGCTGTTCTATTAGTTCCCTAGATCTGAAAAGGTCATGTTATGATAGGCACCTCTTTCCCTTCTCTTGGCCTCAGTTCCTCATCTGTAAAATGAAAGGGTTGGACTGCATAGCTTTTAAAGTCTTTTCTAACTCTCAGTCTACAATCCTTTGACCTATGATATAGCCATAATAAATGCTTGAAATCAAATGGACTTGAAAGCAAAAGAAGCTTTTAGATAAATTGTTGGATTTATTTCATCCATACAACCACTTTTGGAAAAGTGAAATCTTCTTATTAGGTCATTAAAAATGTTAAATGTGGTTTGCTTGCTTTTTTAGGTGGTGTACCATGTGCCTCATGTGATATTGAAATCTGTAGTATTTTATAATTTTTTTTTACTTCACAGTAACTAGACTTTATAAAAAAAAGCTTTTTAATATTCTGGAATATAGGAGACATACTAAAGCATGCAAGTTTCTATCACATGGAATCATTAAACAGTGAAAAGAGCACTCACTTTGAATTCAAAGGAAATGGGTTCAGATTCTAGCTCTACTACTGACTGCCTATATGACCTTGGGTAGATCATTCACTTCCCTTGAACTCAGTTTTCTCATCTGCAAAATGAAAGGATTGGATTCTCTATCTCCCTATGATCTTTCCAGTTCAAAATTTAGATATAAGATGTAAATATTAATTCTAGACTCTATAATTATTATGGTCAGGTCTATAACTTATTCTTTTTTGTATCCCCATTGCACTTAGCATAGTGCTTGATACATGTCAGCTCAATCTATATATATTGAACATATTATTATAGATAAGTTCTTATCCAAACTCATCCTAATCAAAAAATTGAGAAAGTCAACTTTCTGTAATGACAGCTTTCCTAAATAGTGAGCCAAGTACATAGCATGATTTTTATCTGTTTCCAATTCATTCTTTCCAAATACTTTCAAAGATATTCTTAAATTGAATATAAGAGAATACCATATACCCTATTCTATGGGATATTATTTCATATAATTCTTATATTGGATATAAGAACATTTTGCTATTACAAAGGTGGATTTATTTTGAAAGAAGTTAATCCAATAATTTATCTAAAAGGCTCTTTTACATTCAAGTCCATTTGATTTCAAGAAGTTACTATGGCTAATCACAGGTCATAGGATTATAGATTGAGAGTACTTACTGTGACTGTATTATAGGGTTTTAAGACTATGGACTGAATGATAGAAGTCATCCAGTCCAATCCTCTCACTTGAAAAATGAGGTAGATAGTGACTAGTATTTTTAGAAATAATACTAATAATAATTTCAACTAAAAAATGTTACCTTTGTTGTTGATTCATATTCAAATATTCAGCTAGGTGCTGAAAAAAGCACATAAAACCATAGAATCGTACAGATGGAAAAGATTTTTCATGACTTCTCAGTCAGTCAAAGTAGTCAAACATCAAATTTACATCTGAGATAGATTCAGTTAGGCATGATCGTTAAATGTCTCAATCTGTCTAGAAATTAAGTCCCCAAACATATATCCTATGGTGAATTCCCACCCTACCCTTCAACCTTGCAGAAGTTTACCCAGGTTTGTTCTCAAATCCAGTCTCTCCAATGAGTTCTTCCCCTGGGCTTCAAGACTTTTAATAAGGATTTTGCAATTGATGGGGTCATAGGACCAAAGATACGGAGGTGTCTAGTTCAATTCCCTTATTTTACAGATTAAGAAACTAAACTTTCAGAGAGGTTAGGTGATTTGCCCAAAGTCATTCAGGTAGTAAATATCCGAAGCATGATTTGCACAATGAACTCATTTAAATTTATACCAGTGATACCTAATTTCCTTTCTAGATTCCAAAGATTATTGGTTTCATTTATTTCCCTAAAGAGTTTGACTGCCAACAGAATCATAGAAACTCATAGCTGGAAGGAATCATCCAAAGTTTTTATCTAAACAAAAAAAAATCCATTATATATGTATGCTATACAACAAACAGTATAGAAAAAAAGAAGGTAAGCATGGCACAAAGGATCTCTGACAGTAAAATAAATTCAGGCTTTAAAATTAAATAAATTCAAAGTGGCTCACTTTGGGATTCCCAGATTGCTGATTACTTTTTTTTTTTTTTTTTGCTAAAGTATAGACAGGCTCTAGAGCAAAGTGCTGGGACATTCTAGTCTCATCTATACTTTAGCCAGTGCTTGTGCAAAGATCTCCAACCTCACTTGTCTCTGAAATCTGGGGGTGTTTGTGGAAATTCTATGACTCTAGAAGAAATTTAAATAATGTAACATGCTTGTCTTTTAAAGGCACTGTTACCCTCACAGATTATCGCAGAGAGCTCTTATTTTGCCCCACTACCCCCATCCCCCGCCTAAAACTCAACGTGACCCATCTAATCCTTTTACCCTGACAATCCCGGTCTTCTGAATGGAAGTGTCAGGAGACCACATTTTTTCAACTCTAAGACCTTGTTTCCCAAGATTCCCACTACTCTCCTGTCAAGTAAACATAGAAATGCTCTGAGGAATATCAATTTCTGGAGCTGAACTAACCCACCAATATCATGTGGCATTGCTGCTTTTCTCTCACATTGTAATTCTCTTGAGACAAAATGTACTGGTATGGCATCTTTAAAACCAGATTGGATAAATTTGTATTCTTATTTTAGTTCTAGATGATTTAAGGAGCTTCGAGTCTTGGCTGGTCACTTTTTTATCTGAGTACACTAAACACTGTACTTGCCACTTTCCTTTCTTCACCTGGTTTAAATAAGCTTAAAAGGAGGGCATGCAGCTTAAAAGGAGGGTGGGCTTGCAGCCACCTCTGCTTCCCAGCATCCTGGATTCCCAGCATTTCTGTTATCAGAAGAGCAAAAGGCCTATACTGTAGCAAGGGAGAAAAGTTAATGCTCAGCCTGCAACAGGAAGGGTGTGGAATTTCCTGCCCAGCAAAGGAAATTATTGGGATATGATAGGCCTCTGGGAGAAATTCCTAGGTTGGATGGCACGGAACAGAATATTGCTCAGACTATGCTATGTGAAAGAGAATTGGCTGCAGAAAAGATGTTCAGAAGAAATGACAAATGTTCATTTTAGAATAATAGCTAATAGAGAAATTTCAAGGATAGGAAATTATTTAGGTGCATCATCTCCACAGATGCCCAGGAGGTACCTATCTCGGAGGTAGGTACCACAAATAATGCTTTTTTTGACCAGTCTTGGTCAAAAGTGCAGTACAAAAGTACAGCACATGTCAGAGACAGAATATCCATATAGGCCTTTCTGACTCAACCCACTACAAGCACTGCTTATCAGATGACAATTATTTGTCAAGCATTTTTTAAAGTACCTGCTATCTTCTAAGTATGATGTGAGGAATACAGAAATAAAAATGAAATAGTTCCTGCCTTCAAGGAGCTTGCATTGTATCGAGGAGAGAACAAATCAATATCACCCAAAGATAGAGGAACTAGGGAAAGCTTTTTTCAATTAAAGTATCATCCTTGTTAATTTCCCTTTCAGTTTCAGAATTTTGAAATGGCTTATTTATCCTGTTCTGGTTCACCCATTCATACAATATCCAGGATGCCCTTATCAATCAATCCATCTACCACTTTTCTTGTAATAATTTATTCAATAAATATGCTTCCTTTAAATGTCCTAATATACATCTGGGATGCTTTTCTACTGAGTCCTCTATATCCATCCATCCCAAGAAATAACCCCATAGCCATTCCTTTTAACTATATTCATGATTACATAAGTAATTCAGCTGTTATTGTTATTATCTATTGTAACTGTAGTCTAAATAATTAAATAATGCCAGTGGGCAGAGTGCAGGAAGTGTGTGTTACAGCTGTGAAATCTATATTGAGAATCAGGAGGTCTAAGGGCAAGTTAGGTCTGTGTTACTCACCACATGCTCTTTAGAGTCAGACAAGCTACATTTTTTTAAACTTTTTTCTTTCTTTCCCCTTTCCTTTCCTTCCCTTCCCTTCCCTTCCCTTCCCTTCCCTTCCCGCCCATGATCACCTAAGTAGTAAGTGAATGAGGCTAAATTTGAGCTCAGGTCCTCCTGACTCCAGAGATGATGCTCTACACACTGTGCCACTTCGCTGCCCCCAACAATTGATTTTCTCTGAGCCAGTTTTCTTCTCTGTAAAAATTCCTCCCAACTCATAGGGTCATTGCAAGGTTCAATTGTGATGTCACATGTTAAATGTTTTATGAGCTACAAAGGGATCAGGACTAAGAATTTCAGCAGAGCTTCCAGGGGAAGAAACGCACTCTATCAATATAGGCAAGCAACTTTGCTGTAATGTATAGTTTTAGAGAAAGTTGACTAGAACGCAGAGGTTAAGTCATCCTTACTCTAGTCACTAACCAAGCATTCTCTCATGAACTACAAAGCATGCATATATTTGAGCCCTTATAAATATGCTAAAAAATGTGATTTCCTTGACATAGTTATTCCCTTGTGTCCAGACTGCCACACATCAGCATGGCACATTGGAAAGAACACTAAATTTGGAGTCAGAGAACCTGAGTTCAAATTCTGTCCCTGGAGTATAATGCCTACAAACCTTAAACAATGGCACTTAAAATCTCTGGGCTTCAGTTTCTTCCCTTATAAAATGAGAGAGAAGGACTAAATGACCTCTTCAACTCAGATTCCATGATTAATCTAATTCAGCAATAATCTAATTCAACATTTATCAAATATGTTTTATAAATAAGGCAAAAGGATAGAAAGACAAAAACAGACAAAACACAGAAACAGACAAAACACTCTCCAGTCACAAGATCTCTGCTTTTTTTTCCATTCCATGATTCTTATTTGTATCTTCATATCTGTCTTCTAATATGCTAGAGTACTTCTTAGGGTTCCTTCAATATACCATGGCTACAGGATAGTTCACAGTGTAGCTTTCATTAGCATGCAATGTATGTTCTCCCACTTATCTTGTATGGTACTTCTCACACCAAAGCCATGGTTAACATGTCTATGTCTGCTAATATTTCCTATGCATCTTTCTACTGCACTTTAGGTCATTTGTGGTTATGATTCTTCTGAGATGTTCAGGATGTTCTTTGGTTCATGGCCAGAGTGCCTTAATATAGAAACCCTGCATGTCCCAAATATTTTGTCACACTAAAATAATAATTGATGTGACTCAAAGACATGTAAAATGCTTTATGTACTTCCTCTCCAAGAATCTGTGGTGTCAATAGGAAAAGTAATCCCTCTACTCATGCACATAAGCACACTCTGACTAGGGGTAGGGAACCTGTGGCCTTGAGGGCCCATCTCAAGTGCAGACTTTTGACTGAATCCAAATTTCACAGTGTAAATCACCTTAACAACAGCATTTGTTCTGTAAAACTTGGACTCAGTCAAAAGACTGCATCCAAGGACCTACAAGGCCACCTATGGCCTGGAGGCTGCAGGTTCCCCACCGCTGCTCCAAACCTTAGGAAGTAGGATGGGATCATGACCCACACAGTTTAAGAAGCACTGAAAGGGTAATGGATGGAAAAAGTTTAAGAAGCCCTGAGACAGAGGATAGTAATGGGACTGTGATTTCACTTGTATAAGGAACTCACTGAGGAGGAAAACCCCTCTACTGACACCTGTGAATTTTACCACCAATTTTTATTTGCAATATGGGCTGAATTCATGCATATTTGTTGTTTTCTGCAGTATAATGATGGAATCAGAAACTAAGAAAGGAAGTTAATTTCCCCTGCCTTGAAGGAATTTTAGTAGTATTCATCTGCATGTTTCCAGCTTGACTTTTAAGAAAAAAATGCCTGAACCAGCAGAGAAAAAAGATTACAGGATGAATAACTTTATTGTACAAAGGGCTTTGGAAAGGATTCTTTCCTTTCTTGGATGCTTCTTTCAATGTAACCTCAATACAGATTCGGTAGGACTTGTAATAAAGTGTGCTGTAACAGCTATTTGACTGTGGCATTTATTTCTTTTGTGATATAATAGTTGCAAGTACCATTAAGCACTGATACTCAGCTCTGAATTGTGTCTTCATGTCCTTCAAATTCAGTCATTCCCGCTTCTTAGAATCTATCTCATTTCAAAGCTCAGCTCAGATTGAGCTGCTTACAAGATGCCTTTTCTTATTATTTTCCCAGTTGTCAGTTCTCTCTCCCCACACCCAAAATTATTTTTCATTTACTTGGTATAGATTTTGTATTTACTCATATGTGTATATAGTCTCCACTCAAAGCACAATGTAAATTCATTGAGTGCCAGGGTCATTTCATTTTTGTGCATGAACCCCTTTCACCAAATATAGTGTCTTGCACATAATAGATGCATGTGGATTCAATTGTCAATTGGAGAGATGATAAAGGACTTCCAGATGATTTAAAAATGGTATTTAGATAGAAAGACCATGTGGCATAGCAGATTTATGCTCCTCATTGGAATCACAGAGATCTAAATTCAAGTTCTGCCATAGTAACTGTGCACACAAACAAAATTGTTATCCTTCCTTGTGCTTCCAGACATTATCTAAGACTTTAAATTACAAAAGAGTTTTTGACAATGCATCAGTGAAGGGGCAACTCTAATTTGGGAATTGTTAAGTGAATAAAGTTGCAGTTCTAATCCCATTCTTCTGCTCCCCCCCAAAAAAAAACCTCAGCTGGGACATATTTTGCAGATCCGATGTGGTAGCTAGATTTCAGGCAGCTTGTCTAAAATACATTTATTTTGTGATTCAGTGGCAGGTCTGTCAAAATGACAGGATGGAGAATATAGGTTTCTGCTTCTCTTGAGAATTCTACCCTTCCTAGCAACTCTACAGCTAGAATCATGTGGAGTAGTATCTCTTATTCTTTGCTCAGACTCATACTTGATATCTGAAAAATGCATTTGAAAATTTAAAAATGTGTTTGTGGGTTAAATATCTGATGGTGAAATGGCACACACCATTCAATGAGAACATATGCTAAATCCACTAGTTTTTGGAAGATGCAAGTAGATGAATATTTCTTTTCTGTCTCTTTAACAGCCTTCCCCACCATAGTCATACTGTTTTTCTTTAATATCCCTACTTTTCCCCTGACACTCACTTATGTATCTGATTTTGCATATTTGGGGCACTGTTGAAGTGAGGGTTTTGGTTTTTTTTTTTATTTAGGAAAAGTCAAGAAGTAGTAGCAGAGGGCCCTGCTCTATGCACTCTCAATGTGTCTCACTGTGTATCTATCATTCCTTCCTAAGCTTGTCCAGAGATAGCATTAAAAAGACTTATTTTGTCTTTGATCTATTTTGTCCCAGTCCAAACAAGGTCTCCAGTTGCCTCAGGAATCCATCTTCACTATCCTATCTAAAATGGAATTGTAAGAGTGAGAGCTACACCTGATATTCAGTTCAAAATCTGTATTATTTCTTCATTGCTGCCTTTTGGAGGGAGCTTTTGCTTCTTTGGTGCTGGGAACAAAAGCCACCTCCTGCTTGGTTCCAGGTATCATCTTGCCAGATGTGGTATAATATGGTATTAATATCACATCACATTTCTAATCAACACTCACTTAATAAGTTTACTGTGATCAAGGCCGTATTGAGGACTATGAAATATAAGCAGAGAATAGAATACAACAATGTTTCATGGGACAATGACAAGAGAAAAAGATCTGGAGACAGAAAAACTGTTTTTGATTCCGGATTCTGTCACTCTTTGCCTCTGCGACCTTAGGTAAACTATTTTTTCTCTCTTAGATTCAACTTCCTCCTCCATGCAGTAAATAAGGAGGCTCAACTTCAACCAATGACATACTCCCTGTTCTGAAGAAACTTAGTACTCCAGTCTAAAGGGATAATAACCCACTTTCTTCTATACTACGATTCATATCTAGTAGAGTCGTGGGAGCATTATAGGCATTCTGGCATCTTAACTGATACAAACATTGGGGAAAATATGAAAATAAAGGGTAACTTCAGGCAGCTGAGACCTGAGATCACATAAATTTAGATACTGATTCTAAAACTTGGGTAGGGAAAAAGGGATTATACTGGAAGTTGCAACCCAGGAATACTTCATGGAATGGATCTAAAGTGTCAGCCTAAGAGTGTAAGCTAGAAATCTCTTGAAAATTTGTGGGGAGCTTCAGCGGTATGTGCGACTCAGCACTCAAAGGCTTGCATTTTGAGATGATGAATTAATTCATTTATCGGCTACTGACATAAAGAGTCATTAACTCAGTGGATATTTAACAGAATGACTCACTCTCACTTCCTCTCTTCTTTTTGTGACTATACAGATGCCATAACTGTTATAGAGCCCTTCCTTGAAATAGTCTCTTTACTTCATCCTTGCCACATAACACCTAAATCCCATGTCTTGGCTTCTGTGAGCCTGAGACTGAATCTCAAAGCTCTGGCTGCCTCTTTTGCTGTATGTCTCTGTGCTTGTCAGGTGATGAAGGTGCAGTCTTGCAATAGACATTTCCAGCCTTGGGGGGCCACCTTGTAGGAAATACAGAAGTCCTGGGTTCAATGGTTCTAAATGACCAATAGCTTTAGCAAAAAAATAGATAGCAACAAGAAGATAAGCACAAGACCTGGCCCACCTTGCCAGAACGCACAGATGGGGAAGAAATTTTTTGGAACAGTACAAAAGTGAGGTGAATTTTAACACAGCTATTCATAGCCCCTTCAAAAGTTTTATGCTTTGATTTTTTTAAAATTTCAATCCCATTACAAAGTATATGAGCCATTCTTACTGTGGATAGTTTTAAACCATTGTTAATAAGTTATTGTGAGATCCATCTATGTTGTGCATTTCCTTTGTATGTGAGACATGAATACTTGCCCCATACTTGATTCACATCGTACATTGATTTCCTTCTGCTAATCAATTATGAAGACTCTAGGCATAGGCAAAACCCCATTCTTTAAGTAATTTTCCCTCCCAGGCATGAAGTAAGGGGAGGAGAGATGGGAATAATAAACCAAAGGACATGAGAAAATTATTACAAATCTTATTTTTGGTGACTGGGGTTCCCCAGGAGTTTGATCACTGTTTTTATAGAGCTAAGCGGGATCTCTCAGTGGGAAAGGAAAAAGTGCAGTACCCCAGGCTCAGCAACTGTTGCAATCATTAGAATAGGACACAGAGATTTTGGAGATCTTTTGAGAGGATACAAAATGAGGAGCTAGACATTCAGAGAAGAGTCAATCTTTTCTGAAGTTCTTTTTGGAATTCCAGTGGTCTTGAGGAAGAGGTTTTCAACTAAGTTTGGAAATAGAGTTATAGAAGAGTAGAAGAAAAAAGACAGACATGTGACTGAGGGGTGGACTAGAAATGAGAGCAGACTAAACCAGCAGTTGTGACAGCTGCTAACAACTGTTGACAGCAAAGTTCAGTCAATAGATTTTCTTTTCTGTGCTTTCTCAGAGCACAAAGGTGACTCTGGCAGTGAGACTTCACTGCAGCTCCCTATATATCATTTAACTGTTTATCTGCATTTATTTATTATTTGAGAATGCTAATAAATCACATGACCATTTATAGTATTTTTTATGTAAGTCTACAAATTTGTGGTTGGGAATTGAAAGAAGAAAAGACAGTCCATGGGAAAAGAGATTTCCTTGGTTTTACTTTAGAGTGGAAGCCAAGCTGTTTTGAGAGCTTTTGCAATTTTAAAGTTTTTCCATATCATAATCTCTAGACTGCCTTTGAAACTGGTGAGAGAAAATGTATAAGGAAATTAGCCAGTTGCAGGCTGAGGGGGGTCCAGATTCATGTGTTTGCCTTGAATGCATGTTCATGGCCTGGTATCTTATCCCCATTACACACAGGTCAAGAAAGGTCTCCTTTCAAGAGCATGCAGATATCATCAAAACTAGCTCAATTTGATACTTTATTCAATCTTGCCAACCCTAGTCCTTTACTTTATGTTATCAAGGTTTTTAAAAAGTTTTTTTATTAAATAGAGGTCAAAGACCAAAAAATTGTCAGTATCAAACCTACATTGATGTAATATTTTTAGATTAATCTTAGAAAAAAAGATTATAACAAGGCATCAGATAGTGTGACTTTGGAGGTATCCACTTTGCTTTGGTTGTCCTATCTGTACCTAGGAAGAATATTTCATTCACAGGAATGTTGGAATCCTGAGGGCTTAACATGAAAGGTATGAAAAAGTAAAAAAGTTCCTTATTCATTATCTGTTCTTCTACTACCAAGAATGTAAAGTATTTCTGAAAGAATGTCTTTCTGTGAGGCCTAGATACCCCAGCTAGCTTGTGATATCCTTTGCAAAACAAAGAATCAAGTAAAAAAAAATGCTAACCTGGCTGCCAGACCAAATGTTAAGGTAAGGAAGTTTTCTCAAAGCAAGGGATCACCTTGGATAGCCTTTGCCTGAAGCTGATTTTCATATTGTTTATCACATTTAAGCTTATCACCTGGGGACTGGGTGGAGAAATATTTGGAAAGGATCTTGTGGGTTTTGCAGGTTGGGGAGAAAACACATTTTGATATTTAAACTTGGAAGCAATCCATGCTGTTAAGGATGTTTGTTCTCCTCTAACCAAGGGTCATGCGCTTCTTATTACAGAGTATAAACCACTTCAGAATGGGAAAAAGTACATTTTGGAAGATGCTTTTTGGTTTTGAAACAGATCCAGCAAACCAGAAGACCATTTTTTTTCCCCCTCAAAGTCAAAAGACAGTGAATAATTTGAAGTGAAAACATAAAGATGGTAAAGGATTCTGAGAGAAGATCCCATATTTAGTCTAAATACGAGAAGGTCATGGTAAACTACCTTTCAATGATATCCATTTATTATTTTTTAAATGTACAGCAATCTTTTGCTTTTATATAATCTTCATTTATCAAAATACAGCCCTTGTACTAACCTATCCAGAAAGAGTATAATTTTAAAAAAGAAAGGAAAGCAGCTAAGAAAAACTATCCAACATCAAATGAGTCTGACATCACATCCAAAGTCCCACACCCAAAGCCCCTCACTTATGCAAAGGAGGAGGAGGAGGTTCATGTTCTCACCTTCCCTTCCATGTTATGCTTAGTCATTATATTTACGCTTGTTTTTGTTGTTGCCCTTTCTATTTACATTGTGTCAATCTCCTTGCTACAGTCATATGTTATCCTGGTTCTGGTTACTTATTTGTATCAATCTGTATGTCTTCTCACGCTTCTCTAGATTATTCTTATCCCTTGGTTTTATAGTACACTCAGAAGTGTTCCACTACAGTTATATACTAAAATCTATTTGGCCATATTCTAATCAAGACACATCTGCCTTGTTTCTGGTTCTTTGCTATTACTATAAAAGTTCTTCTATAAATATTTTAGTATATGTGGGAATTTTCTTCAGTTTTATTCTTTTAAACATATGTACACAGTGTTATATATGTGTGTACATATATATGTGTATATGTATTTTTTTGTCTTTATATATACTTCCAACCTTGTAAAAAGAACATAAAACCAAAAAATTAAAGTGAAGACCTTTTCTCAGAATGAGAATTGCTTTAGATAGCCTTTCAAGAATTATTTATTTTGATACTATTTATCAATATGTTAGTTTCTTACCTCTTTGGCTTTAAATGAATATTAGACTTGCTCAAATTGAAATTAAAATCAAGTATAAAATACTGGGCAAGAAATGTTGTGTTCCTCAAAATGTAATCTGATCTAGAAAGAGAATAACAGTAGGGAATCTGAAGGAGAGGCAGATTGGTGGAACATAGTTCTTAAATTAGGGTCAGGAAAGTCTGGGTTCAAATCCTGCCTCAGACATTCACTAGTGGTGTAAAGCTGGCTGGATCACTTAGTCTCTCTCTCAGCATTAGTTTCCTCATCTGTAAAATGGCAGATATAATAATACTTTCCTCACAGGATCGTTGTAAGGATCAAATGATTTGATGTATGTAAAGGATTATTTGTAGGAGATTTTTTTTCTTTTTATCTAGAGGGTTTCGGATCAATTTCAGTGACTTACTTCTGCTTTCCAGTGTGGCAGCTTCTTGGTCAGCCACATTTCATTTACAAGATCTGAAAAAAATGTGTTGACTTCTTATTCCAAGTTTCCAAACAGTTGACTGAATCATTCTTTGAAAGGTTTCCACTAACACCAAACCAACTAATGAAGTCTTAATAGTCTCCTAGTAAAGGAAGTAGATGAAGTCGTGAGGAAGCCTTTGTGGTAAGGGAAAGAAGTGGATATTTCTAAGGGATAAAAAAATAGGACAAATAAAGTTGTCAGTGATTTTTGGACAGGGAACTTGGTTCCACCCATTCTTCCTCACAAAAATGTCTACACCACAGTAACGCATTTTATCATAAATTTCTTGATGAGAAGAAAAATCAAAAGTTGCCTTTCAGAATGCTTTTATGTACTTAGAACATAACTTCCCCTTTTCTTTAGTCCAAAGAAAAGAGGTACTTCATGACTCTCCCTTTTATTGCCCAAAGTAATAGCCTTAAAGTATAGTATTTCTGCTGATTTCAGCATGGAATCTGAAAGTATAATCTTCATTGTAATCTGCACATGAGTAGTTCTCAAAAGAATAATTATGAGTTATTAATAACCATATGAAAGATTGTTCCAAATAACCAATAATAGAAAGAATGAAAATCAAATCAATGAGAGTATCAGTGGGAAAGAGAAATGGGAATAATCAGTGTTGGAGAATTCATAGAAATTCTGGAGTATTACACTGTACATGGTAGTAGTAATCTTGTAGAGTAATTTGAAGTTATCCCCTCCCAAGACTAAAGTGCCCAGGCACTCTGATCTCACTGCTGGACACATACTCCAACAGGAGGGGCCTTGTATATGATATAATAATCATAGCATAACTTTTTGAAATAGGAAATAAGTACAAATTAAGTGGATGTCTATTTATTAAAGAATAACTAGAAAAGGATAGGTATATGGATGAAATGGAAGATCATTATAATGTAAAAATTGAAAATATGAATAATTCAGAGAAACATGAGAAAGTTTAAATGAACAGATGTTGACTTCAGTAAGCAGAAAGAGGAAAACAATTTACACAATGACTATAGCAAAAAAAAAAAAAAAGCAATATTGCAAAGTTTTAATGACTAATCTTGACCCTGGAGAAGAAAGGAAAATAAAAACATACCTTTCTATTATTGTTTAGAAGTGGGAGACAATGGGTGTTGTGCATATAATAGATAGTGTTAATGTGCTGTTTAAATTTGCGATCCTTTTTTGTTTTTATTTTTATCTTGGTTATAAGGGTAGGCTCTCTAGAAAGAGATCAGGTATATCTGGAAAACAATGTCAAATAATATTTACCTTATATGTACTCTTTCTATACATATATATGCACACACATATACACATATGTATGTACACATGTGTATATATACATATAAGTTCATATGTACACACATATGTGTGTATATGTCCTTTGCAGCCCGAGTATTTAGCACAGTACCTGACACACAGTAAAAAGTTTAATAAATACTTCTTAATTAATCAATAAAATATTTATCAGTTACTATATTTGCATCTTCCATGTGGCCTAAAGTACTTTTAGTAAAGAAAGATGAATCTGGCATAAAGCTATACTAATCCTTTGTGACCACCACCTCCTTTTCTAAATGTTCTCCTCTTTAATAATATAATCCAGAATTTTCAAAGAAATAAAATCAAGTCCATGGGTTTGTAGTTTATATGCCTTATTCCAGATGTATCAAACAGTAGCCCACAACATCCCCAAAGGTGGCATGAACCAGATAAAAAATGCATTTTGGAAATATTTAACAAAATAAGTACAAATAAAAGTAAGTACAAATACAACAAAACATAGTTAACATTGTCTTCTAAGTCAAAATGTGTCTGCAAGGATCCTTATGCATTGTTTAGTGACCACCATTTCTATTTGAATTTGATAACACTGCTTTATTTAACCCCTTCTCCCTCCACAATGTGTGCCGAAGGTATCATTAATTTGATGCCAGTTATCTGAGTGCTTCAAAGACAATCAGGTTCCCTCTTGCTCTCTTCTTACAAATATATATCAACTGCCTATTAGCCATTTGCACTGTGTCCAAAGATTGTTTTCCTTTGTAAGGAAAAAAATAGACTTGAAAGATATTGTATTTATATCCTACTGATAAGAAAATCTTCATATGCATGAAGTTAGAAAATCAAATCAACAAGCATTTATTAAGTGTATATTATATGCCATGTTCTGCAATAAGCATTGAGGATACCAAAAAATAAATATGCTTGTAATATAATGAGGGAGACAACCTGCTAACCACTAATAATCAATATTATTTCAAAATAGACATGAAGGTAGACCGATGATGGATGGATGGATGGATGGATGGATGGATGGTTACAAGATAGAGATGTGTATTCAGATGATAAATTTGAGATAATCACAGAATACAAGGTTAGCATTACCATTAAGGGGAATCAGGAAGACTTCTTGAAGAAGGTAAGATTCTAGTTGAGTGATGAAGGAAGTCAGAAAGTGGAAACAAGCTGGGGAGAGAATTCTGAGTATGGAGGACAGCTGGTAAAAATTCCCTGAGTTGGGATATAGAGGGTTTTGTATGAAGAACAATAAGGAGACTGGTTTTACTGGATTGCAAAGCACACGGTTGTAGGGCAGGGATAAAGCATATAAATTCTGGAAAGGTAGGAGGAGAGTAGGTTATGAAAGAGTCTGAACACCAGTGTAAGGAGGAATTTATATGTGGTAATGGAGACAATAGGGAGACTCCCTCAGAGCAGACCTGTCCCTTTTTCACAAATGATAATGGTCACCGTGGTCAGACCTGAACTTTAAAAGGAAGATCAATTTGACAACTTAGGGGAGAATGGAGTAAAGTAGGGAGAGACTTGTGGCAAGCAGAACAACCTATTGGCTGATATTTTTGTAATAGTCTGGGTATGAAGTGATGAGGACATGTACAGAGGTGATAGTATCAAAGGAGAGCAGAGGATGTTATGAAAATAAAATTTATGAGATGACAAAATACAGAACATGAGGAATAAGAGAGTATGAAGAATGGAGAATAACACCAAGATTTTACACCAGGGTGACTGGATGAATAGTGGTGCCTTCTACCATAATAGGGAAGGTAGGAGAATGGGATGGCTTGGGGGAAAAATGAGTTAAGTTTCTGACATACTCAGTTTAAGATATCTTACTGGACATCTATTTCAAGATGTCCAATAGACAGTCAGAGATGGAATCCTGGAGATTAGGAGAGAGGTTAAGGGTGGATAAGCATATCTTGAGAAGAATCACCTTAGACATTATAATTGAATACGAGTGAGCTAATGAGATTATTAAAGGAAATGACATAACAGGGAGAAAAGAAGAGGGCTCAAGGACAGAGCTCTGTGAGACTGCCCTAATTGATAGTATGACCTGGGTGAAGATCTAGTAAAGGAGATTGATAAGGGGCAGTTAATCAGGTAGAAGGAGAACCAGGATAGAGCGATGTCATGAAGAACTAGTGAAGAGGGTAGCAAAGAGAAGAGAGAAGTAGATAGTACCAAAGTTTGCAGAGAAATCAGGAAGGATGAAGATTGAGGAAAGGACTTTAGATTTGGCAGTTGAGAACTGCTTGGTGACTTAAGACAGCAGTTTTAGTTGAATGATGATATAAGAAGCCAGATAATAGCATTAAGAAAAGAGAATTAAGAGTGAGATAATAGGAAGTGGAGGTATAGATTCTAAACAGCTTTCTCAAAATTCTTATGAAAGTATTTTTTTTCTCATAGCAAAATATTACATGCCCATCCCTACTTTTTCTAGCAGCAAAGTAGATGTCCATCCATTGTGGAATGGCTAAACAAATTATGTCACATGAATGTAATGGAATATTTCTCTTTTCCTCTTTGTATACCTAGTGTCTAGAGCACAATAGGAACTTAATTAATTCTAGTTGAAATGAACTGCATAAAAATACAGAAGAAATTATTTTTATGTAGAAGAAAATGAAGAAAATCATATGGGCCAAAGCAAAGGGGTTATTGTGTTTATTTGAATTTTAAAAATTACTTGATATAAAACATAAAGCCCCATGCCCCTTCCTTCCCAAGTATGAAACCCCAAAGAAATTGCCTTTTAATTTTGGTTTTTGGATGTGTAAAATGCTTTGCCAGGGTGTGGGGCTGTTGGAGGAGAGATGGGAGAAAGTCAGACTGGAAGCCTTCTGAAGTTGCCAGAGAATTTTTAGAAGACTCCAGCAACCAGAATTTTTTGACATCTGGACATGACAATTGGCTACTTGACATTTTAGATAAGTTTTAGAAACTCTGACAAGTGGAGTTTTTCAGAAACCAAGCTGCCAGCAGCACAGAATATTTGTGGAAAGAGAAAAAAAATTCAAATAACTATTTTGGAAAACCTAGTCAATGATGGGAAGCTAGGTGGCACAGTAGAAAAAGTGCCAGACCTAGTCAGGAAGACTCTTTTTCACAAAGTCAAATCTGGCTGCAGACACTTATTAGCTCCTTGGGCAAGTCTCTTACCTCTGTTTGCCTCAATTTTTTCATCTATAAAATAAGCTGGAGAAGGAAATGGCAAACCACTCCAGTATCTTTGCCAAGAAAACCCCAAAAGGGTGGGCATCATGAAGAGTCTGACATAACTGACAACTGAACATCAAGATCAGTGATGACTGCAAAATATCAGCTATGAATTAGGACAGGTTTTCTCTGAGCACACTGTATCCATTTATGAGTCAGTGGTGCCAAACTGAAATGTTGCCTGAATCTTCTGAGCACCAGTCTCAATGCATCTTCTAACTTGTGTGTGTGTCTGTGCATGTGTCTGTGTGTGTGTTTGATCTTATCCATTTCAAATCTGATTCCAATGCTCTATTTAAGGGGGAGAAAGAGTAGGAAGGAGATTGCAAGTTGAATAATCTAGGGAAAGAGAAATTGCCATGATTCACAGCATTCATTTACTTTATCCTGTTCTGACTAAGAAGCAGCAACTTTGTTTCTGAAATCAATATGCATTTTCCCCTGTAGAGGAATACAGGAGTTGAAACATTCAGCTGCTACGCAAGGTGTGATCCACCAAAAATATATACTGAGTGACTCTTAGGTGCCCTTCCTAGTAGTTTTAAGGTCTAAACTATGGAGTAAGACAGTCTCTGCCCTCAAGCTCAGAGCACTGTTTGTGAAGATGCACTTGCATATGCAAAATACAATAAAGTGTTCATTTGTGTTACACAGGACCATCCAGTGCAAAGTCAGGTAGCTTTCAAATATTATCAATGCCTCCTCCCACTTTCCTCTTCACACCCTCTAGGGAGTTTATACTACCATGCTGCCGATCAGAATGAAAGCTGAAAGAAGGGAAAGAAAGTGAGAAGCAGAACACAATGAAGAGGAAGTCAAAAGAACAAATCTCTAATAGTGGAAGCTCTAAAAATGGAAAGTGCAAGTGTTCGGGACAGTACACTGTCTTGGAAGTCATCAAATCGTGAACCATAAATTAGTCATCCCAAACATCCGCTTGTTCCACTTACTTGCAAGACAATGAGTATCATAGGAGTTCTCAGAAGGTATTTAAGCCAGTAATATTCAGAAAGCTCCCCACAGAAGTGGGATAAAAGCTATTTGATCATCTGAGCCAAGGCTTTGCTGTACAGTAACTTTGGGACCACTTCAGATTTGGGAGGGTAAGAATTCACTAAATAAAGTTCATTTATGATGCAGAGTCTAGTGATGACCAAATTGTAACAATGCATTTGTATGTGATGGTTTATATTAAGTAAAGATTAACTGTAGCTATTCATTAACTTTGATCGAATGTGAATGGAAAAGTTGCTGTGCCCTCTGGAAGGCCAAGGGGAAAAGAGTCTCAAGGATGCATTCGTTCCATGATCACGTCTCATGGGCCAATGTTTAGTTGTCACAAACTAGGTATGTGAAACGTTTATAAAAAATCTTTCCATTAGGCTTATGACAGTTATGTGAAAAAGAATTCCCGTTGGCATCAATGTGTACCTGTCATGAGGCAAATGGAAATATTTGTTTTTCCCCTTGAAGTTTTGGTATCTTAAGCTTCATTACTTTTCTATAATTAATAACTCTAATCCTCAGGAGTTTGTATGATATCCAAAACAACATTTTTTTATTTATAGAGTCAACATGCATTCATTAAGCATGTAATAAGCACCTCCTACAACTACAAAGCCAACATTGTGATAGGAATGAAAATAAAAAAATAATGCTGCACTGAAAGAATTTACATTCTATTGTATAGGAGTGGCTGGGTAATGCAGTGGTTAGAGCAGGGATGGGGAACCGGAGGTCTTCAAGGCCACATGTGGCCTTCTAGGTACTCAGGTACAGCCTTTTGACTGAGTCCAAGTTTTACAGAACAAATCTTGTTATTAAGGGGAATTGTTCTGTGAAGCTTAGGTTCAGTCAAAGGGCCACACTTGAGGACCTAGAGTACCACACGTGACCTTGAGGCTGTAGGTTCTCCAGCCCTGGGATACAGCCTGGAGTCAAGAAGACCTAAACTCCAATCCTGCCTCAGGTACTTACGAGCTGCATGATCCTGGGCAAGTCACTTAAACTCTTGATTGCTTCAGTTTGCTCATGAGGATAGTAATAGCATCTACCTCACAGGATTCCTGTGAGGATAAAATAAGATAATATTTGTAAAATGCTTAGCATAGTTCTTGGTACGTAGTAGGTACTATGTAACTGATAGCTATTATTGCTGCTGCTTCTGCAGTTATTGGATGAAAATTACATGAACCTATATGCATACAAATAAATAAATACAATATAGATACAAAATAATAGGGGTAAGATTTCCTGAAGAAATTAGTATTTAAGGTGATCCTTAAAGATAAGAATTCTATGAGACAGAGATGAAGTCAGAGTGCATTCTTATTATGGGAGGACAGATCATTAAAGGACATGGAGATGGGAATTCGTATGTCATATATGATGAATGCAAATTCCTGGTTTGACTGGAATGTTGAATCATAACCCAACTAATTATATGAAATAAGCTGAGCGTAGTAAGCTAGAATGCGATGTATGATGTTAAGGGAATTAAAAATTAAACAAAGGAAGCATATGTTTAATAACTTTATTAATCATACTAGATCAATAGCTATTTATTGATCCTACTATGTGTTAAATTCTGTGCTAAGCGCTGGGAATACAAAGAAAGTCAGATGAACAGTGGGCACAAAACACTAGCATTAAGAAGGAATCAGGAGAAGAAAACATTGTAGTTTGTTTAGGGGTAAAAAGGGAACCAATGGAAAAAAAAGTGACCTAGACCAGCTTTAGAAGTATTCATCTGGCAACTGTGTAAAGGAAAAGTGGAAGGGGAGAGACTGGAGGCAAGGAGAGCAATTTGGAGTCAACTAATTGATCTAAGTAAGAGAGGAATGAAGGTTTGAACTCATGTAAGGGCAGGATGAATTCTAGAAGGGGATGGATATGAGATAGATTATGAAGCAAAACTGAAAAAAATGACAAATGATTGCATATAAAGGGTAAATGGGAGGCAAAATTACATATAACTCTGAGATTTTGAATTTTGGTGACCAGAAGGATGGTGGTGCCCTCAACAGAACAATTGTCAACAACACAAGTAGTAAATCACTTTTTCCAGCTTGTCAAAAATACAGTTATGATGTTGCATCCCTGAGCTTAAATTTTCTGTGCATCTTTCTTTTTGCACAAAAATATGAAGGTATTCAAAATATTTGTTTTAGTAAAAAGAATAATGCCTAGAAATTATGAAGAAAACTTTACCATGTGGGAGTCATGACATTTTATCTGTAAGTTCTGTTTAAAAATTTCTTAGTTTTCCTGAAAGTATAAAATAAAAATGACACTATTTGGTAATGTTTTTGTGTTTACCTAATCTAATTTAAAGTAGTACTTTTTTCCATGATTACAAAAAATTAAAAACATTTTTGTAGAGTGACTCCCAGTCCTTTCTCACAATAATGGTGATACAAAATGGCAAATCAGAAGCATAGACAGGACTTTGGAGTATATTCATTCAGCAGACATCAAAAGCACAGACACCATAGAGGTAATGAACTAGGCCAGTGATAAATGAAGCATCAGATGTCTAGCAAGGTTTCTTTTTTGGAATGTGAATAAAGTGGAGAAAAACCTTTCTTAGCAGTATGTCTTTGAGGGTTGAAGATTTGGGTAAAGTTGGAAATAGATTCACCTACTGAGCTGCTACAGAAAAGGCCAAGTTATTTTCTCTCTTCTTTTTGCTACTTTTGGAATTAATCATTAATAATCCCTTTCTCCCATCAGACAGGGCCTAGTCTCTAGTTGCCACCTTTGCTGTACCACTACAGAGAGATCTTCGCATATGTGTGGAAGAGAATGGTAAATAAATGCACCCCCAGTGAGCCACTGTTGATTTTAGCTTGTAGGGGAAAAGACAAGGATCTCCGCTTGCCCTACTTTGGGAGTTTTATAAAAATAGGAAATCAATATTAATAAGATTCTACCTCATTAAAGTTCTTGAACTCTCAGTTTGGGTGAAAAAGAGGGAAAGTAAAAAAAATTTTTCATAATGACAGTTCAGACTCTGTGTGTACCTTTCTCTCCATGTCTCTCTGTCTCGTCCTCCTTCCTCCTCCCTCTCTTTCCCTCTTTCTTTCGGCCCTTTCAGTCCCTCTCTTCATTCTATTTCTCTCCTTTTTCTCTCTCCCACTTCTTTTTGCCTTTCACTCTCAATCCAAAGCAATTATGGTCAATCAAATTTTAATCTAAGCAGGTCATGGCACTAATTAAAATGCAAAGTGTAAATGAACTTTAAAGAACAAGAAAGGTTGTGAATCAATATCTTCCCTCTTGGACAGAGGGAGGGAGATGGAAGAGAATCATTTCACCACCTATATGAGTTCAAAGGGGAAAGTTTAGCACAATCTAACTTGTCTCTTCTCTCAACTCTAGGCATATTCCATCTGTTCACAGTGGCTGACGGTGGGTCCCTAGAGGCCTAATAACCCCCTTTACATCTCACTTCCATCACTTCTGACAACACTCTGATAGCCCAGTGTCCCCCCTCTACGCTCAACCCAACAAGCCAAAAGCAAAACTTGAACTTTTAACCCAAACTGCGCAACATGGAGAGAATCCATTCATGTCATTTCCCCTGGATGACAACTTCTCTGCAATTTATAGTTTTGTCGACTTGCCTGAGATGCTGAGAGGGCAACTGGCTTGTCTAAGATTATATAACTAGTACATGATGGAGGTGGGACATGAGCAAGGTCATCCTGATTCCAAGATACTCTATCTACTACTGCCTCTCTCTCTCCAATGCAAATTTAAACGATGTGCCTCCATATAAAATAGAGGAGATAATAGAAACACTTTACTGTGTACTAGTCAAATAATAGAGTATTTTGTTCAATTTTGGGCACCATAAATTGATGAAAAATACAGCAACATAGAGTGTGCCCAGATTAAGTGATTAGGAAAGAGATTCAGATTAGGAAAGGGAAGGGACTCAAAACTATATCAGATATAAATTAATTGAAGGAATCAGAATGTTTTCAAGGGAGGAGAGAAAACTTGATCTGATACGTAATTGTACTCTTTTGATACAGCTGAGTGGTACAGGAGATAGAGCACTGAACCTGGAATCAGGAAGCACTGAGTTCAAATCCAACCTCAGATACTTAGTAACTCTGTGACCCTGGGCAAGTTACAACCTCATATGTATTTCTTATCTATAAAATGGAGATACAAACAGCACATAATTTCCACAGTTACTATGAGAATAAAATTACATAATATTTGTAAAGCACTTTGCAAATCTAAAAATCACCATATAAATGGGTATAGCCCTTGTATGTTCTGAGTGCTAACTGGCACAGAGATGAGAACACTAGACCTGGAGACAGAAAGTCCTGATTTCTGGAGGAGATGTTGACATCTCCCCTTTAGGATTCTAGGGGTGCTCCTAAGAGATTGGACTTTCTCCTTCTAAAGTTTTTGTTGGAAACACTCATTCTACTGTGTTCTCACCAGTGTTAAGTACCTACTATCCCTTTGCTGTGTTGTTGCTTAGTTATTTCAGTTACATCTGACTTTTCATGACTCCACTTGGGGTTTTCTTAGCAAAGATATTGGAATAGTTTGCCATGTTTTTCTAAAGCTCATTATATAAACGAAGGAACTGAAGAAAAGGGGATTAATTGTCTGAGATCAGATTTGAACTCAGAAAGATCAGTCTTCCTGACTCCAAGCCTGGTACTCTATCCACTGTGCCACCAACTTGCCGTATGCAGTAAACACCAGTTAATATCGCCTCGATTTTACTAATATGTGCTAATATCTTACTAAATAATACTGCATTATCAGTTAACATTTTACCTTTGTAAAAGCACAAGAGGTGCAAAAATATCCCCCATAAACCAGGGGCATGGTTTTACCATACAACTCTGCCACCTAGAGAGAGTGGGCTCAAACTTAAAATGCACACATTTGTGTTTACCAAATTCATTTCTGAGTGTGGAGGAGCTTATGGACAAGTTGTGTTCCTGCTTGCAGAACTAGCATCTCAATATTGATCTTATTATTATTAATATTCAAGTCAATCACTCAGACTCTCACTCATCAGGTTTGCAGTTAATGCTCTCACAAAAAGCTTGCAAGGTTGCATTATGGTCCATTTTATCTCAAATACTTCTTTAGCTCTCCCTGAAAAGACCACCTGAAACTGAAGACACTGGCCGCATTTGGATGCTAGGCTTTTTCCTTAGGTTTAATGGAGTTCCAAATAGATTCCACCACATAATAGGAGGAGGAAGGGGCATGGTTGAGTTGTTTTGCAAACATGTGGGTAGTTTGAGTAGCCCTGTTTCTTGAATGTGGTGAGGGAAGGAGTACTGAGTCAGCACATTAAGGGTTGGGGATTAGTCATCTCTCCTCTTAATTCATCGGATTTCTCGGCATCCTTGACCATAAAGGTGACTGAAACTGTTTTATCTCTTACTCATAATTCTTATTTTAGAAAGGTTTGAGAGGTTACAAAGGATAAGAAAAAAATCTAGTCCTCTACCTTTTGAAATCATAGTTTGTCAATGCATTGAGCAGGGTTCTTTCAAAGTTGTTGTTGGGTTTGGTTATTTCTTTAAATCATTTTGTTGTTAACTATAGACAGTTGTCCTGGTTCTGTTCAGTTCAGTCTTCATCGATTCATAGATGTCTTCTGAGTTTCCTGTGGAATTATCCATTTTGTCATTCGTTAGGCTATGGTGTTCTATTGATTATAATTTTCTAACAAAACCAACATTTCCAAAAGAGAAAGACTTTCAACATAGAAAATCCACATAAAGACCTAAAGTGGAATATTTAACCTGCTGAAATAATTATGACTATTCATTTTTTTGGATACACACAGAATAATTCTAGTACACTGGAAGATTTTATTTTAATCATCCCAAAGTGTGTTAATTTTGAGCATCATATATTTTTACTAGGATAATAAATGCCTGGGTAAAATTTGTTACATTATAAGTAAGTCTTTGAGACTGTTTTTTTTCAAGAGTTGAGAAATGAACTTTATTCATTAGTCCCTGAGCAAGTATTTTGGATGGCAAATGATGGGTGGGGGGAGAGAGAGGTGGAGATGAGAAGGGTCATGCCTCATTTTTGTTCCATACTCCTCTGTGCGTGAAAGGGAGAATAAAACTGAATGGCTGCTTTGACACTTTTCATATTTTTCCCTGAGAGGCTCCTTATGATGAATGTTATAGAGGATTTGCCAGGAAAGAAAATTAATAACCTCCAGTAGCCTCCAGCATAATTCAGTGCTGTGCACTTTTGTTTATTTATCAGGAGTGTGATGTCACAGGCTGCTACAACCCTATGACCTACACTTTTCATTTACCAACAAGTCCCAAGTTTTGGCCCTCTGTCTGGTGTTTCCTACTACCACTCATCTTTCTTTGGCATTCTTACTACTCAATTTTACATGAAGTAGTTTTTCTTTTTTTCCTGCTTTCTTGTTTTTTGTAGTTATTTTTTTAATCCCATAAATTACTTTATGGAAACATACTTCTTCAATGGTTCAGTGAATTTGTGATTTCATCAATATGGGTTATTTCTAATGGGGCAGACATAACTTACACACAATTTTTCATCCTATGAAACTCTCTTCAGGGTCTCCTGGAAATGCTCCTAATATTATGAAGGCCCCAAAGCAGCAAATGAGTCATCAATTCACTTCTTTTTACAGTTGTGTATTTCCATCATTGTGTCTTCTATTCAGCTGTTTACACAGATTCATCACTGGTGCAAGGTGGCACTCCATAAGTGTCATGAGTCTGTCTATTGCCCTTTTGATGAGTCCAACATTGCATTTAAAAACAGTGGTATCCAATGATTTGTAATCATATAAGATTTCCAGAGGAGTCCAGGTATTAAAATGGATTTGTGTTTCAGGGGAAAATTTGGGGTCAATGTAACTGTTGAATAAATTTCCAGATTTTATAAACAACTTAGATTTATACTAGAGATATGAATATAGTAGAATATTGGAAATTAATTTTCATGCATATAATCTCACAAATAGAAACACAAATGATTCAATAAGATGAAGGAAATGCATTTTTGACAAATAACTATACTTGATTATTTTTTCTTAAAAAAATGGGGCAGAGTCAAGATGGCAGAGTAGAAAGATGCACATACACTAGCTCTTACCCTACAGTCCATAAAATACTTGTAAAGAAGGACTCTCAACAAATTATAGAGCAGCAGAAGCCACAGAACAACACTGGAGGAGATTTCTAGCCCAGAGTGACCTGAAAGACAGATGGGAAAGGTCTGTTGCATGGACACAGAACAGAGTCTAACCCAGCTTTGGCCACATGGCACTGGAAGGAGCAAAACCAAGCAGACTTCAGGGACAGAATCTCCAGCTGGCAGCACAGATCCGTCAACCCACAGGTGCCAAAGGTCAGTGAGAGGGATTTTTTGGCTGACTGAGAAGGGAGCAGGGTGTCCCCATAATTCAGACCTCCTCATGTGGCAGCAGGGGAGGCAGCAGTGGATGGGGACTCCCAAGGCAGGAAGTAGCATGCATCTATTGTTGAAGGTCTCATCGTAAAGCCCCTGAGGGAACTGAGCCCTGTGTGGCAACCCTGCCCCCACCTGAGCAGTTAATCTTAATCTCACCCTGAATAGTGGCCCTACCCCCACCTAAAGTCCCTGAGGGATTGGAGCAGCTCATCTGAATCTCAGCCCCCAGTGCTGGCTTGATGGAACTGGAGGTGAGGTGATTGTGGAGAGGAAAGTCAGAAGTCAAGTAACTGACAGAGAAAATGCCCAAAAAGGGGAAAAAATAAGACCATAGAAGTTTACTTTCTTGAGGAATAGGTGTCTCCCCCCATCCTTTCAGATGAGGAAGAACAAGGCATACTGTCAGAGGAAATCAAGGCCTTTGCCTCCAGGGCCTCCAAAGGGAACTTAAATTGGGCTCAGGCAATAGAAGAGCTTGAAAAATGTGTTAGCAGCTTACTAAAGGAGAACCAAAAAAAAGCTGAGAAAAATAACAGCTTTAAAAAGAGGCTTACTCAATTGGAAAAAGAGATCCAAAAAACCAGTGAGGAGAAGGAAGTTTTAAAAAGCAGAATTAGCCAAATGGAGGAGAAGTTTCAAAAGATCACTGAACAAAATAATTCCTTGAAAGAGAGAATTGAGTTCAGGGAAATTAATGACTATGAGATAAATCAAGCAGTTAGTAAACAAAACCAAAAGCTTGAAAAAATAGAAGATAATGTGAAACATCTCATTGGAAAAACAACTGACCTGGAAAATATATCTAGGAGAAACAATTTAAAAATTATGGGACTATATGAAAGCCATGATCAAAAAAGAACCTAGACATCATCTTCCACAAAATTATCAAGGAAAACTGCCCTGATATTCTAGAACCAGAGGGAAAAAATAAATATTGAAAGAATCCACTGATCACTTCCTGAAGGAGACCCGAAAAGAGAAACTCCTAGGACTCCTGTGAACAGATTTCAGAGTTCCCAATCAAGGAGAAAACAAGCAGCAAGAAAAGCAAGAAAGCAGCAAGAAAGAAACAATTTGAGTATTGTGGAAATACAATCAGGATAACACCGGATCTGGCAGCTTCAACATTAAGGGATAAAAGGGCTTGGAATGGGATATTCTAGAGGTCAAAGGAACTGGAATCGAAACCAGGAATCACCTATCCAGCAAATCTGAGTATAATACTTCAAGGGAATAAATGGTCATTCAATGATATAGAGGACTTTTAATCATTCATATTGAGGAATCAGATCTGTATAGAAAATTTGACTTTCAAACACAAGAATCAAGAGAAGTGTGAAAAGGTAAACAGGAAAGGAAAATCATAAAAGACCTTCTAAAGCTGAACTGTTTACATTACTACATGGAAAGAAAATATTTATAACTCTTGAATCTTTTCTCAGTATTTGGGTAGATGGAGAGATTGTACATACACACACACACACTCGCACATATAGACAGAGAGTACAGGATATGTTGAATCAGAAGAGATGATATTCACACAAAAAATAAAATAAAATAAAAGTTAAGGGGTGAGAGAGGAAAATACTGGAAGGAGAAAGGGAGAAATGGAATGGGACAGGCTATAACTCATAAAAGAGGTAAGAAAAATCTTGTTCAATGGAGAAGAAAAGGGAGAAGGGGAAAGGGGAAAAATGAAGCTACTCTCTCCACATATGGCTGAAGGAGGGAATAACATACCCACTAAATTTGATATGAGAATCTATATCACACCACATGAAAGTAGGGGAGGAGGCAACAAGTGGTGTGAGAGGAATGACAGAAAAGAGAGCAAATGGGAGAAGAGAATTACTAGAAATAAACAGTTTCAAGAAGGGACAAGGCCAATTGAGGGGGAAAAATAAGGGGGGAGGGGGATAGAATAGGACAGAGGTCAACATAATTAGTATTACACAATATGATTATTATGGAAGTCTTTTGCAAAATGACACCTATTTAGTCTGTATTGAATTGCTTGCCTTCTCAGTGGGCTTGGGGAGGGGGGGGGAGAGAAGTTGGAATTCAAATTATTAGCAACAAATGTTGAGAATTTTTATTTCATATAATCAGGAAATAAGAAATACATGGAATGGGGTATAGAAATTTATATTGCCCTACCAGAAAAGAGAGAAGATAGGAATAAAGGAAGGGTGGGGTGTGATAGAAGGGAGGGTGTATTGAGGGAAGGAGTAATCAGAATGCAAGGTATTAGGAAGTAAGGGGAGGGGAGTGATGGGGAGAAGAATTGGACATGTTATAAAGTGAGGTAAAAGCAACTAGTATTAAAACAATTGACTGAATTAATTACTGAGAATAAATCAATGACATCTTTAGTTTGGGAAAAAGAATTTTAGTCTAAATTTCCTAGAGGATGGTAACCTTGGGTAAAATTTGACATTGAAGGAAAAGTTAAGGTTTTAATGATAAATTTGATTTTATGATTGCTATTTAATCAGGAACTAGAACACATATAGAGAGATATGTAAGCCACTTAAGAATTGCCTCAGAAGATGTTCCTTAGTCAAAGTGAAATTATAATCATATTTGAAACCTGGTTATTGGAACTTGCCATTTTTGGATGCTATGGGACTATTAAGTGACTGTTCTTCTGAGCCTAACTCCAGATACAGACAGCAAGAAAAGTGGTCTGAGTCTGCGATCCATGATGCCAGTAAGCCTATGAAATGCTGGTATGAACTACAAAAGACGATCTCATCAGAAGAGTGGGAGAGTGACTGTTCAGCCTGGGCTGAGGTAGGATGCTCCTGATTCAGTTTCCCCACTGACAACTGACAGACTTTAAGCCTGACTGAATGCAAGTTGACAATCTACTCCTGCCTGGAACTGACATGAAGCTGGGGAGATATTGTATCCCTACAACGTCCCTACTCTTGGTGGCAATTTCCTGTAGTCAAAAGTTTTGTAAGCTAAATATCAGATCTATTCAATTATAGATTATTGGTAGGGGAACATCCAAGGTTAAGTCTAAAATTAAGCTATTAGGCTTAGGACTTTAGACCAACAACACTAACCTAGGCTCCTTTAATTGTTAGTAATACTGTGGAGACAATTAGGTCAAGAGCTTGTGAAGTTAGCAACATAAATGTTATTTGTATCTCAGGTATTGTTTAAAAAAAATTCTTTTGTGGTACATATTGTAAATGCTTTAAAAAGAAATAACACCTGACCGAAAGTTTGAATTGTTTTATCTGTTATAAACTGTATCAAAAATGAAATATAAAATTTAAAAATGAACAACTAAAAACTGTATTGAAAGGATCTTTCTTTAACATGACATTTAACTAAAAACAAGAACCATTTTTATTTGTCATGGAGAAACATTGAAAACTTTCTGAATAAGTCCAGGGATGAAGCAAGAATTCCCCTTCTCTGCATAGTCATTTGACAAAATACTGGAAAAGATAGATATATGGAAATTTAAAAAATTTAAATTGATGAAATAATGGTTAGCCAAAAAAAGACACAGAATTATAGCTATTTGCAGATGATATGATGACTTACTTCACCCTAGAGAGTCAATGAAGGAAGTAATTGAGATGATTAATAGTCTCAGCAAAGTAGCCAAATCTAAAATAAATCCACAAAAATCTTCAGAAAATCAACACAGAAAGTAATCAAGACAATTAATAGCTTCGGGAAAGTTTCAGAATACAAAATAAATTCAAAAAACTTCATCAGAGAATCAACAAAAAGATCTAATTGAAATGATTAAATGTTTTAGCCAAGTAATTTGATGCAAAATAAACCCATGAAACTCATGAAACTCATCAACATACTGTATAAAAGTTCTTTTTTTATGGAAAAAATAAAATGAAAAATTACATTTAAAATAAATTTAAAATTCACCTACTACTTACATCTCACCTTCTTGCAACCTGACCTTACTACTCAATTGAAACTGCTCTCCAGTATTCTCTTAATTGCTCATTTCAATGGCCTCTCTATTGGTGGAAACTGTGAATTGGGCTAACTATTTTGCAAAGCAATTGGGTACTATTCCCTCCAAGTCACTATACTGTGCATACCCTTTGACCCCTTCAATACCACTACTAAAGACTACGTCTCCCAAAGAGATGAAAGAAGGAAGAAAAAAGAGTATGGAAAAATATTTATAGCAGCTCTTTTTCTTGAAAGCAAAATATCTAGACAAATCAACCAGATGGAAAATGATCTGGGCTCTGAGTTACAAAGTAAGCAGATAGCAGACTTTCTTGCCTTTGGTAAATCAGAAAGTATTTTTGCTGATCCTAAGCTTCCCATGTTAGCAGACAGAGTTGTATAAGGTATCCATTCAGACACATGGTGAGATCTGAGTAATAGAAATTTTGCATCCTTTTACCCTTTCATGTTCAAACAAACAAGCCAGACTCCTTTGAGTGATCTTTTCTAGGAGTTGTTGGAATATCTTGAGGGTGCACTCAATACAAGGTTATACACAAACAGGAGCCTCTATATGAAATTTTTTCTATACCGGGAATTTTTCCTTCTCCTGAACTCTACATTGGATCCCTTTCATCCCAATGGAAAATACTTTTGGTGAGCATACATGTTTCTATTTTATGCTTTGCCTGCTGTTTGTTATGCAGGGTTATCGAACAAGGTTAGTTATAGTGTCACATTTTCCAAGGAAACCTGAATGATTTTGGTATATGAATGGGAAACATTTTGCTGCAAAAGAGCCTTAATGTAGAATTTTGTTCAGCCAGGTCAAACTTTTTTTTTTTTCATAATCATCAAATAAGTACAATGAGATCTTATACTTCCTATATCTCTCAGTAAATTGTAAAGTGGCAAAGATGTGGTCTCTTATTGAATATCACTATTAAAAATAAACAGGTTTCATAATATAGTCCTCTCTGAAAATGCATTTTATCCAGCTCTAAATGACCTTTATAAAGACTTGGAATAGATGGGAGAGTATTCATATAGGTCAGAAGTCATAAATGTCCTTTTGATCACCTTTTTTAAAGAATTGTTATGGCTAAAAGGTATTCCCCCCACATCTCAAGTCTTTCCCTCCTTTAGATGCCTTACACATTAGTCTTTCAATGACCCCCCAATTTCACCACCAATATTGAGCTCTTTAGTAGCTAGCTGTTTTCCCCATCCTTCTTCCTTTTAGGTTAATTTCTTCCTCCTCTGTAAGCATCTCATGAACTGTGCTCCTATTCTCTTTGATAAAAGAAATATGTGGTTGAAACAATTTCTGCAAATTTTTTTCTGTTTTTCTTTTGTCTGTAGTCTTCTTTCCATCTAATGCTCTTGGTATAGCTTTCTTTATTTGTATATTATGCCAATATTTACTTAAACTAAATTTATGCTCCACTTCTCTCCTTTTTGTGAGTTGATATAGGTCATAATTTCCAAGATTTTACAGATGACTTTATATGTTTAGCTAAGTGTTGCTACTGGTAACTATCTTTTTTTTTATTTGGGAAATAAGTATATCATTTGCTAACAAGGCACTTTTTTGCAGGGGGAGGCTTTTTTGGTCTCTCAGTGCAGCTGATTATTATTGTTTGAATCAATTATTCAATAGGCAGTTATTACAAACTATTTGTAAAAAAAATCTGCTGAATTCTGAAGATAAAAGACCATCTTAGCATATTCTTCTCCCCTGTGTACCATGCTGAAATTGAGCATAGAGGACTGAGGGCAACATCTAAAAAATACCTCTTACTTTATAGGTTGTTATGGACCAATAAAAACATGATCACTCTTTGGCCGGCTGACTGGTGAAATATCTCTCCATGTTCAGTTAAACTGGTCATCAGAAAATAGAGTTGTTCTGTTGCCAAAGTCTAAAACCCTTTAGAACCTAGGGGTATGCCAGGATGAGCCATCATAGCTTTCTATGAAGGTTATCCTTTAAATATCTAGACATATACCTGTCTATAGATAGAAACGTCCCAATGCCATATTCCAGGCATAGCACTTGGAATTATATAGATGACAGTGATTAGTGACTGCTTGTTACAGGAAAGAATGGAAGAGAGAGGAAGAAAGTATGGGGGAAATGTCATCTCCCACTCATACTGGCAGGAAGACAGAAAAAGAAAATGAAAAGCAGAGAGATGACTGCTACCTCCCACTCATAACAGTGGGAAGAGATGAAAAGAGAAAGGGGACCAGACTGCCTGGTTTTCAACCCCAGAAGCAAAGGAGGCAGACCAGTGCCTAGATCTCAGAGCACTTTCCATGACTTAGATCACTCCTTTTCCATCTGCTTTTCTCAAGAAGAGAGATATATTTAAGCATACAGGACCACACTATTCCCAGTGGAAGGATATCATTCCCAGCCTCAAAAACTGGTGAAAAGGAAAAGGAGAATGAATGCAATGTGATATGACCTGCTATCTAGCAGGAAGAAAAAGTAACTGAGCCAAGCTTCTGGTTTTATCATATGTCAAAATTCAAACATCCTACTCTGGTCCCTTCTTCTTGCAGAAAATGCTATGGTTTCTGTGACTCCTCTTTCCATATGCTTAGGAGTGGACTTTATGTATTCTACCAAGGTGAGCAATTGATGTATACCTTAGAGATAAGTGGGTGTACATGTGACCCAAAGACCAAGTGTGTCCCTCTCCTCCCAGGTGTGATTTCTTTTTTATCCTCAAATTTATTAATTTGTTTTCAGTTTTCAAAATTTGCTTCCATAAGTTTTAAATTTTCTTCTCCTCTCTCCCTAAGACAGCATAATGTCTAATATGGGCTCTGCACATACACTCCTGTTAAATACATTTTCACATTAGTCATATTGCATAGATGAATTATAAGGAATAGGAGAAACCATGAATAAAACAAAACAAAACATAATAAAAGAGAAAATAATCTGCTTCATTCTGCTTTCTTACTCCATAGTTCTTTCTCTGGATATGGATGGTATTTTGCATCATGAGTCTTTTGGAAATGTTTTAGGTCACCCCAGGTGTGATTTCTAAGAGATGCTTTCCCACCTCTAAATGAAGAGCTGTCTCCCTGATTTAATAATCTTACATAGAAATCTGAGTTCCTTAATGGTACCCCTAACAACTAATGGCAGGCCAATATTGGAGAAAGGATAATTTCAGTTCCAGGATTAAACTTCATCTTTATCATAAAGAAACTTACATTTCAACTTTTTTAATCCAGTAAAACAGAATTGAACTGACTATCTCTTTGTGCTATAAAGATTGCCAGAAAATCTGACAATTCTATTGTGACAGCATCTCAAATGGAATTCAGATGGAGTTATTCACAGACACTTCAGATTCAAATCTCAATCCAATTAATTTAGTATTCATCAAAAATGGATCATAACAGATCCTAATGGCATGCATTGGTCTCAGACATCAGGGACGAGAATATACTTATTTGGAGAAACAACTGGAGATGGCTTCTCTAAAAGGAATCATAGGTGCAGAAATCTTCATTGGTAATTGAACATATTATTTCATTTAAGATTACAATCCTAGAATGACCTTCCTGCGTTGTGTAACTTTCAGGGTCCTCCCTTCCTGGGATCAAGTAATTCTATCTGCTCACTATAATTTGACCAGTCCCTTAAAGACACCAGGATATTTCTTATCATGAAAATTTTTAGAGGGGACAGAGCCAAGATGGTGGAGTAGAAAGACACACATACTATAGCTCTTCCCCCACAGCCCATAAAATACCTGTAAAAAAAAATGACTCCCAACAAATTCTACAGCAGTAGAAGCCACAGAATGACAGAATGAAAGAGATTTCTAGCCAGAGGTAACCTGGAAGGCTGAAAGGAAAGGTCTATCTCACAGGATGCTGAGTGTAGCAGAGCCAAACCTGGCTGCAGAACCAGAAGGAACAGGACTGGAACAGGCCTCTGGGGAAGAATCCCCAGCATGGAGGATCTCAGATCCCTCAACTCATAAGCACCAAAGAAAGCTTAAAAGGTCAGTGAGAGGGCTTTCCCAGCTGGGTGAGAGGGGAGCAAGGTCCCTCCCCGACCCCAGCATAGGCTCCAGGCAGCATCCATCTGTGAAGCACTCAGTCTAAAAGCCCTGGGAGAATTGAGCAGCTGATCTGAATCTCAGCCCTGAGCATGGTCCTGCAGTGAGGAGGAGCACTAAGAGTTTCTTCTTGACAAAGGATTCAGAAGTCAAGTAACTGACCGGGAAAATGCCCCCAAAAGGGGAAAAAAATAAGACCATGGAAGGTTATTTTCTTGGTGAATAGGTATTTCCTTCCATCCTTTCAGATGAGGAAGAACAATGCATACTGTCAGAGGAAGTTAAGGCTTCTGCATCCAGTACTTCCAAAATGAATATACAATAGGCTCAGGTCATGATAGAGCTTGAAAAACCAGTCAACAGCTTGCTAAAGGAAACCCAAAAACATTCTGACAAAAATAACACTTTGAAAAATAGGCTAACTCAACTGGAAAAACAGGTCCAGAAAGCCAATGAGGAGAAGAAGGCTTTAAAAAGCAGAATCAGCCAAATGGAAAAGGAGTTTCAAAAGTTCACTGTTGAGGGCCAGGGTGGAGCACTATTGATAAGATCCGGAAAGACCTTCGGGGAAACTGTTCTTGGAGACTGTGCTCATGATCATCCGGAATGGCTCTCCATGCTCCCCAGATGTTGCTGTCTCTGTGAGACAAACGTGGGAACTACAGAAAACAAGGGATGTGTAAAATAGATGTCCTCTAGGCTAATAGCCTTTAAAGACAATACGTCTGGCCAAATCACTGGGACAAAAGATGAGCAGAATGTCACGTAGACTTGCAGATTCTGTCTGTATAAACCCTAAACCTCAGATCAATAAACAGAACTGGTCTATCTTTTCCCACCTCCTGTGACTCTTTTCTTTCAACCACATCACCAAACCATGTAGGGACATGGGCCGTCCGCTACAGTTCACTTAAGAAAACAGTTCTTTAAAAATGAGAGTGGAGCTGAGGGAAGCTAATGACTATATGATAAATAAAGAAATTACAAAACAAGCCAAAAGAATGGAAAAAATAGAAGATAAGGTGAAATATCTCATCAGAAAAACAACTGACCTGGAAAATAGATTCAGGAGAGACAATTTAAAAATTATGGAACTATCTGAAAGCCATGATCAAACAAAAAAGAGCAGGAGGAATATATTGGGAGGAGAAAGGGAGAAATGGAATGGGGCAAATTATTACTCATGAAAGAGATAAGCAAAATCTTTTTCAGTGGAGGAGAAAAGGGAGGAGGTGAGAGGGGAAAAGTGAAGCTTACTCTCTTCACAACTGGCTTAAGGAAGGAATAATATGCTCACTAAATTTGGTATGAAAATCTATCATACACTACAGGAAAGTAGGGGAAAAGGGGACAAGTGGGATGAGGGGAATGATAGAAGGGAGGGAAAATCGGGAAAGGGAGTAAGTAGAAGTGAACACTTTTGGGAAGGGACAAGGTCAAATGAGAGACTAGCATAAAGGGGATACAGGATAGGATGGAGGGAAATATAGTTAGTCTTACACATCATGACTGTCATGGAAGTCTTTTGCATAACTACACATGTATAACCTGTATTGAATTGCTTGCCTTTTAGTGGGCATGAGTGGGGAGGGAGGAAGGGAGAGACATTGGAATTCAAAGTATTAGAAATGAATGTTGAGAATTGTTATTGCATATAACTGGAAAATAAGACATACAGGTAATGGGGTATAGAAATCTATCTTGCCCTGCAAGAAAAGTGAGATGAGGATAAGGGAAGGGTGGGGTGTTATAGAAGGGAGGGCACATTAAGGGAAGGGGTCTATCAGAATACAAGGTGTTATGGGGTGGGGGAGGGAAGAGATGGGGAGAAAAATTGGAACTCAAAATTTTGTGGAAATGAATGCTGTAATCTAAAGATAAATAAATAAATGAAATTTAAAAAAAAAGAAAAGAAAAGAAAATTCCCCTTCTGACCCTACTTGTTTGAACTTTTCTTCCCTAGGCCCCAGTTCCTTCATGTGCAAAATGGTGGGGCTGGACTAGGCTGACCCTGAGGTCCTTTCCAGCTCTCAATCTATGACACTATGATTCTGAGAACAAAGTGTGTTCTAAGAAGAGGTTATTTATACATTAGTACATTAAGATGTGAATTTTTTTAGAAACTGAAACCTAGAAAAATCTTTATCTAATAATCTGTCTTTCAATATTCTAATGATGCAAGAAAATATCTTTTAAAAAAGCAAAGTTTATTGAATGTCTTTTAAAAACATAAACTTTAAATTTGAAGGAGAAGGAGGAGGAGAAGAAGAAGAAGAAGAAGAAGAAGAAGAAGAAGAAGAAGAAGAAGAAGAAGAAGGAGGAGGAGGAGGAGGAGGAGGAAGAGGAGGAGGAGTAGGAGGAGGAGTAAAGGAAGGAAGGAAAGAAGAAAGGAAGGAAGGAAGGAAGGAAGGAAGGAAGGAAGGAAGGAAGGAAGGAAGGAAGGAAGGAAGGAAAACAGAAAAGAAGAAGAAAAAGAAGAAAACCTAAAATGCGTTTTCCTATATAAGGAATGTGATGAATGAAAATTTTCCACAGTTACCTATCACCTCTAGGATAAGACACAGACTCCTCCAAATGACATTTAAAGGTCCTCAGCACTGTTGTTCTAACTTACCTTTCTGGATATTTCATAAGTAAGTGTACTTATGGTTGTCTAACCTCAGCATGCCATTCATTCCACCCTAAGTGCACTCCTTCTTCCTCTCTGATTTAATTTGGAGAAACTTAAATACCCTTCAAGACTTCCTTTGAGGATGAAGGGAATATTAGGTAGAAGTGAGTTTACCTGCTTTTGACCTCATTGTTGTACCATCTCCCCACAGCCCACCCTGTTATTAATATTACTTCCATCCCCAAATAATACAGTTATGTGATACAGTAGAGTGCTAGCCTTGGAATCAGGAAGACCTGTGTTCAAGTCTTCTCTCAGGCATTCACTATGTGACCTTGGGTATATAGGGTGTTCAGGAAGGACTCTGTTGTGAGGACAGCTGAGCCATTTTTGGTGTCTACCTGTCTCAACTGTGGCTACAAAAAGTTGTAGCATGTACTGCAGCCACACACCAACCAAATCATCTCAGCAGACAAGCTAAACCAAGTTAAGGATAATCAGCAGGCCTCAAACCTGCTGGTAAGGTAGAGGAAAGTCTACCCCAAGCATGTGATGACTTCCTCTGTTCATGAAGGTGGTTGAAACAGACACCATGGAGTACTTAGAACTTGGTCAGACATCAAACATGCCAAGGTCATCCACTACATCCCAGGCCATTGTCAGTTGTGCTAACTTTGGTTTTGCCACTGGATTTTTATGACTCTGGAAAGGAGAGTAAGGCTGTCGACTTTGTGCAACTGCCTCACTAAAATCCAATTCACAAAGAAGTCAAGCCATCCTTCTGTGATATCACTGGTCCTCTTTGAAAACAAAGGATGAGCAACATGTGACCCTTGGCAAGTGACTTAACCCCTTTCACTTTGTTTCCTTGTCTCTAAAATGGGCATAGAAAAAGCACCTAGCTCATAAAGTTGTTTTGAGGTTAATATAAGATAATATGAATAAAATGCTTTACAAACCTTAAAGGGGCATATAAATGCTAGCTATTATTTATTTGCTTGTTTATGCCTGTAAATGTTATATGCTGAGAGATTGTAAGCTACTTGGGAGCAGGGGCAATCTTTCTTTATATTCTTAGAGCTTTGCACAGTACCTTACAACCACCAGGCATTGATGAAGTACCTTACCTGTTTTGTGCCAAGCACAGTGTAGCACTGAAGGTATAAAAATGAAATGAAAGAATCACTTCCCTACAAGAGCTCATTGTCTGCTGAGTAAACACAACATGTACACAAATGGGGAAATCTAAAATATAGACAGTAATTTGCAGGGAGGAACCTTGCAAATTGGAGGGATCAGGAAAGGCCTTAGGTAGTAGTTATCACCTGAGTTGAGCTTTGAAGAATCAAGGAATTACTGAAGAGGACCCAAGTGCCTTTGCTGGAGGTATATGAGGGAATTCATTCATTCATTCAACAAGCATTCACTTCTTATCATGTGCAAGGTATTGAACATGGTAGGTTCTTAATGCCTCTTGCTTAGACTCTGAGGTTCTTGAGAGCAGGAACTGTTTTCTTTCTTTCTAAACACTTAGCACCATACCTGGCACATAGTAGATACTTAATGTGTATTGACTGACTATGTGTTTAGGCTTGTAGACCAGATGACAAAGGCCCACTTAATAAAATACAAAAAGATATTATTAACAATGATTTCTACTACTAATATTCCACTTTCTCATACTCATGCTATTACTTCTATGGGAAAATGTTAAAGGAGTTTCAACTTGGAATGCCTTAGCAACAGCTCACTACCATTGGCATTGGGAAGAATGGGACAGGTAGAGTAGATATTTCAGGGCACCAAACACTTGTGCAAATTTTAGTTTTCTTTCTGGACAAAATCCAGTATAGCTCTATATATCTCAATAAGAGAAGCATCTTTCTAATTAAATCACTCCACAGGCCAGCATTCTGCCTCATGGAGCAAAGCAAGGTTGCTCTCATGAATAGTAAAGACTCCTTAGTTAGACTTCATTAATACCTATTGATAACTGAATATTAATCCTTGCTGAATTTAATTTATATAAATGGGTCATTCTTACGTGAAGCATTCTTAAGTCATGAAATCATAGGATTTAGACTCTGAAAGAACCTTAAACATCACCTGGGTTAACCATTCATCACACAGATGACTCCAGCAAGTGACTTAGCCCAGAGAGGATAAGTGACTTGACCTTGGGCAACCTCTTTGGGTTAAATAATTTGTCCAAGGTCACCTAGTTTGTATAGAGGAGAGTTGAGATTAAAAGCCAGATCCTCTGATTCCAAATCCATAAATTGCCTTTATTTTTGAAACATACCTCCCCCGTTCATTACTTTGAACATGATTATTTTGGGTAAATAGTAATTAAACAACTACACTCCCAGGATCTATTGTGATCCTTGAAGCACAGTTAAGGACCCAATGTATGCATGTATGAACCATTCTAACACGGGAATTATTAAAAGGCCAAAAACTCAGAAATACAGAAAGATGTTGTGAAAACACAAAATATATAACTCTAAAGCTATGATCTTATGAACTTTCCTCCAACACAATCTCAGAAGTATAGACAGGCAATCTCTCTTTGGGCACTCCATATGTTTATATAAATGTTTGAGGTTTTTATTTTACCCCTTACAAAAGGTATCAATTGTATTTTTTATGATGTGATGTCAGAAGGAAAGAATTAACATTCAAACACTAAACAAGAACAGAGCCATTTTTCAACCACCTTTAGGCAGAATTTAATTTAATCTTTATAAGATGTTGAAAAATGCAAGGATAAATAAAATATCCCTTTCCAGGTATTCATGTCATATTCTTTGCCAGTGGCTGCAGCTACAGCCTGGTTGGCATTAACCAACACCATTTGATGATTAATGGACTTTCTGTACAAGGGAGATAATTCATGCCATGTAGGTAACTTCACTTCAAAGGACCACTGAATGACTGAGTGAAAGTTTAATAAGTCAGTGAGTATTTACTGAGTGATAACAATGAATCCTGCTCCCAGTAGGGTTCAATAATATGCTACGCATGTGAGAGATCTGTAGGTCAAATTAAGTCAGGAAGTATTTATTAATCTAATACTGTATGCCAGGTACTGTGCTAAGGATGAAAAGGAAGCCAAAAGGCAGCATCTGATCTCAGAGAACTCATAGCCCTGGTTGGGGCCAAGGGGAGGTGTAGGAGCTGCAAACAACAGGTATAAACAAATTATGGTTGAAGATACCAAAGAGATAATTGACAGAGGAAAGACATTAAGAGCAAAGAGGACTGGGAAAGATTTCTGGAGAATATGGGATACTGAGACTGAAAAAAACCAAAAATCTAAGAAACTGAGTTGAGGAAGGAGAATTCCGGGTATGGAGTTGTCACTGTTGCAGAATCATGTCTGACTCTTTGTGACCTCATGATGCATAGGATGACAACTCTGACTATGAAGTTATTTTTGGCAAAGATATTAGTTTGCCATTTCTTTCTCCAGTGGTTAAGGCAAATGGATATTAAGTGACTTGCCCAGGGTCACACAAAAAGTAAGTATCTGAGATTTGAACTTAGATCTTCCTGACTGGAGGCTTAGTTCTCTATCCACTGAGCCATCTACTTGCCTCTTACACAAATATACCCAAGGTCACACAGCTAGTCAATGTCTGAGGCCAGATTTGAACTCAGGTCCTCCTGACTCCAGGCCCAGAACTATCCAACTGAGCTACCTAGCTGCCTTAACCATGGAGTACACATAGTGGAAATGTCCAAATTTTGGAAACAGAGTGTAATGTGGAAGGAACAGTAAGGAGTGCAGTATCACTGGACTGCAGAGTACATAAAAGGAATAACATGTAGGAAGATTAGAATGTTAAAAAGAAGGTGGGTTAGGAAGGGCTTTTCAAACCTAGCAGATTTTACATTTGACCCTGGAGGTAATTGGAAGCCACTGGAGTTTATTGAATAAAGAAGTGACATGGTCAGACTTGTACTTTAGGAAGATTAACTTGACAGCAGAGTGGAAAATGAACTGGAATATAGAAAGATTTGAGGCTGGGAGTCCGACCAGCAAACTATTACAGTAGTACCAGGTATGAGTTTCTGAGGGCAGTATCAGAGGACAGAAGAGGGAATGTACAACAGGTGCTACAAAGACAGAAACAATTGGATTTGGCAACTGACTGGTTATGGGAGGGTGAGAGGGAGCAAGGAGTCAAGCATGAAACCGAGGTTGGGAGTGTTGGTGACTTGAAAGCTGGTGTAATATGGTAATAGTAGGGATATTAGGAGGGGGTTGGTTAGGGGAAAGTTGGATATGACTGAAACAACTGAAAAACTGAAGAACAATGAATTTGGTTTTGGACATGTTAAATTTAAAATACCGATGTGACATCCAATTAAAGATTTCTAATAGGCAGTTCCAGATGCAAGACTGGAGATCAGGAGAGAAGTCAGTGCTGGACATTTGTCCAGATTTTGTCCAGATTTGAGAATCATCTTCGCAGGGATAATGCACAGGAACTGATGAGATCAACAGGCAAGTGAGAAGCAAAGAAGGTCCAGGACAAGCCTTGGGAGACATTAACTAGATGAACATTTAGCATCCAGGAGACTAAAGGATTTTCAGAAAGGTAGGAGAACTAGAAGAGTAGAGTCACAAAAGCATAGAAAGAAGATAGTAGTAAGGAGAACATGACTAGCAGTTTCTTTTTTTGCCTTCAGGAATGTTGATGTAATTTTTTTTTATTTTTCTTTTCTTTTTTTTAGATTTTATTTATTTTTATTGTTCTACAATCACTACCATAAAACTTAGATTTTTTTCCCCCTACCTACCCCATACCTCCCCACTCCCTCCCTGAGATGGCATACAATTCTATATAGGATCTACACCTACATTCTTATTAAATACATTTTCACTATAGTCATGCTGAGTAGATGAACTAAAATGAATGGGAGAAATATAATAAGCCAAAACATAATACACACACACACACACACACACACACACACACAAATGATCTGCTACATTCTGCAATTGATTTCCATAGTTCTTTCTCTGTATGTGGAGGGCATTTTGCCTTCAAAGACCATTGGAAATTTCTTTTTAAGTCCTTGCATTGCTATGAAGTTCCAAGTCTAGCAGAAAAAACTCTCACACATTATAGTCATCGCTGTGCACAAAGTTCTCCTGATTCTGTTCCTTTTGCTCAGCATCAGATCATATAAGTCTTTCCAGGCCTCTCTGAAGTCTTCCTGCTCATCATTCCTTATAGCGTAATATACCACAATTTATTCAGCTATTCCCCAATTGATGGGCATCCCCTTGATTTCCAGTTTCTGGCCACTACAAAAAGTGCTTCTATAAATATTTTTGTACATGTGGGATCCTTTCCTATTTTTATGATCTCTTGAGGATACAGTCCTAGAAGAGATAGTGCTGGGTCAAAGGGTGTGTGCATTTTTGTAGCCCTTTGGGCATAGTTCCAAACCACTCTCCAGAATGGTTGGATGAGCTCACAGCTCCACCAACAATAAATTAGTGTTCCAACTCACCCACATCATCTCCAACATTTATCATCTTCCTGTTCTGTCATGTCTACCAATCTGATAGGTGTAATGTGGTACCTCAGAGTTGTTTTGATTTGCATCTCTCTAATCAAAAGTGATTTAGAGCATTTTGTCATATGATTATAGATATCTTTAATTTCTTCCTCTGAAAATTGCCTGTTCATATCCTTTGAATGTCAATTGGGGAATGACTTGTATTGTTGTACGTTTGACTCAGTTCTCTATATATTCTAGAAATGAGGCCTTTATCCCCAAGATTGGCTGTAAAAATTCTTTCCCAATATACTACATCCCTCCAAATTTTGATTACATTGGGTTTGGTTGTGCAATAATTTTTCAGTTTAATGTAATTAAAATTATCCATCTTGTACTTTATAATGCTTTCTGTTTCTTCTTTAGTCAAAAGTTCTTCCCTTCTCCATAAATCTGATAAGTACACTATTCCTTGCTCCTCCAATTTGTCCATAGTACCAATCTTTATGCCTAGATCATGTACCCATTTGGACTTTATTCTTGTATACAGTGTCAAGCATTTGTCTATGCCTAAGTTTCTGCCACACTGTTATCCAGTTTTCCCAGCAATTTTTGTCAAACAGTGAGCTTGTATCCTAGAAGCTGGGGTCCTTGGGTTTATCAAACAGTAGATTGCTATATTCATTGCCTACTGTGTCTTGAGTACCTAGCATATTCCACTTGTCTACCCTTCTGTTTCTTAGCCAGTACCAAGTGGTTTTGATAATTGCTGCTTTATAATACAATTTGAGATCTGGTAGTGCTAGGCCACCTTCCCTAGTATTTCTTTTCATTAGTCCCTTTGATATTCTGGACCTTTTGTTCTTCCAGATGAATTTTGATATTATTTTAACTAGCTCTAGAAAATAATTATTTGATAGTTTAATTGGTATGGCACTAAATGAGTAAATTAATTTAGGTAGAGTTGTATTATATTGGTTCAGCCTACCCATGAGCAACTGATGTTTTTCCACTTACTTAGGTCTGACCTTATTTCTGTGAAGAGTGTCTTGTAATTGTGTTCATATAGTCCCTGGATTTGTTTTGGCAGGTAAACTCCCAAATATTTTGTAGTGTCTACTCTAGCTTTGAATGGGATTTCTCTTTTTATCTCTTGCTGTTGGACTTTGTTACTAATATTCCAACTGACCTTGAAATTAGATCCAGGACAGAAAATTTAAGAATTATTAGCCTACCAGAAAACCATGATGAAAAAAGAGTTTGGATAATATCTTCCAAGAAATCATCAAGGAAAACTGCTAGCACAGAAGTGCTAGATCCAGAGGGCAAAATAGTCATTAAAGAGTCTGCTGTTCCCCTCCCAAAATGGATTCCAAACTAAAAATCCCAAGAAATATTGTTGCCAAATTCCAGAACTATCAAGTGAAGAGAAAATAATACAGGCAGTCAGAAAGAAACCATTCAAATATCGAGGAGCTACAGTCAGGATCACACAGGACCTTGAATCCTAGTGCGAGTTTCCATCCCTTCTGTGGCTCCTCTCCTAGGGCTGAGGCTCACTTGAGTCCTAATGTGAGTTTCTATCTCCTCTGGAGCTCCTCTCCTAGCACTGAGGCATACCTGGGTCCTAGTGCGAGTTTCAACCACCCTGGAGCCCTTCTCCTTCCAGTTCACCTCTGCCAGAATAAGAGGAATTCCCCTTAGCTATTTTCCTAGCCTCAGGTGTTATGAGACTATTTGCCCCATTGACTGTTCCCACTGATCCAGGATTTTTCTGGGGAAATATTTTATGGCTCTTTCGAGATCAGCAAGTGGGGAAGAGAGAGCATTTACAATTCACTCCGCCATTGTGGCTCCCAGAAGTTGAAGTGGGTGACTTACAGACGTTTAGTCTGTGAGCTGAAAGTCTCAGGAGCTGCTGCAGTTGATATCTGGTGCTCATTGGTCTCCTGTCCTGGGCTGCCACTCTGCCTTTCCACCATGCTGCTGCTGGTGGTTTTCCTGCTGGGCCACAGCACTGCCGGAGGTGCTGCACTGTCGACTAACAGTTTCAAAAGCTGCAGAGAGGTCAAGAAGGATGAGGGCTGAAAAAATAGACATTAGATTTGACAACTAAGAGGTCATTGGTAATTTCAGATAGAGCAGTTTCAATTGAATCATGAGGTCAGAAAATAGACTGCAGAGAGTTAAGAGAGTGAGATGAAAGTAAATGGAGGTATCAATTGTAGAGGAACTTCTCAAGGAGTTTAGCCGCAAAGGAGAGAAAAGATATCAGAGGATACCCAGTAGGAATTGATGGGTCAAATTTTTTGAGGATGGGTAGAAAGAAGTCTAAAAAGTCTAAGGAGTCTAAGAAAAGTTTTCTGCTTTCAAAAACTTTGATAGGGCCTTGACATAGAGATTAACCTTGGTCCCCATTCTGTCATCCGTATAACTCAACACTATCTTAGAGAAAAATAGAAACTTGAGGATTCGTTATGTAAACAGTTACTACAACTTTTATTTAACACTTGAGTTGACTCCCTGAAGAAGTTGGACCAACAGAACTCGGTTTCAAAGGTATCTATATAATATTGAACATCACCAACAAACACAAATAAGGACACATATCATTTCCTCTGGACATACTGCATCCTTTTCTATTTGTATAATTGTATATTTATGAATAAACTGACTTTTGGGAATGGAAACCTAGTGTGGTTAGAGGCTCTTGAAACTTTCTCTTTGTCCAATCCCCTACAGTCATTATAAAGGGATCCTCCTGTCCTTCATCTTGCTTCCTTTGTTGCAAATCATTTTGTCTGGTTTCAGCTCCTACTAAGTATCAATCAGCTAGTCATTCAATAGTCCATAAGTCAATAAATATTACTCAGAAATTACTACATGTCAGACACTGTGCAGGGCAGTTGGGGTACAGTGGATAGAGTGTCAGATATGGAGTCAGAAAGACTCATCTTCCTGAATTCAAATCCAGCCTCAGATACTTACTACCTGTGTGACCCTGGGCAAGTTACTTAATTCCGTTTGCCTCAGTTTCCTCATCTGTAAAATGATCTGGAGAAGAAAATGGCAAACCATTCTAGTATCTTTGCCAAGAAAATCCCAAATGTGGTGAGCATCAGACACAACTGGAACTGAACAACTCTCACTGTGTAAGTGCAAGAGATATAAATAAAAGACTAACAAAACAAAAGACAAACTAGAGCACTCTTGCCCTCAGGGATCATGTATTCTAATGGTAAAGTCAACACGTAAATAACTAGGTGTGCAAAAGATATATAGGATATGTTGTTGTTGTGTTGTATTCATCTTTCATTGACAAAGAAGACCATGCCATCAGAGAAATGATGACATGACTTGCACTTGGCTTTGTTTGGAGTGAGGGAGGGCTGTTCAGGTCACCAGCCTCACTTCTCCTCCAGAGCCATCTGAATCCAGTGACCAGATATTCATCAGGATGACTGGAGATGGTCCAGGATGCACTGGGAGGCCTTGGTCCTTTAGGCTAAGATCTATACAGGGTGAGGCAACACCCATTCAGTGAGTAGGCCTTTTTAAGAAGTAGCCAGGGCATGGCCCCTTTAATGAAGCAAAGAAAAGAAAGACATCAGGTTGGGAGGGAAACAGCAACAGTTACAACTGATAATCACTCTTAAGTCAGGAGGGTCCAGAAGAGAGCACTAAGGCAGGAGCCTAGTGTTGCCAATGTATGAGTTTCTGAATGCTGTAGGTTTAAGGTTTTGTGAAAGAAAAGGAAAAGAAGGGAAGTGGAAGGAGAAGGAAAGGGAAGGGAAGGGAAGGGAAAGGAAGGGTAGGGAAGGAAAGGGAAGGGAAGGGAAGGTGAAAGGAAAGGCAAAAGGAAAGGAAAGGGGAAAGGAAAATAAAGGTGAAAGGAAAGGAAGGGGAAAGAAAAGGAAAGAAGAGGGGAAAGGGGAGGGGAAAGGAGAGGGAAGGGAAGAAAAGGATACATAAAAGTAATCTGAAAACAGAAGGTATTAGTAGCCTGTAATAAACCTTTGCTGCAAAAATGTCTTATTAGCCAACTTTTTAAAGCTACCTGTCTATTATATTTAATATAAGCTTCCTACTGAAAAACTCCTCTGGACCTGGCAAGCCCCAGCCCCATTTTCCCTGTCCATCTCTACATTCTCTAGCATTTTATTATTTTAGTTTTTTGAAATATAACTTCAGCTCTTCTTCCTTCTCTGAGGAGCTCAACTTCCACTTATCTCTTAACTCTTCTAAGAGCCCTGTCAACTCACTCTTCCACCAAGGATGTGACAGTTACTCAATGAGCCCCAAAGCCCAAATGATAGTGTTACACATAGAAATATTCTCTGTCTAAGCAGCTTATATGTCTACACTAACATAGGGCTCATGGATACTTCTTTCACAACTACCCTAAGAGCTAGGGAAGGCCTGTGTTATTACTATCCTCATTTCACAGGAGAGGAATGCAGGGCTCACACACCTTGAGTGACTTAACACTCAAAAAAATATAAAAGTTAAGATTAATACTGAGTCTTCTCCTAGCTCTCAAGTGCAATATTCTTTCCAAAACCCTAAACTGCCTTATTAATTGAGAAATCTATAGACAACCTAATAGTCTAGGAGCTCTCAAGTGTCCTCTCCATTCAATCAATCAATCAAGTGTTTTTTCTTCAGATTCCTATAATGTGCTGCTAATTGTGTTAGCTAATGTGCTTATGTACTGAGAATTCAAGTTTAAAGGGTTAAACAATGTCTAACACAATGAGTTAACATTCTAATGACAAAGCAAGTACATGCAAATATGTACAGATGATATAAGCAAACATATAAAGTAGTATATACAAGGTAGTTTGGGGGCAAGGCACTTAAAAGTGGGAGAATCAAGAAAGGCTTCATCAAGATGGTGCTGGAACAGAATCCTAAAGGACAAGAGGGATTCTGTGAAGCAGAGGTAAGGAGGGAAAGCAATCCAGGGATGAGGCACAGCTGGTACAAAGGCAAGGAGGTAGGAGATGAAGTATCCTATGTGAAGAGTAAGGACAGTTTGGCTGGATCCCAGTTCAAAGATAGGGAGTAATGTCTAATGAGATGGGAAAAATAGGTTGGGCCCATTGTATAGGGCTTTAATGTTTCCCCAGAGGTACTAGCAAGCCATGAGAGTTGATAAAAGTAGGGAATTCACAATCAGATCTGTGATTAAAAAAAATTGCTTTGGCTGAAGCAGCTAAAGACTCAAAGTAGCGGGATTAATTTGAAGGATGCTGCAATAATCTCGGTGAAAGGTACTGGGGATCTGAGCTAAGGAAGCAGTCGTGTGTAGTGAATGCAGAAGAAACACAAGAGCAGCAGTATCAGAATTGAAGGTTAAAAAGAAGGGAGGGAGGAAACAACCACACCTTCCATCTCTAATCTCCCTTGGCTGAAACTGTTCCCAATAAAAACCAAACACCTCATGGTGAGTCCTGATCCCTGGTTCCAACTAGGAATTACTTCCTGGAGCAGATCAGTCTGACCCAGCCAACTGCGACTCTCTGTAGGCTATTGTGATAAGTGATCCCAGCCAGGATGCTCAGGAGCCCAGCAGCACCAGCAGAGCAGCACCAGCAGCAGGGAAGGCTGAATGATAGCTCAGAAGTATGAGGGCGGAGGTGACCACCATATCATTTACCCACAAACTTAGCCACTTTTCCATTTTTCCGATTCCCTCATCATGTTCTTGAGAGGTTACTTTAGTACTTTCTAGAGCAGATTCATGAAATTATGAATTTGTATTATGAATACTTTCCTGCTTATTGTGAATATAAACTGGCACTTCTCATTTTTTTCTCTATTGTACGTAGTGACCAATGTGCTTGGTTTCCAATGTGAAAGCAAAAATGAGGTTCCTAATAAAATCACAGGAATGACTGAAATCAAATGTTAAGGATTAACTGTATAAAGAACACTCCAATAACAGAAGAACTCCACCAGGATTAGAAGTCTTAGCTACATCATATTTTCCTATTGCCCCACCTCAGCCTGGTGTTGTGTCAAACTAACGTGAACTTCCAAGCATTCACACTCTTCTAGAGAGCACAACTCTGATGGACTGGCCATGTTGTTCAAATGCAAAATGTACACTTGCCAAAAAGACTTTTATGGAGAACTCACACAGGGCAAGCTATCACTTGGTGGTCAGAAGAAGCAATACAAGGACACTCAATTTCTCTCAAGAACTTTGGAATTGATTGTGTGACATGGAAGACAACTGGCACAAGACCACTCAGTATGGCGTGCCCACGTCAGAGAAGGTGCAGTGTTCTATGAGTAAAGTATAATTGGAACAGCTCAAAGGAAACACAGGATGCACAAATTTAGAATATCCACCTCAAATGTTCACATAGACTGTTTGTGCCTGGCCTGTAGTAGAGCATTCCTAGCTCCCATTGGTCCTATCAACCACAGTCAGACACAGTGAAACTTGACTCTAACATGGTGATGTCACACTGGTCCTCTTTGAGAAGGAAGGACAACAACCAACCAACCTACCAACCTTAGCCTGGTAGGTATACAAACTGATCAACAAAACAGAAGCCGTTATAAAACACATCCTGGGTACTGGAGCACGGTTAATGTAGCCCAATAGTCCCAAGGTATACTCTGTTTCTTTCTGCCTAAGGGACCAAATGAATTTGGGACTCTGAGGGCTTTGACAGACACTTCAAAAAGCAAAATGTCCAGACCCAATCTTCACTCTTTGGGTCTGACTAGCAGAACAATTCGAGAATTGTGTAAAACAGTTCTTCCCAGGGGAAGAAATAAGGTTCCGATGATCTTTTGTTACTTAACGGAAAATTTATGCTGTCCTTTAGGAATGTATAGTTTGCTATTTGGTCCAACCTAGTATCCAGTGGTCTGATGCCTTATTATTTTTCCATTGTTTCTTCAATGATCTTTTATTACTTAATGGAAAATTTATGCTGTCCTTTAGGAATGTATAGTTTGCTATTTGGTCCAACCTAGTACCCAGTGGTCTGATGCCTTATTATTTTTCCATTGTTTCTTCAGAGAAATTGGGATATTATTTCTTACATAAAGTAAACTCCTTTTACTACTACCTGACCTATAGGTAAGTCAGTCTGAAACTCTTTGGTGACCCAAGCCAAGAATTTTTTTCCATCTTCCAGGTATCATGTTCAGGCAGAATTCCTTATCTTTGTTTTCAAGTGATTAACAAAAACAGTAAATAGCACTTATGTAGCATTTCTAGATCTGCAAAGTATTTTACAAATAAATATGTCATTTGATCCTTAGAGCAACTCTGGGAAAAAGGTGTTATTACTAATTATCATTGCATTTTACAGATAAAGAAACTGATATATGGCCATCAGATAACTTTCCCAGGATCATATAGCCAGTAATGTATATAACTGAACTCAGTTTCTGAATGGATTTAGCATTCTATCTACTGCTCCATCTAAGTATATCCAACTAGCACATCTCTTCCATAATAGCCCCTACCTTCCAGGGTTGTTGTGAGGCTAAAATGAAAATATTTATAAAGTGCTTAGCACAGTTCCTGGGACATTGTAGGCCCAACCGAGATGCTTACTCCCTTTCCCTCTATCCACCCATTTCCTAAATCCAACCTTATCTCTGCAGTTTCTTTCCCCTTGGAACATCATTTCAGCTCTGATTCAGTTTCTTTGAAGTGTAGTCTGACTTTACACTTGGTATCTAAAAAATAATTCAAATCATTCTTTCTGTTTCTATGCACCTGAAGGATATCCCAGGCCTAGAATATGGGATGAAGGCAGGAAAGGGCAGATCAAGTTCAGGGAATAATGATGATCCCTATTTGGCAGAAGCATAGATTCTGTGAAGGGGAATAATGTGAGATAAGATTGAGTCAAGCTAAAATATGGTAGGCTTAAAAGTTCAAAGTCCTTAACCTAGCATTTATTCTTCAGGCTATGGGGAGCCTTTAAAGGCTTATGAATAGAGCAATGGGATTCATTCATTCAATAGTCATTTGTAATTATAATTTAAGGTTAATGATGAGTCAGGGGAAGAGTTAAAGATCTTCCCTGCCCATTAATAGGGCTCAATATCTTATGTTGATTTTCTAATGAGGCACTGGTTCTCAAGGGTTGTGATGCCCTCTGACTCTGAAAACTTTATAAATACTCTGAGGTGAGGTTTTACTTTGGGGCTTGCTCATTGGAAGTATTTGTTTGGCCAGAGGAGACTCTGGGTAGCCATTAAGAAGCCCCCTGGCTTTGATGCTTTTCTCTCTGGTAACTATGCATGCATGTAATGGTCAGACAGCTGGATCTGTCTATTGACCTGTGATGAATGTATTGCTTATATATATAGGACAGCTGGAAGGCCTGTCTGTTGATTGTTATTTCTTTGCATTTTCTCTGAAGTTCAGGGTGCTAAATTTCCCCCCTGAACTGAGTAAATGATATATGTACCCCATTAAAGTGATTTTTGACCCCTCAAAAGTTGCTTTCTTTTTAGAAATGCAGATCTAAGAACCTGTGATAGCAGACCCTCCAATATATGTTGGGGTTCTTGCCGATACGTCATTACACCAATTTTTACCAAATTCCTTTGATGCACATTGGATGGGAACAGAGCTATGCATTAGAAAGACTTCCTACTCTAGGAAGTTAAAGCTACATAAAGTAAACTGGATATATACTTATGGATAGAGCTCCTGACCTATGGATCATTTCTATAAATGTAGATTATGGAAGGGTTATAAAAAATGTAAGCTACATTTAGAAGATAAAGAAGGTAAAAGAAAGGGATGTCGGAATTTTTCATAGACAGTTCCCTAAACACATTAGCCTATGGTGCTGCTGCAATGAAAAGAGTCTACAAATTTCAGAGCAAGACTAAGACGACCACTGGAAATATACTAGACACTCTCTATCTGTATATGACATCTTTGTTGTAGTGCTGGTCAACTCTAAAAAGACATAATGAAACTGGGAAAGGCCTAGTGAAAGTAAGAGAAGGAATTAAATAGTTAGAATCAAAAGATTTCTATGGAAGTCCTGGCCCTGCCATTTACTGATTGACAGTCATGTAATTTCAATGAACTTCCATCTCTTCATCTATAAAAGGGGATAATATTTCCCACCTTACTTCCCTCATGGGTCTACTATTAGGATAAAATAATAAGTTGGATATAAGGCCTTTTATATTCTATGAAGATCTATATAAATAACAGTATGCACTTATACATTTATACACATATGTATGTTTATATTTGTGTGTGTGTGTGTATATATATATATATATATATTGAGAGAGAGAGAAAGAGAGAGAGAGAGAGAGAGAGAGAGAGAGAGAGAGAGAGAGAGAGAGAGAGAGCGTGCTACTTAATAAATTCTTGTTACTGAGCTGATTTGCTGACTGACTGCTACTGGTAGTAAAGCCAGCACCATAGCAGTGGTAAACATGGACTTACTATGTCTCTTTATGCTGGAATACTGCAAAGCTGTTTTAAAGATTTTTTTTAAATAAAAGGAGGTTCTCCTTTAAGAAGTGAGTTATAAAGATATGAAGTAGGTTAATTAAAGAGAAATATTTCAATATTTTTAAAATCATCAATATAGGTACTCCCTCCAAGATCACAGATTACATCTAGCACACATCTTCTCATAACTGTCTTTATCCATGCCCCCCTATAAATCCTCCATTATGGCTCCTCCATTGCATCTCTACTCATCTCCTCTCCAGAATCTAGCAAAATGCCTGAAACAGTTTAACTGTTCAAGAATTTTTTGCTGAATTGAATTATGAATTTTATTTGCTAATTGTAGAGTTATTCTGGATTTTAATGCAGTCAGCAACTTCTATTATTTCATCTGAGTTGGGAAGTTCCTCTGAGGACACTTCTTCCACCTCTACAGATGAGCAACTGTTCTTCAGTTTATAATCTTAACAAGTTGCTTAGTGAAATGGAAAACTAAGTGGTCTTAGATTAAGGATCTCATTGCCAGTATGTATCAGGAGTAAGATTTAAATGTATTTTACTGTAAGGTCTACTCTCTATCCACTGTAATAAACACCCTGTCCTTGGCTGATGTAAAAATCTGGGCAAACAAGAAGACAAAGGAAAGTATGTTGGGAAACATAGTGCAAAAATCAAGAGATGAGAGAAAGGAAAAGGCCTGTGGACGCTTCAGAAGCCTCACACCTGTGTTTGTGATTTTTATCTGCAAGGAGAAAATTGGAAAGCATTGGACATGGCAAGCAACAGATAAAGTCACAAAAATGCAATTATTTCTTAGCTGACAAGAAACAACTAGTTAATCACGTAGAAGTAATTTCAGAATCAGCTGGCCGTGTGCAGTCAGAGCCTCCACTGATTAAAGAGCAAAATCAATAAGAAAAAAGAGGAAAGGATAAGAATGGGAGAACAGCATTGCCTGCAAGCATGGCAGCTCTAATCTGACCTGTTTAATTAAGACATTGACTAATAAATAGAAAAAAATTAAGTGGAAAAAAATAAAAGTAAGAATTACTCTCCCAACATTCCTGCGAGAAGTCTTGTTAATGTATAATTGTCTCCACAATAACAAGACCTAAAGACCCCAGGAATTATCTTAATTACCAAATCCTTGACTGTTTTTTTATACTAAATAGAAACAGTAATGAATATAAATGATTATAAATTCATTTACAAAAAACATTTTGACAGAAAATAATAGATAGTATGCAGTTTTGAAAAATATGTGCCATATTGCACAACATTTACCAAAACAGCAAAAATTATTTAAGGTAGGAAATGAATCTTCAGAAAGTTTGGTACAAGAGACAAGTAAGCCAGATTGTCCCAAGAGACTTTTTACATGAAACTAGATAACCACAGATAGACATGAAATAGATTAAATCTCTTAGCATTGCTAGGGTACCCTATTCTCAACACTAATACATGATCATTGCATTTGGGCTCTACCGCTTCAGCATCTGATTTATTAGGCAAGGAAGTGGTAAGTGGGAGTTAAGCAGACAAATGTAGGAAGACTGAGTGTATCTGGGGGAGTACGACATGTAGGAGAAGTCCTTCCTGGAAGTTCAAAGGAAATTTTGAAGATCTTTAAGGATCATGATGGGATACTACTATGCTATAAGAAATGATGAGCTCTATGATTTTTGAAAAACATGGATGTATGAAATAATGAAGAGTGAAATGAGTAGCGCCACAGGAATGTTGTATGCAGTAACAATATTATTGTTTTAAGAACAACTTTGAGCGACTAAGTCATTTTGATTATAAATACCCAAGTTAACTACAAAGGATCTATGAAGGAAGATACTATGTGTATCCAGAGAAAGATCTAATAAATAGAAATACACATAGGATGATTTTACATATATATGTATATATATATATATATATATATATATATATATATATATATATATATAAAATGTGTACATATTTTCGTCTAAGTTAACCATCTCTAAGATAGGGGAGAGAAAAAAAGGGGAAACCAAAATTACATGATAACTTTATTACATATTAATATGTTTGCATTTTTATGTGCAATCATCTTTTTTTTCTATTTTAGTCTGTTATGGAAATACTTGCTTTATTTCTTAATTTCAGAAGAAAATAAATAATTTTTAAAGGATCTTTAAGAGTTCATTTGTACCATTTCAGACAGAAGATTTCAAAAGTATCACTAAAATCAAGTATGATTTGGCACTGTTATTGTTTTAGACCTATGATTTCATTGGTTCTTCCAGCAATGCAGATGACTAACTCATCCAACACTAGTAGTTTTATGATCTTTAATTTATGGTAAAAGCACTGTCCAAGAGAAAGCACTGAGAGGCCAAATGTCACATCCGTTGTCACTGTTAAAATGCACCAGAAATGGCATTTGAACCTCAGTCCTTTTGACGTCAAGCCTTGCTCTGCATCTTTTATGCTTCCTTCAACAGAACCAGCATAAGACCTGAAAAAAAAAGCCAACTTGACAAGATTGATATATGCCGTTCATGTGCCGAATTTCTTATCACAAATATTATAGTCTTTATCTGAATCATACATCTTCACAACAGCATGTGAGATTGGTCTATCATCATCCCTATTTCATAGATGAGGAAATTAAAGTTCATACAGGTTAAATTTTCCATGGTCACATTTGAAACAAGACCATCCTTTATGAAAAATGAAAATAGACGATGCAGGATTTGGGGGAACATCTACTACAATAGCCTCCAAATTCAGAATTCCATGGTTGATTGAAAGGTATAGGAGCTAAAATATTTCATTGTTTCTACTGCTTGCTGAAAAAAATTTTAAAGCATTTGACTCAATCACGTGAATTATATACTTAAAGGCTCACTACCTCAAGAAATCTCCATTTATATGTTAAGATCATGCAAGACTAATGACCAATATTGCCAATGTGATAAAATTTTTCAAAAATCTTCTGATTGTTTCACGTGAGACACCAAATAGGACATGCATGCTCACCAAAAATGTTCTTCACTGTCTTGGATAATATCACAGGATTTTAGAACTGGAAGATATGTGGACACTAAATTCAATATATTTTCAAAAATGAAGTCCCACTGAAAAACCAACTGGTAAGTGGTCAATTCAACACTTTTTTTTTATAGAGGAAGTTAGAAGGAAACTAGAAAAGTTCTTTTACTTCCAGAGACAATCCATTTCTACCTTGGAAAAAAGCTTTTTTTCTCTCCTTGTACCTTTCACCCATTGCTCCCATTTCTGTCCTCTGTGGTAAAAACAAAAAGAAAAAGAAAACCTAGTTTAATTCCTCTTTAGTTTGACAGTCATTCATGTTGAAAGGCTAGGTCTCAGATAATCATTAATGGTTCCAAGTCTGCTGGGTAGGCAGTCTCTAGTGTCATGTCCCAAGAATGTGTGCTTGGCCATTTAATATTTTATTAAATATTTTTATCAGTGATTTGAATAGAGTCACAAATAGCAACCTTATCAAATTATGGATGATAACAAAGGGAGGGATAACTGACACATTGGAGGACATAGCTGGAAGTGAATTCAATCTTGACTAGCTAGAAAATTGTGCCAAATCTAACCAAGTAAAATGTAATAGCAATAAGTGGGCAGCTAGATGGTACAGTGAATAAAGGACTGGACCTGGACTTGGAAGAATCATCTCCCGGAGCTCAATTCTGGCTTCAGACACTTATTAGCTGTGTAACTCTGGGCAAGTCTCTTAGCCAGTTTGCCTCAGTTTCCTTATTTGTCAAATGAACTGGAGAAGGAAATGGGGAATTAGTCCAATATCTTTGCCAAGAAAATCCTTAATAGGGACACGAAGAGTCGGACATGACTGAAATACCTGAACATCAGCACAAGATTAGTGTAAAATTTCGTACTTGGGAACCAGAAATAGACTTCCTAAGTACAGGATGAATGGTCAGAGAGTCATAGTTAGATAGAAATTTGTCTGAAAGAGAACTGGGTGTTTTAATTAAATACAATGAGGCATATATATGATGGTGGCCAAAAAAAAAAAACACCTATCATTTTAAGCAAAAATAAGAGACCTATAATTTATAGGAAAAATAGGAAATGACAGACCTTTATTCTGCCATGAGTTAACCATATCTAGAATATTTAAGAATGTTGATCAACTGAGTATCTAGAGGAGAACAACCAAATAGTAAAGGGCAGTAAGTCCATGTCTTTATAAGAATTGGCTGAACAAACTGGGGATATTTCACCTGAAAAAGAGAAGGCTAATGAGAGTTATTTTCAAGTGCATTTGTTATTTTATTGAGCAGTCTCTTATACTGAAAAGAGTCAAAGGACCCAGGTTTGAATTCCAACTCTGCTACTTACTACCTGTGTGGATTTGAGCAAATTATCTCAGTGGACCTCAGATTCCTCAACCATAAAATAAGAAGGTTAAATTAGCTGAATTCTAATGTCACTTCCAGCTGTACATCCTAGACAAAGTCCAAATGAAAGGAGTCTGTATTGACAGAAAGGTTCTGTGAACCCTTTGGGATTTTTTTTTGTGCTGTTTGCATTAAGAGCAAGAATACTGGAAAACCTTCCCCATGTCTAGTTAAAATCCAACTTGAAAGCGACTTGAGTTTGGGGTTAGGGGGAGGATGGAGACAGTTGGTGAAACTGATAAATTGAAGGAGGCATTTGCTGTTATTGAATCATTTCAGTCATATCCAACTTTTTGTGGCCCTATTTGGGATTTTCTTGGCAAAAATGCTGGCCTGTTTTGCCATTTCTTTCTTTAGCTCATTTTATAGATGAGAAACCGAGGCAAACAGGGTTAAGTAACTTGCCCAGGTTCACAATGGTAGTAAGTATCTGAGGCCAGATTAGAACTCATGAAGATGAATGTTCCTAATGTCAGGCTCAGCATTCTATCCACTGCACCAACTAGCTGCCCAGGAGCCAGTCCTAGGCAAAACCAACTCTCAGAGTGTCAGACTTCTTTTAGAGGTGGCCAAGAATTAGAATCTGAAAATTTCCCCATCATTTGGCTGAACAGATGGGGGGAATATGAATATGAAGAAGGGCTACTGAGCTATAGAAATTGATGAGGGAAGTGGTTTTGAAGAATTATAAAGAGACTTGTAGAAAGTGATAGAGAGTGAAATGAGCAGAATCAGAAGGATAAACTGAGTAGTGACTTCAGTGCTATAGAAACAAATAACTGAGGGCCTTAGGAAATTGACCAGTGTGATGGGAAACCATGACTATAGAGGGCTGATGATGAAGCCTGCTATCCACCTCCTGTACATGTGTGTATATACACATACATAGAACCATATATACATGGATGTTTTATATAGTCGATGTGGATTTTTTTCTTTTAGGCATAGCCAATATGGAAATTTATATTGTTTGACTATACAAGTTTGTAGCAAGGACTTTTCATTTCTTTAATTCTCAATGTGGATGCATATATGTACTTTCTCAAGGGTCTTTGGATCACTTTTTTAAAAATTAAATTTTACATTTTTGAATCAATAGAAATCAGTCCTTTCTCCCTTTTATCTTACTCTCTATCCCCCAATTCAACTGAGAAAGAAAGACATGCACAATTCTTGCTACCAAAATGTAGAATCAAGGAAAATATATATCTTTATTAATCATGCCTAAAAGAAACATATATGTATACATATGTACATACATGTATGACTATATATAGATGCATACATTATGTTATTATATCTACAGATTATATATATATATGTAGGTCCTATGTGTATATAGATATATTCAAATGTACATTACATATATGCATGATTATACAAACATCATATATAGAGAGACAACATGCATATATATGCAGGCATATATATACATATATATGTGTATGTGTGTATATGTTTTAATATACATGTGTCTGTATATAAGCATATATATATACATATATATGTATATATATATATGTGTGTGTGCTTTTTTCTTTTGGAAATCACCAGTAAGGAAATTTATTTTGTTTGACTATAAATGTTGTAAGAGTTTTGCATTCCTTTCATTCTCATTTGGGTAGAGAGGTGAGACAACAGGGAAAGCGGGCAAAATTTTACTGACTGAAAAAAATTAATTAAAAAAAGAAAGTGATCCAAAGATCACTGGGAATATATATTATAGATGATTTATATAAAAAAGTGGCAGTAAAAATATAGTACTAAGAGTAGGCCACAGTACTAATAAGATGGGAGAATAGACACATTTTTAAAAATTTTATTTTGGTTTTGGTAAAACAAGATTTTATTACTCAACAAAATGTATAGATCATCAAAAATTATTATAGATATTTTAAATTTGTTGATGCATCAGAATTCTAAATTATTAGGTGTGGCTTTTTCTTAACTTTTGTGTGTGTTTTAGTTAATAAACATTGATTTTTCGCCTTTCCAGTGGGGAAAAAAAAGAAAAAAGAACAAACACTTGCAGCCAATATATATAGTCAATCAAAACAAATACCCACATTGGTCATGTCCCAAAATGTATACCTGATTGTGTCTTGAGTGCATCATTCCTCTGGCAGGAAATAGACAGAAGGTTTCTTGATGGTCCTCTGGAATTGTTTGATCATTTCATTAATTGGAGTTAATTGTTTCAAAATTATTTGCTTTTTCTATGTGGTTGTTATTGTATAAACATTGCAAACACTTTTTCCAGACCCTATTAACTCTCAAAAATCTCAAAAGAAGAAGAGTGGGTTTAAAAGTATGCTAATTAGAGTTGAACACACGGGACTACAAAAGGCAGGATCCCTTTATAAAATATTATAAAATATTTTCAGATCTGAAACTACTGTATCTGCTTCCTTTACATCTTTTTTTTCCTGGTTTCTTTCAAGTTCCCAACCTTTTGTTCTTTTTTTTTCAAACTGAGATTTTTTTTTTTTAGTAATTTGAGATGGCATTGAATAAATTGATTAGTTAGGTAAAATTATCTTTTAAAAAATACTTTGGCTTTATCTATCTGTGAACAATAGATACTACTTCCATTATTTAGATCTGACTTTATTTGCATAAAAATGTTTTATTTTTATGTTCATATAGTTTCTGTGTCTGTTTTGGCAGGTATTTTATACTGTCTAGTTATTTTAAATGGTCTAAAATAATGCTGAATAATATTACTGACACATAGTGTAGTTTACCTGTTTTTTCTCTTTTGATTAAATCTATTTTAGCTTGAATTTTGTCTGAGGTTATGATTACTATCCCTGCTTTTTTTACATAATAAGTTCTACTCTTGTCCTTCATTTTATGTTTGTGCAACACACTGTTGAAATCAAATTTAATCTCCTATCTGTTTCCATTTTATGGGTAAATTCATCCCACTTATATTCTAAGCTATAGTTATATATGTATTGTCCTCCTTCCTATTTTTCCTCATTATCCTTCTCAGTCTATGTACTGTATTTCTCCTCACTCCTCACCCTTCTATTCTTTAACCTACCCACCCCTCTAGGAGAACCTCTTTTATTCTCCCCTCCACTCTATCCCCTTGCCATATTATTTCTTTCTGAATTTAGGAGATTTTTATAATCTTCTAGATATATATGTTGTTTACCTATTCCCAATGAGAGTAAATTTGTAAAAAAGAACCTAGACATCATCTTTCATGAAATTAACAAGGAAAATTGCCCCAATATTCTAGAACCAGAGGGCAAAATATATATTGAAAGAATCCATCGATCACGTCCTGAAAGAGATGCAAAAAGAGAAATTCCTAAGAATATTGTAGCCAAATTCGAGAATTCCAAGGTCAAGGAAAAAATATTGTAAGTAGCTAGAAAGAAACAGTTCAAGCACTGTGGAAGTATAATCACGATAATGCATTCTACATTAAGGGATTGAAGGGCTTGGAATATGATACTCTAGAAATTAAAGGAATTAGGATTAAAACCAAGGCTCACCTACCCAGAAAAACTGAGTATACTACTTCAGGGGAAAAAAATGGTCATTCAATGAAATTGAATGAATATTATTGACACATAGTGTAGCATTCAAGCATTCTTGATGAAAAGACCAGAGCTGAATAGAAAATTTGACTTCCAAACACAAGAGTCAAGAGAAGCATGAAAAGGTAAACAGGAAAGAGAAATCCTAAGAGACTTCGTAAAGTTGAACTGTTTACATTCCTACATGGAAATATCACTTGTGTAATTCTTGAGACTTTTCTAAGAGGGATTACACACACACACACACACACACACACACACACACACATAGACAGAGGGCACAGGGTGAGTTGAATAGGAAAGAGTGATATCTAAAAAAATAAAATTAAGGGGTGAGAGAGGAATATATTAGGAGGAGAAAGGGAGAAATGGAATGGGGCAAACTATCTCTCATAAAAGAGGCAAAAGAAAGCTTTTTCAATGGAAGGGAAAAGCGAGCAGATGAGAGGGAAAAAGGAAGCTTACTCTCATCACATTAAGCTTAAGGAGGGAATAACATGCACACTCAATTTGCTATGAAAACCTATCTCACACTACAGGAAAGTAGTGGAGAAGGGGATAAGTGGGGTGGAGGGATGATAGAAGGGAGGGCAAATGGGAGGAGGGAGTAATTAGAAGTAAACACTTTTGGGGAGGGACAAGGTCAAAAGAAAGAATAGAATTAATGGGGGGGCAGGGTAGGATGGAGGGAAATATAGTTAGTCTTATACATCATGACTATTATGGAAGTCTTTTCAAAAGCTGCACATATATAGCCTGTATTGAATTATTTGCTTTCTCAGTGGGGATGGGTGGGGAGGGAGGAAGGGAGAGACATTGGAACTCAGTTTTAGGAATGAATGTTGAGTATTGCATGCGAATGGGAAATAAGCAACACAGGTAATGGGGTAGAGAAATCTATCTTGCCCTACAAGAAAAGAGAGAAGATGGGGATAAAGGAAGGAAGGGATGTGATAGAAGGGAGGGCAGATTAGGGGAAAGGATAATTAGAGTGCATGATGTTTTGGACTAGGGAGATGGGAAGAATGGAGAGAAAATTTGGAACTCAAAATTTTATTGAAATGAATATTGAAAACTAAAAATAAATAAATAAACATTTAAAAAAAGAATATGAGGAGGAAGTGATTCAAGAGAATTATGAAAAAGAAGAGCCAACAGCCTGGAAAAAGAAAACTACTTCAAAAGTAGAATTGGCTAAATGGAAAATGAGATACAAAAGCCCACTGAAGAAATCAACTCCTTAAAAGTTAGAATTGGGCAAGTAGAAGCTGATGACTCTGTGAAACATCAAGATTCCTTTACAGAAATTCAAAGGAATGAAAAAAATAGAACAGGATATAAAATATATCATGGAAAAAACAACTGACCTGGAAAATAGATTCAGAAGAGACAGTATAAAAAACATTGAACTACCTGAAAGTCATAATCAAAAGGTGGACCTGGACAGCACCTTTAAGGAAATTATCAAGGAATATTTCCCTGACTTCCTGGAACCAAAGGACAAATAGGCATTGAATGAATCCACGGATCTCCTCAGGAAAGAGATCCTAAAATAAAAGCTCCACGGAACATTATAGTCAAATTTCAGAAATATTTGCTTAAAGAAAAATCATTGCAATTGGACAGAAAAAACAATTCTAATATCAGGGAGCCAAAATCAGGATTACACAGGACTTAGAAGCTGCAACATTAACAGATCAGAGGTCATGGAGCATGACATGCCAGAAGGCAAAGGAGTTTGGACTACAACCAGGTAAAAAAGAAAACAGAAAGGATTCAATAGAGCTAAATTGTTTATATCTTTTCGTAGAAAAATGATGTTCGTAATTCTTAAAAATTGTATCACTAATAGTACAACTAGAAGGAATATAGATAGAGGATGTGGTTATAAGGTGAATTTGAGGGAATGGTATAAAAAATAAGGGATGAGAAAGAGGAGTACACTGGGTATAGAAGGAAGGGAGAGATAGAATGGGGTAAATTACTTCACATGAAGTGGCACAAAAGATCTACTACAGTGGAGGGGAAGATGGGAGTGTGGGTGATGGGCATCACTTGAACCTTACTTTTATCAGTATTGGGTCAAAGAAGGAATCAATCAATTGAATATAGAAATCTATCTTATCTGATAATGAAATAGGAGGAGAGAAGATTACATAATAGAAGGGGATCTATATTCCAAAGAGATCATTAAAAAGGTGAAAGGATATATATATATATATATATATATATATATATATATATATATATATATATATATATATATGTGTATGTATAAAAAATTTTTATAGCATCCCTTTTCACAGTGGCAAAATATTGGAAATTTAGGAGCTGCCTATCAATTGGGGAATGACTGAACAAGCTGTGGTATATGAATGTACTGGAATACTAATGTGCAATAAGATATTATAATAGGCAGATTTCAGAAAAACCTTGAAAGGCTTATATGAACTAATACAATGTGAAATGATCACAACCAGGAAAAACACAATATTTTGTGATGATCAGCTATTGAATGACTCAGCTCTTCTCAGCAACATAATGATCCAACACAAGTATAAAGGACTCACAAAGGAAAATGCCATTCACATCTAGATTAAAAACTAATGGACTCTGAATGAAGATTGAAGCCTTGTTTTTCACTTACTTTATCCTTTTTTTCCCTTTCATCTGTTTCTTCTTTCACAACTGTGACAAATATGAAAATATGTTTTACGTGATAACACATGTATAACCTATATCAAATTACCTAGCATTTTCAGAAGAAGGAAGGGGAGGGAGAGAGGGAGAAAAATTTGGAACCCAAAATCTTGTAAAAAAAAAAAAAGCTAAAATTTATCTTGACATGTAAGTGAAGAAAAAAGGAGTGACTTTTTTAGCTCCATTATCTTCCTCTGAATATGAACCCAGATTTTCTCTGTCCCCATAGTAGCTATTTATGATTGAGGTCTTTCTCTTGGCTTATTCATTTTTATCTAACTTTTTTTATTTTGTTTTCTTTTTACCGGTTATTGGTGTAATCAAGTTATTGAATCAGGTTCTAGTCCTGAGGTATGGGGAATGATGCCCCAAGCGTCAAGTCCTTATTATTATTACCTGAGCTATGTTTCAGGGCCCAAACTTGGGCTCTCTTCTCTATTCCTAAGCCATGACTAGGGCCCCCAGTTGTGCTGTCCTGCAAAAGATCTTGCCCCCTGCTGTCTGAGGCTGCAAACTACAACTCTCCTCTCTGACCTGGAACTGAAACTGGGACTCTGCCCTCCCCTACAGGTGGCCACAGCCAGCAGAGTCCCTGCCTTTCTGCTACTGCATTCAACAGGTATGTGCTAGCTCCTTTCCCTCGACCCCACCTCATCCCCATACCTTGTAGCTGCAGCCAGAGACACATCTGGTCAGCACAGCTGTGCTTGGCATTCCTTGACAGTGACAAGTCTGTCAATCTTCTCCTACTCAGCCCCCACACTCTCTGCAAGATGAAAGTTTCTAAGGCTAAGGTTGCCTCTCCACCAAGCTGCCCCTAAGGCTTATTATTTGTTGATTCTACGGAGTTGTCCTGGAGGTGTTTTCACTTAGGTTGGGAGTCTTTCCTGGGGTCTTTTCAAGTTTTCTTAGGACAACTGCTTTACCCCACCACCCTTTTGTTTATTTCATCTGCTATATGTTCCCTCTGAGGTAATGTTCTGTCTTTTTTTGTGGAGGAAATTTGGAGAACCAAAAGTTATCTGACCTACACCATCTTCCAAGAATACTCTCCCACAAAATACTTCTGAGAGTTGATACTTAAAATGTTCACTCAGAACTCCTCTTCCATCAGCCTCTCTACTGCTGGCAGTGATGTACAAACTGACCAACAGGCTTGTTCCTAGAGCCCAAATTGAGATTCCTTCATTCTTTAGAGACTTTGATTGAACACCTTTCTCTATGAAAGAAGGTGACAACCCAGTAGATTAAGGTTGCATTGAAGAAAGCTGAATCCCATGGGGATGCAGATGTGTGCCTGTGATTGGAAATGGAGAGTTCATGAAGGGTTTTTTCTGGTGGCGATGAATACAAAGAAGCATGGAAAGATTTGTATGAACTGATGTAAAGTAAAACAAGCATGAACAGAAAAAAATGATATACAATGACTACAACAATAACAAAATAATTGAAATGTAATACAGTAAAATTATAAAGTCCACACTTCACCTGATGGAAGAGATATGAGAATTCATCTCCTCCCTTCTGCTTTGCAGGAGTAGGGGTAGGGGTCTATGGGTCTAGAATGACAGAAATAATAGCAAACTTCTTGTGATATGTTGATAAATTTATGATTATCATAAATAAATGATTTGTAGAAATCATTTTTCCTTTTTCATTATAAAGATTAGCTGTCCAAAAGGAGAAAGGGTAAAGGTATATGGTGGGAAGTGTAGATAATATAAAAACAAAGAGTATCAAAAACATTTTTAAAAAGAAAAACAGCATCAAGGATATGCATGAATTAAAAAAAAAGAGGCTGGTCAATCATGAAGGAAAGGTGAATGTCCATTGATAAACTGCTCCTCTATTTTCCTGTTATCCACAAACTCCTTCGAGCAAATAGAGTATAACTTCTAAAAACGCATCATGAAAAGACATGGATAATAATCATATAATAAAGGAGGTGAAGAAGGAATATTCCTTCTGTTCCTAATTCTGTTCCATTCCTAATTGTGTCACAGATTTATTTACCAATGTACCAATGTGAAGAGGGTTAAGGATAATACATGAACAAAACAACAAGGAAATAATAAGGTAATTCAATGATAGCTGAGAATGTTTCCTTGTAAAATTCTTTTTTTTCATAAATGTATTTGAAAATGACTACCTATGGATGGTGTGGATGGAATCATGATTTAAGTGTTGATTTTTAAATATGCTAATGTTAACACCAACAATGTTTTCATGGGTGGTCTACAGAGCAAGTCAACTATGGAGTCCCCAGATGATGACTCTGGCAGAGAGAGAAGAAATATAACAACAGCTAGGAGTTCAGAGCACATACAAAAACTTTAGAGAAAACAAAACATTTTGATGTAGGTTGTAGAACTGCATAGGCAGACAAAGAAGGTAAACATTACTTGGCCAGAATCACATCAGCAGAGCAGGGATGAGAGAAGTCCAACCTGGGGATAATCAAAAAAAGCAGTGCCTATCACTACACTCCATTTCCAGGGACCTTGGGGAATTTCAACAAGAGGGGCATAATGATTGGAGGTTAGTGACACTCTCCCCTCACCATTCAAAATATTTAAGAACCTGTTCACACAATATGATTCACTGTTATAACCCTCTCCCTAGTCCTAACATTCAACATCAATTTCAAGATTTAAGGAAAACTAAAACTCTTCCCCTACTAAAAAGCTGTGGCTTCCCTATCCTAAAAGAATATGTCTATGGAGGTAATAGGGACGAGAGGATAACTTTGGAAATTGATTGTGTGCATCAATTATATTATTAATAAGTGATGATAGGAAAGTCAGGTGGCACAGTGGATAGAATACCTGTCTGGGAGTCAAGAGGACCTGAATTTAAAATCAACTCCAGACACTTACTGGCTGTGTGGTTCTGGGCAAGTCACTTGATCTGATTTGCCTCAGCTCTTCTTCTGTAAATGAGCTGGAGAAGGAAATGGCAAACCAATCCAGTATCTCTGCCAATAAAATCCCGAAAGGGGTTAAAAGAGTCAGACACACCTGAAATGACTCAAAAATGACTCAATAAGTGATACCTTCCATATGATAGCATAGGCATATACGTATGTGAATATACATATGTATATTAAGTTTCATCTTAATAACTTAAAAATTCCCTAAGATTTGAGAGACAGACGACAGAGACAGAGAGACAGAGATGAAGAGAGAGAATAGATACTAAGTAAAGGATAATCTCTAAGTAGATATTCGATAGATGATAAATAATCTATAGACAGACAGATAGATAGATAGATAGACAATAGGTAAATCATTTACCTTTAGATCACCATATCATGAAAATAAAATAATTTCTGTTCTTTCTGGATAATTGATCATTCTGTGGTGTTAAAAACATCTCAAAGGATGGATATAAAAAACTCAATAGGAACTTTCTTTGGAGCACAACATTTCCCTTTAAGTTCCCTTGAGCAGTGGAAGCAAAATGTTTAAAGATCCAAAATGATATAGGGACCCTTCTGTGTGAAGACTGTTTGGAATTATTCAAGCACATTTCCTAACAATTGGAAAGGCAATCATGCCCTCCCCTCAACAATAGCAGAAGCAAATATCTTGCATTCCTATAACATTTTCACATCTGTTCTCCCATTTCATTCTATTTTGTCCCAATGCAAAATCTATGATTTCGAAAAGATCTTGGAAGTCATTTATTTAATCCAAATTATACTACAACATACCAGACAAGTGGCTGTCAACCACTAATTTAAGACTTAAGGTTATCTGACTCTCTAATTTCAAATCTTGTTTCTATTTCAACTATTTTATCCTCTAAGGCCAAAGAAAATTAATATACGCTTCTTTAGCATAAAAGTCCTTAAAATTCTTGAAGACAGCTTTCAGAGTCTCTCTGAATCTTCTCTTCCCCAGGCTGAAATCCCCAATTGTATTCAGTATGATGCATTGAAATAAGAATGTGTTCAATTCTTGGCTTTGCCATTTACTATTATGTGAGCATTTGATAGGCAAGCCCCCTTACCTCTGTGGTCCTTAGTTTCCTCATCTAAATTATTTCCCATTTTTTAATGTAAAATGAGAGAGTTGAACTACATGACCTTCAAAGTCTTTTCCAAACTCTAATTCTGTGATCCTATGATTATTTTTTAAATAATATCAATCCAGTTGTCCTGGTCACCCTCCTCTAGACTACTGCTAGTTTGATTATTTCATGCTCTTCTTAAAATATAGAAACCATAATTGAATATAATAATAAAGATATATCATGATGAGAGGTCACAACATTATAATCTCACATTTTCTCAATGTCATTTCTAATAATGCAACTTAATATGGCAGCCTATTGACTGTCATGTCCCATAGCAAATTTACATTGAGCTTGAAGTACATTAAAATCATGAACTATGCCCTTACAATTCTAGACTTTTTCCAGTAGTTTTTAAGAACACTGCTATAAGTTTCACATTTCATCTTATTAAATTTGTACCATCATTCTTCCCCATTGAGGTTTTTGGGGATAGATTTTTGTCACCAAAAATTTTATCTATCCTTTCCCTGCTTTTATCTGTAATGTGTCAAATATAGTATGTCATTATTTAAGTATTTGATTAAAAATGTTCAGTCTCCTTAAGACATTCTACTAGAAACCCCCTTGTGGGCTAACATTGACATAAATTATGTTTTTTCCAAACTGATATTTCAAACTTTTTCATCTTGGAACATTTAAAAATATATCAAACTGTAGAACCTCTAGCTTCAAGCTCTTTATCTGCTTCTGAGGGGCAGCCTGGGAGACGTTCTCAAAGCCTATGACGATGCCGAGGCACATACGACTTTCACATTTCTTTGATCCGACTCCACCCTAGTAATCCTAAACAAAAATTAAATAAAGTTAGTAGCATGACTTGTTCTAGATCAATCTATACTGGCTCTTTGAGACTGAGATATTATGGTACCATGAAAAGAGTAACAATTTGAATAAATGTCATTTAAAGTCCTTTCCAGCTCTAAACATTTGATGACTGTTTCTCTTTTGAAAGTCTCATAATTCATTCCTTGAATAATGCATTCTGGGACTTTGAAAATTATTTAAGATCACAAACCTATATTTTGAAGAATCTATTTTCATATTTTTGAAAAAATAAATCATTTTCCTTTCTACGATATTGTGTTACCTCTTCCATTATCCACAACTTTTCAAAGATTAAATACACAATTTACTTTTGTATTTGAGATATAGTTCATCTAAACTTGACAACTTACATTCATTGAAGGAAGTTAGTTACTCTTTTACTATCTTTTTTCATCACTATTGTCCCAACCTTGAATATAATAGGCACTTGAACAATTCTTCTGAAGAATCAAATAATCCTTACGATTAGTGAAGGGTCTATTACTTTTTAGAACAAAGAAAAAGACAGACAGGGACAAGGACAAGAGCAGAGACAAAGTTTCACAATCAACTACAAATATTTAAAGGTTCCATCACTACTTCATCATATATCTATGCTAAGCATGTTATTCTTTCCTTAACTCATCTTTCATCCTTCTGGCTTAGAGTCTTTTATTTTTTCATATTATAATATGGCTTCTGATTGTTCTGTCTTTATCCTTATTCAAAAACTGTACCACTTATTCCCTTCTCTGATTTGTTAATTTCCACAAAGTAATATGATGATATCATCAATAAGATGATAAAGTACATTGCCCTGCCACATTCTCTATATAATCTGTTGCAATATCACATTCTAGTTTTTGGTGGTTTGCATTTTTTGGTGGTAGTGGTAGTGATGATGATGGTATTAGTATTCTGGTCAATATTCCATAATTATCAGGGTTGAGCCATGGCAGATATCATGACATTCACTAGTAATACCTACTAATTAGATGAATGATATTAAGGTCTTTGATATATGTTTAACATTATTCAGGATCTCCAAACTCTGTGACATATATCAGTACATATTTCTTCAGAGCATTCCCCAGCTAGGAGTTTATCAGGTCTAATTGGGACCGGCTGAGCTGATTAAACAACACAAACCAGCAAAATGGCATAAATTCTAGACCAATCAGTGTACAAGACTAAGGAATAGACCAATGTGAATCAAATATTGCAACAAAATTTATCATGTTTACACATTAAGACTTGGCAAGTCAGAACAGGATAATCTGACTCTACCATTGTAGCCTAGACTTGCAAGGGAAAGACACAAATTCCACACTTAATTGACTCTAAGCATGGGATTTATTGATAATATATAAATCAACCCACTGGACAAAGAATGTCTGTGTTATGATCTTCTCATTCCCAAAGTTGGCTCCCATTTTAAGAGGTGCAACAGTTCTAGGCATGCACCCTGCCCGGAACCATGAATTTATTCTGAAGATGTGGAAGGGGGAGAAGGGAGGGTGGCAGGGATGGTTTTATATTCAGGAGAACAATGAGAGCTGGAGCCTTTTACAAACGCATCCATGTACGTTAAATAAATCCAGACAGCTTTGAATAGATCAATCGCAAATAGGTTAGATAAGGATTATTATATGAGATAATACAATTCCCAAGATATTAAAGGTAGTATTTAATAGATGCATCAGTCATTGTAACTGTTCTTATGTTTTCTTTGGCAGGGTTGAGTGGGTGAGTGAAGGAGCACAGGTGGCAGGGACTGAGACTGAACGGATTGCATTCTGAGCATATTAACTGGGGTTGAGTGGGGAAACACATGAGTTGTGCAAAGACAAAAGAGGGAAATCTACGAATAAAAAGCAAAGTGATGCAAGATAATATTAAATTATACAGCAAGCATTCTGTCAAAAGCAAGTTCCATTAGTACAATGCAGCTTTGGAAATTGTCTTCTGAACCTTCATGCCAATAATGGGTCACATCACACCAAGTCTCAATAATTTCATTAGAATTGTAATCATCTTTCATTTGAATGTTTTTATTATGTTTTATTACTCATATCTTGTATATTTATGTATAGACATCAGATAATAATATTCATATCCTAAATAAAGAACATCAACATTGTCTTAGGTAGGTCTACTCATAAAGTTTCAGAGAAAGGTGATCTTTGCGAAGTTTAAGATTCCAGTGGAGGATATGGAAAAAGCCAAAGAGATGAGGGTAGACTTGATTTAGGAAATGGCCAGAATTAAAGAGTGGAAGTTTCTTTCCTTCTACCCTTCTCTATTTTTGTCTTAAAGCCTTCTTAGTAAGATATGGATGTGTCCAAATACATAGACTCTCCTTGCCCCTAACTAAATGCGGTTTATTTCTATCCAAGAGTTTGTTATACTTTTTCTTAAAACTGTGGCACTGAACTAAATGCCATTCTCCAACACCATCTCCTTAATCAGCTCTTTCATTTGCTAATTTCACTTTTAAAACTCTTACCTTCAGTTGACATGAGTGATGAAATGATAACCTTTGTCCCAAGGTTTTCAATTTCTTTTCCAGGACTTCATAACACCTGACAATGCCTTTTAGGTTCTTTCTGGAGGTAGCATTTGTTCCCACATGAATTAGCAAGAATGGATAGTGGTTGTCAAGTTTGATAAATCTCATTACAATCCTAACATGTCACTGTAAGAGGAAGATCATTCATTGGGTTAGAAGGGACTTAAATATAGCTTAATGTAGCATTGATGCCCTTTTATTTTTGTGGGATTTTATAAACAAATGTTCAATATAGGACTCACTTTTAAGGTCCAGCATCAAAATCCTTATCATTGTGGTGTGACTTATAGGAAGAAATTCCCTGTATCATCTTTCTAGTTTGAAAAAGTGAGGGAAGTGAGAAGAAAAAGGAGTAAAAATTTATTAAGTTTTTGTTGTGTAGTTTGTTCTTTCTTTTCCTTGAGGTCCAACACATCAGGAAGATGATGTCATGACTTGCAAATGAATAGGATTTAAGTGAGGGAGAACTGAAGCTTTTACTAAGTGTCAAGGACTTTGCAAAACACTTTACAAATGTTATCTCATTTGATCCTAATAACCCTGTGAGGAAGATGCTATTACAGCTTGCATTATGTTACAATTGAAGAAACTGAAGCAGACAGAGGTTAAATGACTTGCCCAGGATAGCACAGATATTAAGTGTCTGAGGTGGGATTTGAACACAAGTCTTTCTGACTCCAGACCCAGAGTTCTATCCACTGTGCAGCCTACCTTCCCAAAAAAAGATTAGATAAAATTATGCACACTTTATTAGTTAAATATTTAACATTACACACACACACACACACACACACACACACACACACACACTTTGCTACCAAGAGAGACAAAATAAATAATCAGAAATTGTGGATCTGATCAAATCTGTAGAGATTTATCACTTGTTTTCTGAGTGTAAGATTTGGCTGTTCTAAGTTTGTAAGTCTGATTTACATAAAGTCTTGAGGGTTTTCTCTAGGAATGTCTATTTTTTTTTTCATTCTTTGTAATACATAAGAATTTCTTACATACAGTATCACAATGGAAGGTTTTCATTGCCTTATAATTTCTGCAGTTCTTCCAGAACAGGGAATCTGGGGATATAATGATGATATAGATGAAGTTCACTTTGTAACAATAATCATGTATTTGGTATTATGAATGTGTCCCCTGCCAAAGAAAATCACAAACAACATTAGTTCTATCACTTTTTAAATAATCTGAATGTTTGTACCGTCATTGTAATCATGTTTTAGAATATTTAGAGTACATTTGGGATCCTACTATCCATAAGACATGTTTATTTAGTTAAATGTCATTAGATTAATTTTGGTGTCAAAATTCAATATAAACAATTGTAGATAAAATACTGTGGATTTTAGTCTCTTTCTATTAATTACTTCAATTAATAATATGAGAACATAAAATAGTCTCAGGTATTGGAATTGCCATGAGAAATACATAAGAAAATATTCTGAAAAGACTTTGAAGAAAGGTGCCATTTGTAGGCAACATGGTATACTGAAAATAATACAGCCTCAGAGTCAGAAGATCTGAATTCAAATTCTTTTTCTGCCATTTACTAAAGGTGTAATAGACAATTTCCAAAGATATAATATTGGAAAAGTCACTTCATCATCTTTGGCTTTATTTTACTCATGTGCGAAATAACTAAGCTGAATTAGATCGATTCATTCAGGTCTTTGAAGTCCATTTTAACACTTTTTAAAAAATTTTACAAACTCCCTGCCTTTTTTTCTTACAGAGCAACTATTATCTGTACTTAACTAACCTATTACAAGGTGATGTTGCTAGGTGAGGAGGGAGTCTTCCATAAACAAAACCTAAACCAGACTTTTCCAAAATATTTGACAGATCTCTAGGGTTCCATGAGTTGTTTCACAAGTGAAGTTAGGTCTTGGATGCCTAAAGAATTCTGAATATTTTTTTCGGTGATGTCTGTGAATATCTTCTTGGAAAAGTTTATTATACCAAATTAAATTCTCATCTACAGTCATACAATTGCAACAGATAACCACCTGTAAACTTTCTGCATATATGTGTGCTTTGGGGTGTGTGTGTATGTGTGTGCATGTGTGTGAATCTTGGTACAGATAACCAACAACTTAAAATAGAAAATATTTCATTTCCCTATCTTCCATCTTCGACTTTCTTACTGACAATAACACTCCCTTGTTATGTCACATCATCATTATCAGTTAAGTCTCCTTCCCCGAACTCTTAGCATGGATACTGAAATACAAGTAAATATAATGCTTGTTTCATAGTTTGCTTTATGTATCATGTAAAGGAAAAGATGTGCTGCAGAAGTGCTAGATTTAGAGTCAAAGAACATGGGATCAAATTTTATCAGTATGACTTTGCTCATGTCACTTTACTTCCTTGAGACTCTGTTTCCTCATCTGTAGATTCAATTCAGTAAGAATTTATCATTTATTTTTATGTTATATATTAAGCACTGTGTTATGCCCTGATAATATAAAAGCAAAAATAAAACAACTGTCTTCAAAGAAACTTCTATTCCTGGGATGGTTAGGGGTCAACGGATGGGGTGATCAATAAGGGTTCAACAAGTCTTAGTGCAATAGCTTAAAACAAAACCTCTTTTTATGTTTTAAGCTATTAAAGCATTAAAATGCACTGACTTATGGGACACCCTGCACATGTACATATATAAATACACAATATATGTATATGTAAATATGGGATATATGTGCATAGAATTATAAAGAGAATAATGGGAGCTACACTAACAAATGAAGAATTGAAAATGAAGAAAATAATATTTGAGATGGACTTTGATAACCTAAGAGACAACCCTGCTCTAGGGTATGGAGGGAAGGCAAAAAAAAATTTGCAGGGGAACCTCTCTATTAAAAACCTGATTCAAAATGATAACAAAATTCAACTGATAAAGATTTAAATTAATGAGTAGAAAAGAGCTACTTGTATAGTTGTTTCTTTTCTCATTAGTGCATGTAAGGGTTCTTCCTAGGTGTCCAGAGGTTCTACAGGTTCAGGAACTCTCTCTTCATGTTCTTGATTACCAAATGCATTTTTCCTAAATAATTTCATATCTCCCACCATGAGAAAAAGGAGGCAACACTAGTATTACTAGTTCGTTTCCTAAGAAATATTGTGATTTAGAGTACCAATTCATATAGAGTCAAAATCACTCTCTAAATTTGGATTATGAGTATAATCCACATGGCAGTTCCCATTTTATTTGTGTGGAACCATTGACCATCAAAGAGTGAATCACCCCACCCATCTCCCTGGATATTTGCAACCTTATTCATTAGATACTTTAGGTAAAACCAGTGGACTCACTTTACCCCTTCAACTATCCACAATCATTCAACAGGCTACAAATATCCATAGGTCCATTTTTTTAAAAATTGTTTTCAACAGCATTCAATTACTTGTGCCCACAAATTAGAATACATTGAACAATCCATAATACTCATTCCAAGAAAGGAAAAGACTAAAAACATCTTTTTTTAGCAACAGTACAAAATACAATGTATACAAACATTATTATAGAGCAGATCTCTGTTTTGGCACATTTCACATTAATTAAGTCCCTTTCTAAAGTTATGAAAATGAATTCATTTTCATAAAATAAAATAATTTTAAAACAATTTTGTTAGGTTTCACAATAAAGTTTAAATTGTTATTTTAAAATATTATGTTGACAAGATTTGTGTTGTGAAGTAAAGGGAAGAGTCAAAGATAACTCTAATATTTCAATGCATGATGACTATTTCTGCAGAAACAGGAAAATTAGGAGTTTATGGGAAAGATGATGAGATCTTGAGTTTGGGATGTTGTTACGACATTCAGATGGAGAAGTTTACCAAGTAGCTGGTTTGTTGGACAGTATTTCAAGGAAGGTCAAATCTTATGTTTTGAATGATTTCGTATATATAATGAATACTATATTGCTTATCTTCTTCATAGGTAAGAAAGGGGCTGAAGGGAAAGAGAAAATTTGGAACTAAAAATATTTTTAAAAGAATATGTCACCTAATTATCTATTTTTTCTATTTTCTATTTTCAAATCTATGATTTGAAATATCAACTCCAAAGAGTTGATAACAAAGTAATGGAAATTAATAAGGAGATTAAAATGGAAAATGTATTGTGAGAAGTGAAAAAAGTACTGAAACCAAGACCACAGAGGTCATGAAAAGAGATGTAAACAATTCTGAAAAAAGACAGAGAGGAAGAAACAGAGAAGTGGAAAGGAAAGCAAGAGAGAACAGTGTCATGAAATTCAAAAGTATATAAAGCTTTAAGAAGGGCAGATAGAGGGATACGACCAATATTGCCAAAAACAGCAGAGGAGAAAAGGAGAATAAGATATGGAAGGGGCAATTTGTGCAACATCATGTCATTAATGGGTCATTAGTACTATTAAAGAGAACAATTTCAATAGAGTGATGAAAATCAAAGCTTTATGATTGTAAAGAAGTAAAGGGGGTAAACATATACTACTTTTCTTTAAAGTTTGGCAATGAAAGAAGAGAGATTGGGCATTAGCTTTATGAATCTTGAGTCACAGGAGGCATTTTTGTTGTTTTTGGTTTTTTTGTTCAGAAATAGAGGCGATTGAAGCCTTTTGTAGCTTGAATAGAGCATTTATTACTCATGTTTAGATCAAGTAATATTTGGCAGTGACAAATTAATTTTGACCCTTAATATGTGAAACTTGACCCTTGAAGTCTATTAGCAAGGGCTTTCCTCATTGGTGGAGACTGATGATAGAGTATCCTGTGTTTGTATGAAGATCTAAGTAGGTAAGAGACTGGGAAAAGGGAAATCCTGGTCTTCCAGCTCCCTGCTTCAAGAAAGAGAACATATGGTTTCATACTCTGGAAAGACTCTGGGAAGAAGCCAAAATGTAGCAGATCTGGGCTCTCAATCATATCCCTATCTTAATATTATTATACTAGAAATTTTCAGAAATTTCCTCCTTGGGTAAAATCTTTCTTGGATGACTCAAGATATCTTGTTCCTAATGGGAAAGCTCATTTGCTCAGTCTATTATTTGATATATTTTTGTATGTATAACTTATCTGATTTCTGTTAGCTATCAGTTTATATAAATGCTTTATATGCTATATTAAGTATATTCTTTGCAGAATTGGTATTTGATGGCGAGGTCAAGGTTTGGATCACTAATTTCCCACTGAGAGAAAGGAATCATGATCTACAAATGATGTCTCCTAGATGATCAATATTTAAGGAGGCTTATAGGTACATTTCTAGTCTGGTACCCTTCCTCTGAGGAAACAAAGTGGCCCTAATCTTCTGTCTTTCCTCCTGGCCAGAATCAGTCTTTCTTGGAGGATAGGTAGAAGAAAATCTAGAAGATAGCCATGCTTGTCTTTGAACCACATCTAGATAGACACACATGGCAACATATAACATAGGTAACAAATTGTAGCATACAGCATACATGGTTGAGATTTGGATTTGTCTATGTCCTTTAGGTTTGGGACCACATCATCGTATAACTCCTTTTGTGATGCCTAGACTATAGCTGTAAGTCTATCCTCCCTTCTAATTAATTACATTCTTACAAGAACCAGAACTAGTTCTGCACATGCTCTAGTAAGACTCCCAGTAAGAGTTGGCAAGCAAATAGGTGTGTCAATTCCTGAATGAGTCTGGGAAGCATTTCATTTTCCTGGTTTTCTCAAATAGATCTGATATGATCTCTTCTTCCACAGAGACAACTCAACTGATGAACACAAACCAGGCTTACATGGGATAAGTAGGGTTTTATTAAGTAGCTGTAAGAGCAGGACAACGGAGGCTGAAAGAGCCTAGCTCCTTCTCCTGTTCCCCTGGGATACCTTTGCATGCACTACAGTCCTGCTTGTCGCAAGCCCTGCTATTTGTGATATCAGTGTCAAAGTATGACTGACAGGAATGAATACTGCTTCAGTGGCAGAGCACATGGGAATGTGATCCTGGGGGAAAACAACTGAGAAGTCTAGGCCAGCTGGCTTTAGGCTTTATCAATAGCTCATACAGAAACAGTCAGCTAGTGAGGGAGTCCTTATTAATGAATAAGCAATTATATTACATTTAGACCCTAAGGCAGGGATTTAACTTTACTTGAACAGGTCTGAGTGAATAGACATATACTATAGAATGTGGCTGAACTAAATCTGTCAACCTGTACCTTTACACTAGGGAGGAATGAGGAACAGGGCTTCTACTTATCTTCTTTTCACCCACACATTCGTCCCATAATTCCGTCTCTTCATAGTCCCTAAAACTTAAGAATGGAAGAAGTGCATTCTCTCCCTTCCCCTAAGGAAGGTTTGTCCCCAGTGATCCTACCACCAGGTAATCATGAAAATCTGTGATTTCATCACATGAGAAAAAATAATTTTGCTCATAATTGTAACATAACAAAACTTCACTTACTCTTTTTTCCACCTAATTATAATTTGTCTAATTACAAATTGATGCCTAATTATAAAATGATTATAATACCTCCTTCCACTCTAAATTTTATTGTGTTTCCCATCATGATCCTGGGTTCTTTATAAGCTAAGTAGACATGATGCAAGTAAGGCTTAGCATGCAATTCAGATGGAATAATTTTAGGTATGGATTCATTTCAGAATATACATACATACATACATACATACATACTAGTCCAATGGCCAGCTTAACTTTTCTCAAAGAGGATCATCACCAAGTTGGCTACAAATTGGCTATAGAGTTCTGAACCAAATACATTTTCAAAGACCAAAATTAATGATTAATGCAAATATAGATGGAGACAGAATTCAGCTAATAAAATCACAGATCCTTGAAGCAACAAAGTCACTATTGTCTTTATCAACATTACCGGGTGTTTTCAAGGTGGAAAATTAAATACTCAATATTCCAGTGGATCTGTGATAATTTCTCTTTGGGTATTCCCTCCAATAGTAAAGATACCAACCTAACCGTGTCTGCCTATCCTTTGAGAGTACTATCATGTTCTTCCAACTGTTTGCTGCAAGGGCTCTGTCTAAAGTGCTAGAGGATTTTTTAAAATTTCTCTTGATACCATCAATGGAGTGTTCAGACTGTCCACCTGCCATCTACATCCTTCCCTTCCCCATGTTACCAACCTAACTTTTTTTTTTGTATTATACATTTCCCTGATGACATTTTTTCTTACTCATCTTCAAAGTTCCTCATTGATTATATAGTCAATTCTATCACGTTTCAAAAATACAAATTTATTTCACTGCAATTGATATGTTAAGAAACATTTTGAGCATAATATGAATTTTCAGTTTGGTTCTTCTCATTCCTTCCTTGGGGAAAAGCCAGAATGGAGAGAATTGCACAATTTTGCTACATAACTCACAAACTGTAACCCTTCTGATGCCCACGTCCACAAGCAAATTTTCAGTCTTCCTCAAGGTAAAGTGTCATATTTATTATATATCTTCCTTTTTTAATAGCATTTTATTTTCCCAATTATATATAAAGATAATATTGTGTATCTTCGGACGCACTAGAATCAGTGAGACACAAAAGGTCCATCACTCTCAAACCTACTCCCTTCCTCCATGGCCTCTGGCTGAGTTTAGAGCTGGCCAGGTTGCTCACACAGCCCAGGAATAGGCTGAATGGCAGTCAGAGGCCATCTTATGTGGCCACTAGTATTTATGTGTTTCTTAATAGTACATTAAGGTTTTCAAAGTACTTTATATACTTGAAGTAATACACATGTTGGCTAATTTGATCCTCACCACAACCCAATAAAATAGGTGCTATTATTGTCCACATTTTACAGTTAAGGAAACAGAGACACAGAGAGGTTAAGTGATTTGCCAATGGTTAAACAACCAGTAAATAATTGAGAAAAGATTTAAAATCAGCTCTTCATGATCCTGAGTACTACAATCTATTGACTTCACCACCCATCTACTTGACACACTTCTGTCAGAAGTGACAGAAAAACATATGATTATGGTTCCAGAACTGGACAGAAGATACCCCCTCAGAAAGTTTGGGAGACAGAAGGGTTAAACAATCCAGAAACTGTTTGCTGGTACTGGTGGCAAGGACACTGTGAAGACTGTCAAGAAAATGGCAGAAGACATGCAGTAATTTGAAAACCAGTTCATTCCATAATCAGAGTGACTGTAGTACACCGATGCACCAGGGTTCAGATGAGTGGGAGATAGCCCTCATTCAAATCCAAAATACTGAACCCATATTTAAGGAGCCAAAATGCAAGAAAAGACTTAGTGTTAATACTTTGTCTCAACTCAAATTGTTTTCTAACAGTGTTGGTCTTTTAATTCTGGAGGACTGAGGTCCTCTGCCTCACTCTGATGATCACGCATGGTCCTGGAAAATGGGGCTCCATGTCTTACTGATTCAGTAAACCCCACTCAAAATGTATGTAGAAATTCCAGAATCTGGAGCATCAAATCGATGTCCTCTAAGGCATGTGCTGTTTTGGGAGGGTTTAGAATAGGTTTGAGGCAGAGTTTATGGTAGATGAAGAAGCTGAGGACCTAAGAGGTCAGGGTTTTCAAAGAGAGGCAGGGATTGAGAGGAGGCTATTGTAAGACAGGTACCAAGCTTGGTGGAAGAGTGGGTGGGGGAGAGGAAGAATGACCTAGAAATTTCTAGATGAAAACAATAATGATCTTGATAGATGGTTGCTGAAAAATGGTAGTCGAAGGAAAGTCTCGAAATTACATTGGAGAACAAGAAAGAGATCCTCCTTGGGATGGCTTTGTCCCAATTGCCAACTGTCTCACCATTATTGCACATGGGCCATAGTCATGCCTCACTTTGCTTCTTCTCTGTGGCTATTTGGCAGCATTGATACTCTGCATATTTTCCACTACCCAATTCCAGTTCTGAAACCATCATTATATCACCTTTTCTGGTTCAGAGTAGAGGAACAGTCAGCCTTAGAGAGGGTACCAATAAAGGTGCTATCTTCAGGAAAGAACTATGTTTAAGTTAAACCCAGAAGATGGAAGAGAGCTATGGCCACAGAATCCTAGATTTAGAATTACAATAAACACATTTTACAGAAGAGGAAAATGAGACTCATGGAGGTTAAATAACTTGCTTAAGGTCATGCAATTATTAAATAGTAGAACAAAGATTCACAATCAAGTCATCTGACTCTAAATCCTAGACTCTTTCCACTGTACTACAAAAGATGTACAAAGAATGCACTTCAAAGGAAGAGAGGGAGACAAAGTACTCATGCTTTACTTTTTTCAGCTCTCTTTTCTCATCATGGGGCTGAACATTTTGGTTCTCTTATTGAAATAATCTCCAAGACACTAATGCACTATTGGTGAAGTTGTGAACTGATCCAACCCTTCTGGAGAGCAATTTGGAACAGGGCAATCAAATGACGTATATCCTTTGATCCAGCATACTGTTGCTGTACCCCAAAGAGATTAAAATGGAGGGAAGAACCTATTTGTACAAAAATATTTATAGCAGCTCTTTGTGGTGGCAAAGAATTGGAAATCAAAAGGATGTCCATCAATTGGAGAATGGCTAAACAAGTTGTGATACATAAACACAATGGAACACTATTGTGCCATAAGAAATAGTAAGCAGATAGATTTCAGAAAAAACTGGTAAAATTTATACAAAGTGATGCAAAGTGAAGTGAGTAGAACCAAGAAAATACTGCACATAGTAATGGCAATATTGTATGATGATGAACTTCAAATGACTTAGCTATTTTTTAGGAAAATAATGATTCAAGACAATTCCAAAGATGAAAAAATGCTATCCATATCCACAGAAAGAATGGTTTTATTCTGAATACAAATTGAAGCATACTGTTTTTCACTTTATTTTTTCTTGATTTATTTATTTGGGTCTGTTTCTTCTTGCACAACATGACTAATACAGAAATATATTTTAAAAAATTAGTCTCCAAGCAAGAAAGCATATCTGCGTGAACACTAACAGTTGACAATAAAGACAAGGAAAAGATTGTATCTGCTTATTCTCAATATCTTAATAATCAAATTAATCCTGTTTTACTTTCAAATCAAAGTGATATGAGTTGAGTATATCTCATGATATCATTTACATGAACATTTGATGATCCAGATAAATAGATCAATTCAAGGAACTAATTTTTAATTTAACCTAAATTTTCATTTCTCTATCACCCTTTTTTGAGGAAATGATAATTTTCCATGAAACTAACTTAACATCTTAGTTTGTTTTTATTTCTTTCACATAAGGATTTTATATGCTATGGATTTTTTTGGTTTTGCTTCAAAAATGGCTGAATGAAGTTCCCTGAATCTCTTTGATTTATAAACCAAAGTTTCAAGGAACAATGGGAATTACTGATTGTGCAGTGTCTTAATAACAGTTATTGATGAGTTCCCCCAGGATCAGTTTTTCATGGAGGTAGATTATGCAGCCAATTACTTGAGGATTCAAAATATTCAGCATCATATTCCTCCTCTCAACCAAATATTTACTCCCATGTAATTGTCATGAAACTCTAGCCATTCTGCCCAATATTTGACTTCAAAAGATCATTAGCTTTAGAGTCTGGAAAATTGACAAGATTTGAAAGGAGACATCCCATGTCTGCCATTTTTTCAAGAACCTCTCTCTGAACAAATGTTTCCTCATCTGTAAAATGAAAGAGTTGGGTTGGATGATCTCTAATGCCCTTCTCAACCCTAAAATTTTAGAACTCTATATGTGGTGTACACAATATATCCTCTATAAACTGAGGAAGCAAAGAGGCTTGTTCTGAATTGAACTGACTAATCACTTCCTGATTTGATCATGGCCACATAACTAGTGTAGCACCACAGTCTTAAAGTAAAATCTCCTGATTTGCGGACGGTGCTTTATCCAATACACCTATTTATGTTCAATGGACCTTTAGTGTTATGATATTGTCTTGTGACATCTCTTGTATTATCATCTGATTTTATTGAAATAGTTTTATTATTTCATTTTTTCTTATTATGCAACTTCACTGGGCTTCAGTTTTCTTTTCTTTCATGTTTCTCATGGAAAAAAAAAGAGATTGAACTCATTTATCTCCAAATCACTTCTTTCTGTAAAATTGCACAGCACACTACATCTTAGCTCCTAAGGTATATTATAAGCTCTTTGAAGGAAGAAACTAATTATAGTATTTTTATAATGTCCCCCACTATATCCACCCAGCACAATAAATATAATAGGTAATGTCTAAGTTGTTTTGTGTGTGTGTGTGTGTGTGTGTGTGTGTGTTTAATAGATGGTAACATTCTTATCAAGTACAAAGTCATCATCAAGCTTTTATATTTCTGCTATATGCTAGACGTTAAATGCTGGGGATACAGGTTTTTAAAAACGGACCCTTCTTGCCCTCAGACTGCATATATTCGCCTCAATTTTATAAGCAGACATGCTATGTAAGTTTTATTTCTATCTCTACTCTGTGTGCATCTTGTTTGTATCTATTAATTTATGTGTCTCCTTATTGAAATATAAGTTCCTTGAGATTAATGCCTTTTGATTTTTTGTTTTGTTTTGTGTTCCTGGTGTCTGCCACAATCCTGGGCACATAGGAAGCATTTAATAAATACTTTCTGATTGAATAACTGTAATCAACTAAGAATCAGATTTCATTGGCCTGCTCAGTCCCTCCATGAAGCAGATTGCACATCTTCTATACTTTAGTAGAAGGTATTTGTGATTTAATTACCCAGTGGCCCATGTTTTGGAGATGAACCTCTCTGATCTTTGTCAGGTTGGTCCTAGACAATAGATAGAAGGTCCAATTGGGGGCCAATAGGAAAAGTCTTTCCAAACTGCTAAGGAGGAACGGAAAGGCTGAAAAAGGTTGAATTCTCACCACAGACTTTAAGAACTTGATGTCATCTCTCAAATACGCTGAGACATTGGAAAGACTTTAGTTGGGAAACAGAAATAACACCAGTTAAAACTCTGTCAAGTGGCAAAATGGACTTTTCAGGCCATACCATATGTAGCTATTGCTAATTAGCTCTTCTCTCCTAAAGATAGAGTGGCCCTAATTATAATAAAGCCCACATAATCTGTGTCTAAAATACATGGTCTATTTACGCATAAAATTTCCTTTTCCAGCCAAAAATAAGCAAGGCAGCTTAAAATAAGATAACACTATCCCTACTTGAGAGAACAGCACAGTGAATACACTGGAACTCTGAGACTATAAAAGGGGCATTTCACTTGTAAGTGTATGTTTAAAAACCTACTGCTTTTTTTTCTGAATGAAGGGATATGCAAAATTCACACTGAGCCAAATCTGTATCTGTGGATGTGCCAAGACAAGCAGGACCTTGAAAGGGGCAGCAGGTGGAAAACAAATGTCTTCTCCTTTTAATAGCAACCTAACTTAATAAAAAAGAATAGTGAAAATGGGTTGAGCTAAACCCAAAAGTATAATTTTACACAGAGGATAAGGATCATACTATTAATAGAGGTCATACAGAATTTAGTACCACCAGTGCCATGCTTAGAGTCAGAAAGACTTAGTTGGAATCCATCTGTGTCACTTCCCCCATGTAAGTCCCAAAAAGGTAAACTCTTTCAGTCTCACTTTTCATATTTATAAGATGGGGATAATAGTAGCACCAGGGTTCTAGGCAGTGAAGCGGGTGAAATTCTGGGCTTAGTCAGGAAGACCTGAGTTTAAATCTAGTCTCAGACACTTACTAGCTTTGTGACCCTAGACAAGTCACTTAAACCCTCTTTGCCTCAGTTCCCTCATCTGTAAAATAAGCTGCAGAAGAAAATACTAAACCACTCCAATATCTTTGCCAAGAAAAGAGCAAATAGGGGTTACAAAAAGTTGGACAAGACTGAAAAATGACTAAACAGTAATAGTAGCATCAACCGCCAAAGGCCGTCGTAAGAAAAAAGAGAATATATATAAAACACTTGCTAATTATAAGCACTATATAAATGTTAACTGTGATCAACTTGAAGTCAGAAAGACCTTCAAATCTTAACTTTGACCTGAACTGTGGGTCAATCGTCATCACAACCCACCTGAATTCAGGCAATTAGCTTTGTATCTACTCAATTAAAGATAGTTTGCATCTCCTTTGGTGGAAGTAATTTTCATAACTTCATTGTCACTTATTTCTTCTAAGTATATTTACGTAACACTCTTAGAGAATTACTGTGAAGACTGAATGAAATAAATATGTAAAGCACTCTGCAAATCTTAAGATGCTCTATAAATGACAACTATATATGATGAATGAATAAATAAAAAATGCATTTGTTATGCACTTACTATGTATGAGGCATTGTGTGAAAACTCTGGGGATATGAATAAAAATGTGAAAGAATCCTTGCCTTCAAGGATCTTGAATTTTAATGTGTTTGTTGCATTTGTCCATTTTTGAAGAGGACAATGACAACAAAGAAATGATGACATGACTTGCACTTGACTTTGTCTTGAGTGAGGAAGGGCTGTGCAAGGTCCCCAGCCTCACTTTCTCCTCTTGAGCCATCTGGATCCAGTGACCAGATATTCATCAAAATCACTGGAGACAGCCCAAGATGCTATGGGAGACCTTGGCCTTTTAGGCTAAGGACTCTTCACATACTCACTTAATGTGTATGTATGTATAATGTTTGTAAATCATATAGGAAAGTAACAGCCATAAGGGTGTTTTGATTTGGAAAGTTTGGAAAGGTGAATGGAACCACAGGGAAGTGAATCAACATGGTCTGAGAGGATTAAGTAGTCCATAAAAAGGTTTGGAGGCAGGTAATACAACCTAGAGGTCAGAAGAATACAGTGGAATGTAGGATGGATGGCGAAAAGATCACAAGTTCAATGTGAAGCATGATCGGGGCAACTAAATATAGCAGGTCATGTGACACTTGCCACTCAGGACAATAATGGAGGCTTTGTTTCTTATATTCGCTCCATAAACCATCTCTTGCTGCAACTATGTTTCCTTATAGCAGAAACCATTTCTTAAACAGGACTGCAGTTCTTTTTAATACTGAAAGTCTGCTGTGTGTCAAGTACTATACTCAATGTTCTAAGGGTCCCTGTCCACCCAAAAGGAGGTAAAGGATGACCACTTTAAAAAGCTCTGAAAAAATGGCTTTTTCAGAGAATATCTCCCAACTTATATGGCAAAGGATCTGACTATTTAAGTGTTCTGTCCCTCTTTCAAATTTTTCATAGAATTTTGATGCAGTCTTTCATATGTGCTCATCACATATTAGTTTTTCTCATATAGTTGTGTCTCTGGTAGATTGTTAGCTCTTTAGGACACACTCTATTTTTTCAGCTTATCTTTGTGCAGTGCTTATCAGAGCCAGGGCCATGCACATAATAGTACTACATAAATATTTGAAAGAAAGAATGAATAAATAACAAAACTTACTGGATCTTACAGTTTGTGGTCTCTTTTATGCATGATTGATCCCAAAAAGTCTAAGTTCCAAGCATCAGATTCACCAAAAAATATGATGATATAGTTGGTGTCTAATCAAAGGAGGTAAAAAGGAAGTGATTTATGCTACTTTGTGAATTGAAAATGATTCAGCATACAATTGGGAATAGAACAGCTGAAAGATGGTGGAGTAGCAGGAAACAGTATGTCAAACTTCCCCCCTTCCCCATTTCAATTCTTCTAAACAGATCTAGAAAATGTACCAGACAATCCTAATGGGAAAATTCAAGAAAAACTCACAGTAATTCTTTTTTCCAGCTCAGGTCAGCATAGAAAGATAAAGTGGTCCTCAGACACCAAGGATAGGGTCTGGTCAGGAGCACCATGCAGAGCATTCTAATGCAAGGAAAATCTGTGCACCAGGGTGAGAAAGGTCCTGCATCTATATCAGGATACCTTTATGGAAACAGGTGCCAAGTGGCAGTTTTGCTTCCCAAAACCCAGTTCTGAGTCAGAGTTTCGGGGAAAATTGAGAAAGAAACTTGTGCCTCCATCCAAACACATGTCCTGGGATGCATACCAACATAGGAAATGGTTTAGAAACAAAAGCAGTGTGGCTCAGATACCAGGAACAGAATTTCAGTTCCAGCTTCTAGCCCTGTCTGAAACCTCCAGAGAAATAACCAAGGCAGGAATTCCAGGCCAAAAGGAGCTTTGCACTTTTATTACTGGGAAGCAACAGAGCTTTCTAGATGACTGATAGTGGCTGAGTCCAGCAGCAATCTGCTATTCCTCAGTCCCAAACCCAGGTCTGAAATTTGCAAAGCCCAGACCACAAGGATAGCAATTAACCCTTTCCCTTGAATAGAACTCTTTGGGAGAACTGAAAACTTCCAAGTCCTCCAGCCTGAGCTGTTCCTGAGAGCCTTGAAAAGTGAAATATTCACTACTCCAAGAAAGTAACAAGACTAGCCCAGACTTCCCCTCCAGAAGTCCACAGAGTCTAGTCTTAACATCAAGTATGAAGTTAGAAAGTAGGCTAGAGGAATGAGCAATTAAGTAAACAAATGAAAAAACAATTCTACCATTAAAAATTGTTATGGTGACAAGGATAGACACAAACATGGAAGAAGAGAATGACTCTAAAACATTTATAAGCAAAATCTCAAAGAAAAATATAGCATGATCAAAAATTCAATGATAATTTGTGGTAGAGATAAAGTACGTGTTTTTAAAACAGTTAAAAATGTATTTGTCAATAAAATGGGAGAATTGGAGGAAAATGGAAAATAAATGAAAACTAAAAAGAAATAATTGGAAAGAAAATTGATTAGTTGCCACAAGAGGTACAAAACAAACAAAAAAGTCCTTGAAAATTAAACTAGAGCGGGGAGGAGCCAAGATGGTGGAGTAGAAAGATTCACATATGCTAGCTCTGAACCCACAGCCCATAAATTACCTGTAAAGAGGAACTCCCAACAAATTCTGGAGCAATGGAAGCTACACAACAGTGGAGTGGAGGAGATTGCTGTTCCAGAGAGCCCTGAAAACCGACACCAAAGCCCAGCCCTGCTTTGGCCGCACAGCACCAAGAGGAGCAGATCTGAGCAGATTTCAGGGACAGAATCTCTGGAGGCCACAAAGGTCGCTCAACCCACAGGCACTACAAGTCAGTGAGAGAGATTTCTGGGCTGGCCGAGAGGGGAGCGGGGTGTCTCCATAACTCAGGCCCCCTCAGGAGGCAGCGGCAGAGGCAGCAGCAGACCAAAGCTCCCAAAGCAGGCAGGAGCTCAGATCGATTGTTGAAGGTCTCTGCATAAACCGCCTGAGGGAATAGAGCCTGGGCAGTGGTCCTGCCCTCACCTGAGCACCTGAACTTTAATCTCCCACTGAATAGCAGCCCCACCCCCACAGAAAGCCCTGAGGCTGGGAAGCAGCATTTGAATCTCAGACCCCAAGCACTAGCTGGGCGGATCTGGAGGTGAGGCTGGGGTGGAGAGGAATCTCAGAAGTCAAGTAACTGGCTGGGAAAATGCCCAGAAAAGGGAAAAAGAATAAGACCATAGAAGATTACTTTCTTGGTGAACAGATGTTTCCTCCTTTCATTTCTGATGAGGAAGAACAATGCTTACCATCAGGGAAAGACATAGAAGTCAAGGCCTCTGTATCCCAAACATCTGAAATAGATATTAAATGGGGTCAGGCCATGGAAGAGCTCAGAAAGGATTTTGAAAATCAAGTTAGACAGGTGGAGGAAAAACTGGGAAGAGAAATGTGAGAGATGCAAGAAAAGCATGAAAAACAGGTCAGTACCTTGCTGAAGGACACCCCAAAAAATACTGAAGAAAATAACACCTTGAAAAATAGGCTAACTCAATTGGCAAAAGAGGTTCAAAAAGTCAATGAGGAGAAGAATGCTTTCAAAAGCAGAATTAGCCAGATGGAAAAAGAGGTTCAAAAGCTCACTGAAGATAATAACTCTCTCAAAATTAGAAATGGAACAGATGAAGGCTAATGACTTTCTGAGAAATCACAAAACAAAACCAAAAGAATGAAAAAATGGAAGAGAATGCGAAATGTCTCATTGAAAAAACAACTAAACTGGAAAATAGATCCAGGAGAGACAATTTAAAAATTATGGAACTATCTGAAAGCCATGATCAAAAAAAGAGCCTAGACATCATCTTTCATGAAATTATCAAGGAAAACTGCCCTGAGACTCTAGAACCAGAGGGCAAAATAAGTATTGAAGGAATCCATCAATCACCATCTGAAAGAGATCCAAAAAGAGAAACTCCTAGGAACATTGTGGCCAAATTCCAGAATTCCCAGGTCAAGGACAAAATACTGCAAGCAGCTAGAAAGAAACAATTCCAGTATTGTGGAAATACAATCAGGATAACACAAGATCTAGCAGCTTCTACATTAAGGGATCAAAGGGCGTGGAATAGGATATTCCAGAAGGCAAAGGAACTAGGACTCAAACCAAGAATCCCCTACCCAGCAAAACTGAGTATAATACTTCAGGGGAAAATATGGTCTTTCAATGAAATTGAGGAGTTTCAAGCATTCTTGATGAAAAGACCAGAGCTGAAAAGAAAATTTGACTTTCAAACATAAGAATGAGAAGAAGCATGAAAAAGTAGACAGCAAAGAGAAGTCATAAGGGACTTACCAAAGTTGAACTGTTAGCATTCCTACATGGAAAGACAATATTTGTAACTCTTGAAACTTTTCAGTATCTGGGTAGTTGGTGGGATTACACACATGCACACACACACACACATACACACATACATGCACACACAGAGACAGAGAGCACAGAGTGAATTGAATAGGATGGGATCATACCTTAAAAGAATGAAGCGATGAGAGAGAAATGTATTGGGAGGAAGAGGGAGAAATGGAATGGGGCAAATTATCTCTACTAGAAGAAGAGGCAGGCAGGAGACTTTTTAGTGGAGGGAAAAAGAGGAGAGCTGAGAGAAAAACATGAAATTTCCTCTCATCACATTCAACTAAAGGAAGGAATAAAATGCACACTCATTTTGGTATGAAAACCTATCTTACAATACAGGAAAGTGGGGGAAGCAGGGTGTGGGGGATGATGGAAGGGAGGGCAATGGGAGGAGGGAGTAATTTGAAGTCAACACTCAGGGAGGGACAGGATCAAAAGACAGAATAGAAACTATGGGGGGCAGGATAGGATGGAGGGAAATATAGTTAGTCTTACACAACATGACTATTTATGGAAGTCATTTGAAAAACTACACAGATATGGCCTATATTGAATTGCCTGCCTTCCCAAAGGGAATGGGTGAGGAGGGAGAGATGGGGAGAAGTCGGAACTCAAAGTTTTAGGAATAACTGTTGAGTATTGTTCTTGCTACTAGGAAATAAGAAATACAGGTAATGGGGAAGAGAAAGTTATCTGGCCCTACAGGACAAAAAAGAAGATGGGGACAAGAGAAGGGAGGGCTGATAGAAGAGAGGGCAGATTGGTGATAGGGGAAATTTGAATGCTCAGTGCATTGGGTTGTGGGAAGGGGACAAATGGGGAGAAAAATTTGGAAGCCAAAATTTTGTGAAAATTAATGTAAAAAGTTAAATAAAGAAATTTTAAAAAAAGAAAAAGAAAATTAAACTAGAGCAAAATAAAACCAATGATTTCTTGAGACAACAAGAACTAATAAAACAGAGCTAAAAGACTGAAAAATAGAGAAAAAATTCAAGTATTTCATAAAAATAACTGACCCAGAAAAGAGATCAAGAGAAAAAAATTGGAATCATTGGAATTCCCTAATGCCATGATGAAAACAAGAGTCTAGGCATTCTATTTTAAGAAATCTTAAGAGAAAATTGCCCATATATTATTAGAACCAAAGGGCAAAGTCAAAATAGAATCTACCTGTCACCTCCGGAAAGGAACCTCAAAATGAAAATTTCCTGGAACATCATAAACAAAATCCAGAACTTCCAGGTGAGAGTATAAAAAATACTACAAGCTGTCAGAAAGAAAGAATTTAAATACCAGAGCCACAGTTAGGATCACATAATTTATCAGCCACCACCATAAAGGAGCAGAGAGATTGGAATAAAATAATCTGGGAGGCAATGGACATAGGCTTATATCCAAGAATGACTTATCTAGCAGAACTGAATATAATATTACAAGGGAAGAACTTGGATTTTTAATAAACTAGAGAACTTTTATGCATTCCCAATGAAAACACAAGAGCTATGTAGGAATTTTGACTTTCAAATAAAGGAGAGAGCAAGAATATTAAAAAAATGTATCCATGAACAAAGGATTAGATGAAAGAATAGACAAGGATAAATTGATTATCTTCTACTATGGGAAGATGTTCTATGTGTCCCCACTGACCTACTCATCAGGAGTAATGGAGGGAATCTAATTAGACGGACTGCCTGGCAATGATTCTGCAAAGTCCTGATTATCTTAAGAGAAGGGAAGAAAACATTATGGGGGAAGGGAAGAAAGAAAAGCAAGTTTTGGGGAAATGATCTCACATACATATGCTATACAAATAGATATCTCTATCAACAAGGATGAGATGTGAGAGGGGAACAGCTGTCACTCTTCTCTGAACTGGTAAAAGAGGGAAGAACACAGATACAGGAAGTTGAATACAAAAATACATCTCACTAAACAGAGAAATAGGATGGAAAGAGAAGAAGTTTGGAGTAAGGGCAATTAGGAGGAGGGTAGATTGAGGGATAAATTAGTTGTAAAGAAAACAAACTATGGTTATAGAAAAAACATTATAGCTTTTTTGAGGTGGCAAAGAATGGGAATTTGAGAGGGTGCCCATAGATTGGGGAAGGACTAAACAAGTATGGTCTATAAATGTGATGAAATACTACTATACTATATGGAATGGTGAAGCATCATTTCAGAGAGACCTGAAAAGACTATGAATTGATGTAGAATGAAGATAATAAAAACAAGAGAGGAATTTATATAATGATGACAATGTGGTAAAGACAAACAGCTTTGAAAGAATTCTTAACTCTTATCAGTACCATCTGCAACTAGGATTTCAAAGGACTAATGATGAAACATGCTATGCATCTCGTAATAGAGAGATGAAGAACTCAGAGTACAAAATGAGATATATATTTTTTTGGATATGGCCAATGCAGAAATTTGTTTTACTCTACCATATATGATCACATGTGACACCAAATATCACTTTATCAGGTGCCCAAGGGAGTGTGGGGTAAAAGGAAGAGAAAGCAGATTTTCACTGATTGCAATATATATATACACACACACATATGTAATTTTTTTTAAAAAGAGAGTGAATATAATAGTCATATAAGGTTAAAGTTTGTAGTTAGGGATTCTAAAACAACCATTAATATATTTTTCAGACTAATTCTGCTGTACTGAGAAGAGTAGTGGATTTGGAGTCAGAGGACTTGTATGTAAATACTGGCTCAACCATTTCCTATTAGAGGGAAAATCATGAATCTTCTCTGGATATTAGCTTTCTCATCTTTAAAATGAAGAGGTTCGAATAGATAAACTCTAAGGTCCCTTGAAGGTCTAAGGCTATCTTGTCCCATGTTGATCATTATAACATTTTTAGATATATGGCTCATTATCTTTAAGGAAAGAATTAACATTAAAACGACAAAAAAAAACCTTTTGTGACAGAAAGAAGAAAAAGAATGTAGATTAAAAGATATACTGCATGTGCTATGCTTTCTAAATGTAATTATTATTACTTATTTTTATTACAGGTAGCCAAGTCAAGCTGGATATGTACAAGGTATTTGAGCCAATAATTCATATTTCTCTTTTTTCCCTTTCATAGTCCTCACCAGACTAAAAAGATATAATAAGAAAAATAGCATGAGATTCTGGGAGAGACTTGGATGACTCCTTTCACCAAAAATGAAAATTTCAATAAAGATATACAAAAGTAGTTAAGGATCCCCACCTTAAGTCAGTGTTGCATGCGATCCAGAGACAGAATTTTATTTCCTAAGTTGAAACAACTTAGGAAGAAAAATTAAATTACATAAATACAGGAAAGGGAAGGACTTATTATGGATTTGTAAGGCAGAAAAGAATGGAGGGTTTATGATAAATTGAAGTCTGAACATGCCTTAAATTGTGTTGTTATTAAAAATTGCATTTAGGGTACAGAAATAAAGCATTTAGGAACCATGACATAATTATATACAGCATGCATTAGATCTTAGTTCCAAGACTGCAGACCACTTGTACGTCACAATTGGAAAGGTGGAGATCTTAGGACTATTTGATGAAGAAGAGTGGGAATTTTTATTTTTTTTAAATGCTGTGCCAAGGTTTCAACCACTGTTCTACTCACTTATTGAGGTATGAAATGTTCAAAGGAGATGATAGCGATAGGATGAGGCAAGGAGTCTGTTTCTTTACTGTCTCATAAGGATGAGAAGAGCTACCAAAACTCTTTCACAACAGAGGTAGAGAAGTGAGGCTGGTGACCTGCACAGCCCTCCCTCTCTCAAAACAAAGTCAAGTGCAAGTCATGTCATCATTTCTCCGATGGCAGGAACTTCTTCAGCAATGAAGGACAAACACATACAGGTGAACATTCATAAATGGCAAGTATAGGCAGGGAAAGATCCACTGTTTATACTTAGGGGTACAAAGTAGTAAAAACCTTAATTTTGTCCATCATTACAAACTAAGATAGAAAAAGTCTCTGTGATTCAAAAGGCCTTCTGGATGTAGCCATGATTCATTGGTATTTATAGTAACCGAATTAATAAATTTTAAAAAACTTTTTCTAATTGCTTACCAGGTGCCAAGAACTGTGCAAAGCACTAGAGATACAACTAGTCATGCTAGGTTTATGAATGTTCTCCTATTGGTCTTAAGGATAGTGTGAGAAGTGGGAAGTATATGTATGTGTGTGCGTGCGTGTGTGCGTGTGTGTATGTGTGCACACGCGTGTGTTTCCCTGGGAAGGTGATAGAGACTTCCTCGGCCTGACGCTAGCAAGGACTAAGGTAGAAGGGGGAAAAAAGCAGGGACTGCCTGCTTATACCAAAATGGAAGGAAATTCTAAATTGGACTTACTAAAATCAACAGAGAGAAAATATAGAGCCCCACCCCACCCCTGAACAGGGAAGAGGCAAGGCAACAAGTCCCATAGGCCACTGAAATTTGAGAAACCTCATAAAAAGGATCTGGTTGTCTTTTTTCTGTCGAAAAAAGATTGAAGAGTTATGATACAATTGTCTGGAAGCATATGAAATACTCAATAAAAGATTGAGGATGGCGACCAACCAGTCTCCATTTTCACTGAAGAAAGAAAACAAGGATATATATTTAAATGGAGGAATAACTAACAGGGTAGAAATACGGGAGAATTTCTAATGGTAAGGGTTATTTAACACTAGCACATATTACTGACTAAGCTCATGAAATCCTCCCTGAAGGTCTTTAAAAAGTAGATACCCATCTTTCCAGAATGGACTCTATGAAGTATTACACAGAGGCTAGCAAGTAGATTAGGTGACTGCATCAGGTCTCTTCCAAGTATTTTATTCTCTTATGAAAACACTTTATCCTTTGAGTGTAGAATATTTTATTTTCATCATCTGTAAAGTTATGTTAGATTCTTTTTAAACTAATGCTTGATCCATTAAAGACATTAAATATATAAACTCACATACCATGAAATTAGTAGAAAAATCAAAATATTTTACTATTCCCCCTGTCACTCATGAAGATCTACCTAAAAGCTGCATTCTTGTTTTGCTTGGCCCCAATACTTGAGATTGTCAATCTATAGAATTCCATTGTGTATTGCAAAATTGAGCCTTAATATATAGGGTTATCTAGCTATAAATTAAAGCTATTTGACATGTGTCAATAAAATAACATTTCCAAACACTAAAAACCTTTGGCTTTGTGTCAAGTCTGATGTAAGGATTTCAAAGAATGACATAGTCCATTTTTCTTGCCTGCTTATTACTGTGGCCCTGGGGCTGGAGAAGCCAGATGTTACTGGCACTCAGGCTTTACAGAGCTCAACATTATGGATGATAAAGTTGAGGCTTTTTTCCCTTCAATTTGAAGTTATCTTACATCTATTGAAAAGCTTCTTTTTCAAGAAATGCATTTTGATTATTCTTTAATTAGTACAAGGACATTGTAATTGCTGGGACATGAAATTATTCCATCCACTGAAGTGGTAACAAAATGAATTTAAAAAAAAAAAACTTTCTACATACAGTATAGTGCATTTAACTTACTAATACTGTTTGGAGTTTTGTTCCATCTGGAAACAAACATTGTTTGAAACCATATCTTCTCCTAAGACTACCAGGGGTTCCTGGATCTTACAAAATAAATAGTGTGACCTATACTTCTTCACCTAGAGATAACTTTCATGGGCTGTCACAATGGGCAGGAAGAATCTCACCAGAGTTTAGCTGTCTTGCTCTGTAAAGTAGATGTGAGTAGAAGGAGCTGGAAAAAAATGCCCTGAGGGAGCATTGGGACAGTGGGGTTAAGTCCTTTTTATTAAAAAATGTTTTAATTAAATTTCTGATATGGATAGAGTTGCCAACCATCTGGGCTTTGTCTATAGAGTTCAGAGACTCTCAGTGGTCCATTGAACTCTGCAATAAACTTCACCAGAGAATAAGTACCCTTTCAGAGGCAACATGGTATAGCAGAAAGAAAACAGACTTCAGAGTCAGGAAGACATTGATTTAAGTCCTACTTCTGATACACATTGCCTCTGTGACCCTGGGAAAATCATTTAAACTCACCATGCCCCAGGCAACTCTCTAAGATTTTCCATTGCCAAGGAGTACCAGGCTTCTTGGTAGGGTGAGTTCCTGATTTAGAATTTCCTTTACAAATGATAGCACAGGTCTCATTTTTTAAGTAACTATTATCAGTTAGAAACACACTAAATTGGCTACTCAGTTCTCCAGTTATATTTCCTAATCCTTCTCAGGTTAATCAGTTAAAATGTGGGTCCTTAAGTATTAGGTGTTAGAAGAAAGAGCTCAAAACAATTATGAATAATTTAAAAATTAGCAAAAAGTACATCAACATGGAATAGAAGTTACCTTTGTCATAAAATTATTTCAAAGACAAAATTAGTTTTAAGATCATGGAATTTTATAACTAGAAGGGATCTGATATCATCTAAAATGAGGTAAGGGAAAGTATCACTGTATGCATAGCCCCATGACCCAGCAGGGAAAACACAATGAAGGGCCACATACAGAAAGCAATTTAACTAAAGAAAATGTTGTCTTAGGGACACATAAAACATTGCAACTCACCTGCCATTTCAATTCAGAAACATAAAACTTCCTGGCAACTGACTACATAGCTAGTTTTGAGGGGCTTTTTGCCCCCTTCCCCTATTTTTTTTTTGCCCACAGCTTTTTACCAGCAGTAAAATCTTGATTTTCTTATAGATAGACTAGTTGACTTTCTTTGTCTCTCAGATTTGAAAAGTCAGGAATAGTCTAAGGTGGTAATCATAAAAGCAGAGAAAATAAAGTCCTGAACAACTTTGGCTAATTGGAGGCACCTTGGTGCAGTAGGGAACACTAAATTTGGAGCCAGGAGCAACAAGTCCTGTTTCCAAGACTTACTAATGATGTGATCTTGGATAAGGAAGTCTATCCCCTTAGAGTTTCAGTTTCCTCACTTATGAAATTAGGATAATAATATTTTCATTACCTGACGGGGCTATTGTGAGGAAATTACTTTTTATATGTCTCCCAAACCCACCATCTTCCCAATTTACCCATTTCTATCAAGTGTATCACCATTCTTCCAATAACCAGGTTTCAACCTTGAAATTGTACAAAACAACACAATAAACACTTACTGAGCATATATCTATTCTGTGCCAGGCACTGCAGATTTAAAGACAAGTATAAAACAGTCCCTGTCACTGACGTGCTTGCATTCTCTTAGGAAACTCCATTACGCGGACCCCAAATCCTTAGAATGAATACAGAGTATATGTAAGGTGGATTTTAGCGTGTGTAAAGTGGATTTCTTACAGTTCTTAGAGTTCAGTTCCCCTGGATCCATAGCCATAGCAATCTCATGTTCCCAGGTACTAGATATGAGTTCCCACAGTTATGGTTCAAAGCATCTCCTCTATATTTGAGCCGAGTTATATAATGGTAAATAATATAAACATCCACTACAACTGTGCAGTGAGATACAGGGATGAGGGGATGTATAAACTTGTGAAGCTTTTGCTGGCAATATGGCTTCTTTGTTGGCTGCCCTATAAAGCAAGTGATCACTGGTCAACAGATAGGGAACCTTAGACTTGAGTGCACAAATGCTGTGTGTGCCTTGTTCAGCCCCCATCAAGGCTTGGGGGAAAATCTGTGTTTGCCTCAACTGGCCCCCAGTGAGGCTTGAGAGGTTTCAGGGGAAGCACAAGTTGTACTTGTCTCGATTGCCTCCATCGAGATATAGGGGTAGTTGCCACCCCAGCCCCTTCTCACCATCCATCCCCCTCAAGAAGGGTGATTAGGGAATGCTGTAGCAGTTGTGCTTCCATTATCAGCAATCTTCTTCTGAGAAAACTGGACAAAAATAAAGTACGATTATTAACCCTTTCTTAGTGTCTTTCCTGTCTGACCAGATCAAGATTGAACCTGTGCTAGCAGCCCTCCTGTGTGCTTGTTTATTTGTCTTACACAGCGTAATCAAAGAGGAGCACTAATGATTGAGGAAATCAGAGAAGACCTCCACGGTGTTTTGAAGGAAGCTAGGAATTCTACCAAGTAACAGCGAAGAGGGAAAGCATTCCAGGCTCAGAGAGCTGTTTCTGCAAAGATACCAAGGGCCAGAGATGGAATGTCATGGATGGAGAAGAGCTGGTGGGTCACTTCATCTTTAATTAATCTTCCCTCTCCCTCACCACCTCGCTACACACAATTATTTCCCAGTTTTCTTTTTTAATTCTCCCTCTACTATGCCTCTCATAACCTTCATGTTCTCTCCACTTACTCCATAAGTAACTTATTTTATACTACATCATTTCTCAACTGATCTATTGGAATAGCCTTCTAATCGGTCTTGACTTTCTGGTTCTTTCTCCTAATAGCAACCAAAGCATGGGTCTGACTATGTTACTAAAGAGATTCCAGCAATTCTCTATTAGCTCTCAGGTTAAAAAAAAGATTTTTTACAACCTGACTCCAACCTACATTTCCAGGTTTGTTTCAAACAGCTCCTCTTTTTCACTTTGCATTTCGGCTGAAGTATCCTGTTTTTTTTTTTTTTTTTTATGAAAACCTCATTCCATCTTCTGTTTCCATCCCTTTGTAGAGACTGGCCCCCATGCCTGCAATGTGCTCCTTTCTCACCTCTGATCCTTCAAATCTCTAGTTTTCTTTGAGTTCCTGCTCCAGCATCAGCTCTTACATGAGACCTTTCCTGATCTCAATCAATTACAAGATATATCTGATGTGGCATCATCTACCTTCATCCTAAAACTAAAGTGCAGTAATCCTCTCAACTGATTACTGAATTGTTCACACTTTATGGTAGGATTGCCGAGAAACTCCTCACTACCTGTTTTAAACTCTTTAATTGATTCAGCTGAGTTATCTGGGTTTTCTATGATTATATTCATTGAGATAGAGTTAGAAATTCCATCCCTTCACATACATATTTTGTATTCATTTATCTTGTAGTATTTCCCTCAACAAAACTTAAGCTTCGTGATGGCAAACTCTTTATAATTATCATTTTTATCTTTTTAACCCCAGTGCTGAGAATAGCACATGCCATATAATAAGTGCTTAATAAATACTTATTGAGTTGGATTAGATTGCAAATCACAAAACACTATATAAATGTGAAAAATGTTTATTAGATTTATTATAGAATATTTATTAGATTTTTTTATTAGATTCACACTGTATTTTAAAAACTATACTATGACTATATTGAAATTCAGGGGACAAATGAATCATAATAGAAATTTATTTGTTTGACTTTTTCATTTCTTCAGCCAAAGTCATTATAAAGAACAACATCTCACAGGCTTTTTTTATTCTATAACACATTTCTAGATGTCCAAATTTTGTGATCCAGTAAAGACAACTCCAAAAGAAAATATGATTCGGTGAAGGTGAGGTTATATGCATTTTTTTAGAAAAGACAAATGAGATGTGGATTGATTTTAAAAGATATTAACTTGACTAAGCTTTTAAAGAGAAAAAACGTGAAATAAGTGGGATGGAGAGAAAGTTAAATGAGAAAAGAAAAGAGGACAAAAATTGATACACAGAAAAGGGAAGAGAGAAGAAAAAAGTAGTGAATTTCCATTCTTGAGTATGTGAATAGTTTGGCTTGAATGTAAATTATTTTCATGGCTTAGGAAGAGTGATGAAAGGTTGTCACTTGGAGGAAGAGCTAGACTTGTTCTGTTTGGCCTTGGATAAGGAATTACATCCTATTCTTGTGGAGAAGATGGATTAGGCAATTACATAATTATGTGGATTCATAGCTAGTTGGATAACCAGATTCAAAGAGAAATTGTTGATCAATGTTAATGCTGTAGGAAGTCTCCAGCTGAGTGCCCCAGAGATTTCCACTTGGCCCTGTGTTTTTGAACATTTTTTGTCAGTAGCTGGGATAAAGGCACCAAATTTTCAGATGACAAAACCCCAGTAGGGATATATGATGCACTGGATGACAAGGGTCAGTACCCTGAAGAATCATGACAGACTAGAACAACGGGCTGCATCCTGTAAGATGAAATTAAACAGAAATAAATGTAAAGTCTTATATCTGAGTACAAAAAAATCAATTTCACAAGTATAAGATGGAGGACGCATGATACGACAGCACTTGTTCTTGCAAAAAAAATTTGAGTGTTTTAGTGCAGAGCAAGCTCAATGTGAGTCAATTGGGTTGTATGGCAACAAAATAAGCTGAGATCTTTGACTCCATTAAGAGAGACTTGATATTCAGGAATAGAGAGGCAATGGTCTTACTCTTCTTGCCCTTGTCAGACCCTATCTGGACTATTATGTTAGTTCAGTACAACTTGATTTGAGAAGGACTTTGAAAAACATGAGCTTGGCTAGAGGAGCTGTTACACATCGAGAATGGTAAATAGTCTCAATTCCATGACATATCAGGATCACCTGGAGGAGCTGAGTATATTTAGCCTGCAGAAAAGAAAATAAGACTCAGAGAGAACTTGATAGCTGTCTACAAATATTTGGAAGGCAGTCATTTGGAGAAAGGGTAGACTTTATTTGTTTGGCCTCAACGGGAAGAACTAGAAACAATGGGTGTACATTGCAAAGAAGCCTGATGTTAAGAAAAACTTTCAAAGAATTTGTGGTTCAACCATTTCTTAGTGCCTGACTCTTCATGACCCCATTTGGGGTTTTCTTGGCAAAAATACTAGAGTAGTTTGCCATTGACTTCTCCAGGTCATTTTACAGATGAGGAAAATGGTGAAATGACTTGCCCAAGGTCACACACCTAATAAGTGCCTGATGTCAGATTTGAACTCAGGAAGATGAGCCTTCCTGACTTGAAGTCCTTCACTCTATCCACTGCACCATCTATCTACTCTTCTGAAGAATTAACCCTGTCCAAAAGAGAAACAATCTGTCCTTAAAGGTGGTGGAATCCTCTTCCTTGGATGTTATCAATTAAAGGCTGGATGACCTCTTAGGTATATTATAAAGGAAGTTCTTCTCATATACATATGCACATACATCTATATACATATATACATATATATATATACATACACATACACACATATACACATAGCTAAATGGCTACTGGGGTCCTTTACAACTCTGCAGCCCTAGGATTCCTCAGCCGTGTCTTACTTTCACTCACAGTTGCATAACGTTAGTGTTCTCCTAGGAAAACTGTCAATAGCAGTTTTATTTCAGCAACTTGGGTATTATGGATACCTCATATAAAGGTGATCTGACCATGAATATCAACTGAGTTAATAAACTATGATCAAGGAACCAAAGGTGATATGACAAAGTTAGAGGGGAGCTAGGGGAGTACCTGTGTTGTAGAACACATTTCTTTCTCCAAGAATCATTGGGAGTTGCTTAATTCTCAGGCCCAACACACTCAGAGTATGATGCTCTGATCTGGCACTGAAACTTTTATTCTAAATACCACTTTTGGCCCTTCTCCTCATGGTGCCAAGTTATTCAGAAAAACTTTTAAACTGGACCTTTTTCAATGGTAAAATTCAATATTGCTAAAATCTGTTTGTTTCAATTCAATTTGTTGGGTTTGGCTGAGTTGTTTTAATGACCTTGGTCTTTAGATTTTCTAGTTTGATTAAATTTCAATTAGCAGATCTACTGTCTGATTAAAGGTCGACTGTTATTTTTTTTTAAGAAATTGAGCTTCTTCTAACCCTCCACTGTTGTTTAACTCAAAATGTATTTGTCAGCATTAGAAAATCTAGACTCCTTGCCAAATCACCTTGAAAAATAATAGCTAGAGAACACACCGTATGGAAGCTTTGTGAGTGTCCTGGGGAAAACAGGGAAACATGGTTCCCTATCAGGGATAAGGTACACGTGACTCTACAACACCCAGAAACAGGTAGAGGAGTTAAGTGACAGGACGCAAATACTGAATGTGCCCTTTCTTTCCCATTTGTTAGGGGTAGGGAAAGAGGGAGGGATAGCTGAAACAGGAAGGGGAGGTGAAGAAAACAGCTGTTTTTACAGTAATTTCCCTATGAAGTAGTTATCCTTCACTCAAATGAGCAAGGAGACTAGAGCAAAAGACTTAAAAAGGAATTGAAGAAATAAACAGACTCAACCTGAAATACTAAACAGTGGTGTTTGCATTAGGTCTGGTTTTTCACACTTTCTCTCTTGGGATCCATTTGTGAGGTGGAGTCCTGGCCTCCTGTCCCAAATCCTTAAGCATTTTACCTCCCCTGAAGTTATACCATATTACCTCAGATAGGGACCCGAGCTATTTTTTGACATTTGGTGTACCCTGTGTGTATGTGTGTGAGTTACCTTTGCTGTATTCAAGAACAGCAAAAGATATCTGCACATATTTTCCACACAGTTAGCAATGATCCAAAAATTGAGGTGACGTTTTGGCTGAGAGTCCTCCTTTGGGGTGTGGAAAGCAAATAGAGTAAGGTTAGTTGAAGGTTAAGCTGTGTTGTACTGATGTAGTAATGTTGTCTTTAGAACAAATTAGCTCACAGGGACTTGGTGACACAGTGGAGTTTTAAATCCTTCTTTAAAAAAAGATCATGTGCAGGTTGTTGCTAGCTCAAAAAAAAAAACTACTGTGGAAAAATTGCACAAAGATCAAACTTGAAAAATGTTTACTTTCTAAAAAATTGTTTAAAAATGGAATCTCAATTTTGTTGGCAGTTGAGTTTTTCAAATGGGCTATTTATTCTAGGATCACACAGTATATGGTTTATTTGCTGCTTATATGGCTATACTGAAAGCCATGGACTGAGCATGGACTGAGGCACCTAAGGGAAGGTTTGCTTTTATTTTTTAAAAAGGTGGTTTGGACTGAAATTCAGTATGAATCATATAAGAGAGGTGTTTCAGAAGCACATGAAGATAAATGCGTCCCATGTGACCCAAAGCAGCACATCTGGAAGGGGATCCTATATAAATAAATACCTGAAAGGACCATAGTATTAACATATTAATGAGAAAAAAATGAGATCACACTATTAAAAATTATTTTTAAAAATAAATGTAAGGGTTTTTGTTTTCTTTCAAATTTCATTACAGAGCAGTGTATCTCTATCAACTAGTAAGAGTATTACAAGTGGGAAAAATGTTGTTGTTCAGTAGTTTCCAGTCATGTCCAACTCTTCCTGACCCCAATTGGAGTTTTCTTGGCAAAGATGATGGAGTAGTTTGCCATTTCCTTCTCCAGCTCATTTTGCAAATAAGGAAACAAAGGTAAACTGGATAAGTGACTTGCCTAGGGTCACACAGCTAGTAAGTATTTAAGGCCAGATTTAAAATCAGAAAGATTAGTCTTCCTGACTCCAGGTGTGGTCCTCTATCCACTATACTATCTGCCAGCCCTATTTTATAACTATTATAGCTGAAACAAGGAAGCAACTGATTACAAAAGAACACAGCATTGGGAAATTTCACCATGGCTTTTACAATGATTTGTCTCTTAACAGCCTATGAAACTGGAATGAAAAATCTGGCTTTATCCATTGCCCTATTTTCAAACTGGACAATTAGTTACATTACTGATAGGAATTTTAATTTTCCCACAAAGACTGAGGTGAATAAATTAGGTTCAGAATTCTAGTTATCTGTTTCTAGGAAAGCAAACATTTTTCATGTTAAAGAGAAAGAAGATACATTCAGTATGATGAATGGTACATTTACATAGCATAAAAGAAAAGGTTGAGTAGTATAGTTTACTGGTTTTCAGAGATAATTCCCCAGCCTACTCCCCACTCTGAGTGGCAGAACTATGGAATAACCCCAAGGGGACCATGGCAGGGACCATGGCTTGATACCAAGGTGCGTATGATCAACCAACTGTTCATCCCCTCCGTACCAGACAATACAGGGCTTGCCTCCAGCACAACTAAGCTCACTTTTTCCTACCCCTTACATATGGCTATCCTACATGTGAGCCTCTCAGTGGTGTTATAACCTCTCAGAATCATAGCACCCGCAAAGTCTGCCAAGGCAAAATTCCCTGCCCCTTTCCCCAACTCTGATCCTTATCACCACAAGCAGGCGACTCCTTGCTTTTGGGAACTGGTAGTAAGTAAGCAAGTCACTTAATCTTTTTTCAATTCCAGGTCCCTCATCTACAAAAATACAATAATAAGAGCACTTAATCCCCAGGATCGTTGTCAGGACAAGATAATATTTATAAAGTGTTTTACTGTTGTTCAGTCATTTCAGTTGTATCTAACTCTTTGTGACCCCATTTCAGGTTTTCTCGGCAAAGGTAATAGAATGGTGTGCCATTTCCTTTTCCAGCTCATTTTACAGGTGAGGAAACTGAGGCAAACAGGGTTAAGCTACTTACCCAGGGTCATACAGCTAGTAAGTGTCTGAAACAGATCTGAACTCTGAAAGATGAGTCTTCCTGACCTCAGGCCTGACACTCTACCCTCTGTGCCACCTAGCTGCCCTAAAGTGCTCTGCAAACTTTCAAGCACAACATAAATATTATCTGTTAGTATAGTTATTATTTAGGATCAAGAGGAATAAGTAAGAACCAGGATTCCAAAAGAGTACGCAGACTGCAAAGCCAATACAATTTCTTTACATTTCATATGTTTGGCACCTTAATTGCCTAAGGAGAGGCGTGGGAAGAGAGGACCTGCTCCTCTGGGTCAGAGATGAAGCTAGAATTTGACCCAGGACTTTCTGATGACAAATATAACTGTCCACTGTGATGATGGAGGTTACAGACGAAGGATGAAGTGATGGAGTGATGGGGGTTATAGGGACAGGAGAGCAAAGCTTCTAGAGGCAGGCAGAATAGAGTCCATCTTTAGCAGAGTCTACATAGTCTATGTAGCATGTTGGGAAGTATTTAACAGCCGCTTCTCAGGAGGGAAAAAAAGGTGACGGCACGATTTTAAGTCTAATGTACACTATTAACATTATCTCCATCACTTTATTAAGTCTAGACAGTCAACAAAACAGTAAAGACCTGATTGGCTGTCTCTGCCAAGTTCTGAGAAATTTTAACAACTGGCTCTTTTGAGTCATTCCAAGTTGGCTCCAACACACCCCTGGGTGGAGTGAATAGACTGCTAGACTTGGGTCAGGAAGAACGAGGTTTAGATTTCACCCCCCAACACCTCCTGCGTGAACTTGGTTTTCACTTCATCTGATGCTCAGTTGTTTCATCTGTGAAGTGGGATTTATAACGCCTGCAGCAACTTTTCTTACAGGGAGCAAATGAGATGCAGCACGTGAGGACTTCACAAACTTTAAAATGCCATATCCGTTGCAGTAAATATAACTGTAGAGGAAAGAGCAATGAGTTTGAAGTAAAGAAATCTGGGTTTATATCCCAGGATCATCTGTGGTTGAGAGGAATCAGCTCTTCTGTAGAGGCAGCTGTTAGACAACACTTTCGAAAGCATGTGAAATGAAATGAAAATGTAACACTTTCGCTCCTTTGCTGGCATTAAAATCCTGGGAATATCTCTTATCGACAATTAATTTAAACTGACAATTCAATCAAACTCTTGTCAATAAGCATTTATTAAGCCTATATTATGTAAGACTTTCCTGGCTTCCTTCAAATTCAGTTCTGTCTTTTTCAGGAAGCTTTTGCTTCCTCTTAATTCTTATGCTTTCCTGCCTTTTTTTCCTATTTAGCCTGTATCAGTTTTGTAAACACATAGTCATTTGCATGTTGTTTCCTCCATTTGATTCTAAGCTATTTGAGGGTAGGGGCTATCTTTAGTCTCTTTGTATCCTTAGAGCTTAACACAGTGCCTGGAACATAGTAAAGTGTCAAATAAATGTTCACTGATTAATTGATGGATTAGGAAAAAAAAGCAAAACTATTGTCCTTGCTCTCAAGCATTCACAAAACCTGGAAAGACTTACATGAACTGATGCAAAAGGAAGTGAACAGAACCAGGAGTATGTTGTACACATATGATGAGGAGCTGTGAGTGACTTAGCTGTTAGCAGTAATGTAATGATTAAAGACAGTCTCAAAGGACTAATGATGAAACATGCTGTCCATCCCCAGACAAAGAACTAATATTGCTTGGATACAAACTGAAGCATACTATTTTTGAATTTTTTTTCCTTTTTCTTTTGAGTCTTCTTATACAAAAGACTGATACAGAAATGTTTTACATGATTGCACATGTACAACCTATATCTGATTGCTTATCATCTGAGGGGGAGGAGGCAAAGGAGGAGAAATAAAATTTGGAACTCAAATTTTTTTTAAAAAATGTTTAAAAATTTGCTTTAACATGTAATTGGGGAAATAAAATATATTAATTTTTTTTAAATTTTGAAAATTAGTATTCTCCCACAAAATAGATACAAATTAAATAGCAGATGACTTCATAGGAAAATCATTAGCAGTAGAAGGAATGAAGAAAGGCCAATTAATGAAGATGGATTTTTGACCTGAGGCCTGAAGGAAGTCAGAAAAGCCAGAAGGTAGAAGAGAGGAGGAAAGAGATTCCAGGTCTGGGGGACAGCCAGTGGAAAGGGAGATGGAATGTCTATTGGGGACAAACCACAAGAAGGCCAGTGTCAGAATAAGGAGAGAAATGAGTTGAATGTCTGGCAATATAAGAAGAGGTCAATTTATGAAGGGCTTTAAATACTGAACAGAACAGTTTGTACTTGAACCTAGAGGTTAGATATATGGATTAAATAAGAGTAAAGAACTGAGAATGAAATTGAGGTTGCAAGCCTAAATGACTGGGAAGATGGTGGTCCCCTCAATAGTAACAGGGAAGTTTGGCAGGGCTGGAAAGGAGGAGAAGATAATGAATTCTGGTTTGGAAAAGCTAATTTTGAGTTTCCTAGGTGACTCTGAATGTGAGAGATACCAATGTTAGAGTAAAGCTCAAGAGAAAGATTAGGTATATATATATATATATATATATATATATATATATATATATAATCTGCAGAGGTGGTAATTGAACATGTCCCTATCAAACACTAAGGGAGATATAAACTGAGAGAAGGAAATAGGGTCCAGGACAGAGTCTTGGGAGAAACTGAATCCAGAAAAAGGGATTAAAAAGGAGTGGTCACACAGGTAGGAGGAGAACTGGGGAGATAGCAGTGTCAAGAAAATCTAAAGAGAAAAGAGCATCAAGGAGAAAAGGGTGATCAAGAGTGACAAAGGATGCTGTTGTGTTTGTCCTTCATTGCCCATGAAGACTATGCCTTCAGAGAAATGATGACATGACTTGCGCTTGACTTTGTTTTGAGTGAGGGAAAGCTGTACAAGGTCACTTTCTCCTTCAATCATTTTAGCTAATCTGTTGAGTATAAAATGATTCCTCAAGGTTATTTTAATTTGCATTCCTGTAATCAATAAGGGTTTACAAAATTTATATATGACTGTAAATTGTTTTGATTTCTTCATTGGAAAATTGCCTGTTCATATCCTAGATCTGAAATCCTTTGTATATTAGAGATACAAGACCTTTATCTGAGAAATTATCTATTATTTTCCCAACATTTTTTGCTTTCCTTCTGATCCTAGATAATTTGCTTTATTAGTGCAAAATCTTTTTTGATTTAATGTGATTGAAATTATTCAGTTTTTATTATTGTCATAATATAATTATCTATAAGTTGACTCTATTTCTTGTTTATTCATAAATTGTTCACTTATCCATAAGTATAATAAGTAATATGTTCCATGTTCTTTTAATTTTCTTGTAAAATCTCTTCTTATATCTCGATCATGTATCCATTTTGACCCTATCTTGTTAAATGATGTAAGATGTTGGTCTTTGCCCAGTTTCTGCTCTTTATTTTCTAGTTTTCCCAACAGCTTTTTTTTTTTTACCAAATATTGAATTCTTCTCCCAAAATCTTACTGAAATTTTTTCAAAAGTACATAATAGAGTGACCAATCAAGCCTTAATTAATAAATATATTAGTGAATAGAATGAGTTCTTGTTCATACAAATTAGCCACAATTTAGTTTTTGTCATAGCATCAGCTTCTAAAATAGAAAGTGTATTGCTGGGAAATGTTCCTCACCTTAATGTGTAAGATCCTCCTATGACACAGTTATTGTCTAATTATAATTCAACAATGTACATTTTGTCTATAACTAGACAATCACATTAACTTATTGTATCAATGAGAGCAATAAAATAACTTAAAAAGACTAAAATATAAATGCAATGGTTCCTAATAATGTCAAATTTCCCAAGGAGAGATCAAAGCAATCATCCTTAAATATTAACACTGCTAATAACTAACATGTAAACATCCCCTACTATGTGCTAGGCAAAATGGTAAGTACTTTAGAGTTATTTCATTTGATTCTCACAACAACTCTGGGAAGTAAGTACTACTACTATTCTCATTTTATAAATAAGGAAACTGATACAAACAGTAGTTAAGGGTCTTGCCCAGGGTCACACAATTAGCTTATGAGGCCAGATTTTGCTTGATGTTTTCTTGACTCCAGGTCTGGCACTCTATTGATTTTACTACCTCCCTACCCTTAAAAAAGTAGTACTCTGTTATCATCCTTAAACAACAAACTCTTTTTTCTTAAAAATCATCTGGTCATTCAGAAGATAGTGGAAAGGTCCCATGGTATAATGTACTTTGGTGGCTAGAACTTGTAGTCAATAAGACCTGAGTTCAAGGCTCAGATGGCTATGTGAATATAGACAAGTCACTTAGCTCTCCTTGCCTGTTTTGTCATTTGTAAAATGAAGAGGTTGAGCTAGATGGCCTCTAAAATCCCTTCCAGATTTAAATCTATGATCCTATAATCTGTGGTCCTTAGGTCCTATAATAATGGAAGGAAGGAAGGAAGGAAGGAAGGAAGGAAGGAAGGAAGGAAGGAAGGAAGGAAGGAAGGAAGGAAGGAAGGAAGGAAGGAAGGAAGGAAGGAAGGAAGGAAAGGGAAGGGAAGAAAAGGGAAGGGAAGGGAAAGGGAAGGGAAAAGGAAAGGAAGGAAAGGAAAAGAAAGCAAAAAGGAATGGAAAGGAAAGAAGGAAATCCTTATGACACTATTTTGGCAAGAAATAAGCAAATATAAATCCACCTGCTGATGTCTTTGAAGGAATTAAAGACGCTTGTTGCTGATTTCTGTGAGAATCTTAGAAAGATCCCTAGACTGGTAGTCACAAGGCCAAATTCAAATATTGCTCAACCACTAACGAAATAGGGTACTGTGGGTAAGTAACTTAAGGTCTCTGAGCCTCAGTTTACCCTGGACACTGATTTTACTATGAATCACTATATGGCACAATCCTAAGTATGCTTCTACATATTTGACATTATGACTGAACTGAGTCCATCATCAGGAAAGGAGAGAGAGAAGTGAATTATGGATCTTCATTTGAGGCTTCTGTGAGTATGTCAGGGGCACAGAGTGGTGACTGCTTGGATTCCAGTACTTTTCTAGGAAACAATGTACCCCGTTTACATCGGCTGTTCAAGATCTCTCAGCAATCGTAGTCCATTCAAATGACATATGAAGTCACTTCTTGTTACATTAGGCAGTGGCCATTTCCAGAAATGACAATATTTATGTTTCCAATAGAGGGAAAAAGCCATTCACAACCTTCTCAGTCTCAAGGTGCTGCGGTCCAGCACCAGGTTGCCAGATGAGCCCCTGAAATAGCACCTGGCCACCTACCTCAACTCATAAACCCATAAAATGTAGAGCATTAAAAATGCCATCGCCTTGTTTGACTGCACTGAACTGTGAAAGCTGTAAGAATGTAGAAACCAGAGCAGGGGGCTAAGATGATGTCATCTTGCTTAAGGGACGATTTGTAATAGGGCATTGTATGGAAAGGTCTGCGAGCTTTTAGTCTAAAATTGGTGTGTATATGTGTGTTTGCATTTAAAATAGAGCATGTGTTATGATCTTTGTTTCTTACGGAGTCACAAAAACAGCATTATCCTGAATGTTTTAGGGAACTTGAGGGATAATGACTTCTTTAAGTGCTGGCAAACTGCAAGTTGAGGGCATTACACAAGCATTCTGCATTTCTGGTGGGAGTGTTATTAAAAGAATGGAATATGTAGAAAAAAATATTTACCTGTCTTTGGTAAAGAGTTGGACTCAATGCACAGCTGTTTCATTAATGGAAATATTTCGGTAATTCTGAACATTCCCACTAAAGACATGAAAACTCAAGACTTTTCTGTATAAATGACTTCAAGCAGATTACTGGGATTCTTTCATATAGGCTCTTTTTATTTATTTATTTATTTAGATGTAGAAGATACATCAGAAATGATAGCAAAAGATCCATTCCTGGTTACTGTTTTCCTTATAAAATGTTTAATCTTATCAGGTGTTGGGCCTTATAACACTGCCTCTAGTTTACATGTAGAACTCTCTGTTCCTTGCTTATTAATGACAAGGAACTGAATTTCCTTGTGTTTCACTTAAACATGGATTTATTAACCTCGTCATAAAGGCACGAAGCACCTTTGTCTGATATCATGGCTTATCTTGTTGACATCTTAAGAGAATATGGTTGGTATTTTGGATTGGTTTTATGCACCCACTTTTTGATCTATTATTCCCCGTGCCTGGAATGTTCCCCCTGCCCTTGGATTTAATTCATACTCATCCTTTAAATATCAACTAAAATACTACCTTTCATCCCAAGTGGTGATGAGCTTTTTCACCTTGTATATCACCTAGAAAATTGTTTATACTTTCGCATACTTTTAATCTTTTTCCCTTTTTTTATCCAAATCTGCGATATTTGTGTGGGGTACTTCTGATACGGAAATTTTCTCCAAAAATGCAGATCAGCAATCCATCTGCAACAAAATGACCCATATTAATACAGCTTACAAGTGTCAGAGGCAGAACTTAAACCCAAGTAGTCCTAATTTACCTCTATCTACATAGTCCCTCCTGTAGACTTATCACATAACTACTTGTATTATAGCTATTTTTCTCTTTATAGTGCTTTATGCAAACTTTATATATACTCTCCCATCCCATAGTGTGGTAGTCTGTACGCGGGAGGTACTTAATACATTTTGAAATTGAATGGAGAGGTGGGATTTTCAGAAATTTGTATCATTCCCCATACGTTCCCATGGCAAACAAACTGATCATGGAAAACAGTGCTTCCAGTTAGAATTTTGAGACTAAGTGGAAGGCAATTGAATGTGATCAGGAGCAGTTTTCTCAAGATTAGAATTGTCCTAATTTCCATATGCACAATGTTGTAGTGAGTAAAGTTTTAAAAGAGAAAAAAATGAAAAGCTTGGGGAAAAGAAGAGGTGGGGAAGGAAAATAGCTTATTTCCTGTTAATAAGTCGAAGTTCCAGAAGCAATCTAAACTGTGAGATGAATCACTTTCTTTTAGCCTTCTCCAATGCAAAGAAATATTGGCAATTTATGGGGCTTAATCTAGTGAATGCAAAATATATCTGTATGTATAGAAACAATTTTATGGAATAAAGACATGTGGAATGGCTGGATAGTCAGTAATTCAGATACCTTAAAGAGATCAGAAGCATCCATAATGCCATTCTCCATTATAGGATACTCATTCAATTGAAATGGAAGCAGTGAAAAGTCCCAATGTTCCTGCTAAATGAAACCAGGAGATTGCATTCAGCTCTGGGCATGAGAAACTGAATTGCCAGCCACTATTTGGTGGAACAATCTCAAATGTAACTAAATTGAAGAAGAAGAAAAAAACCATGGCTGCATCTTAGTAGTACAGCTACAATTCACTTTTCTTAGTCTGCCCACTTTTAAAATGGCTTTCTAATGGGACTCAGAACTTTTAGTAGCTCAGGAGTCCCTGCTTCCAACTCAGATTCATTCTCTTTCTCTTTTATAAGTAGGAAAAATGAAAAGGTATTTACCTGTATCTCCTCCTCTTATATAATTAATTTGCTTTTTTAAAAAATTAGATTTTACTGATAAAATTCTGTAGTAGAGAGGGACGGATAAATTGTTCCCATTTAATGGTATGAGAAGGGGCAAACTTGCTACGGACTGTAAGAGGAGGTAAAAGTTGCAAACAATAGCTAAGCAATTTCCCTTTTAACTTTCATGAAAGAACTCATCTTTCAAAACTTTCCTATATTTCTGTCTCCTGCTCCTGACAATACAAACCAGTTCAGTAGGGTCAGAGGGGAGGATTGCCTAGTTCTTCTCTAAAATGAAGATTGTAGGGAGGTGGCCAAGATGAAGAACTATACAAATAAATCCAGCGAGTCAAATGAATTTATAGTTCTCCCGCATCTCAGGGGTTAGAGGTATGATACCCCTACAATCTGGAAAATTCACATAAAATTTTTTTGGCCCTCCCTTTTTACCAGAGTAGAAGTGTGAATTATTATGGTACTAAAAAGATAAAATATATTGATATTATGTAATACCATACATATATTTTAGGTATTTCTACATTTCTACTTTTTTTTTTCTGCATCATCTGCCGACCTTCATGTGTGGTCTGTGGCTTCTGCAAAACTCCCCGAAACTTCCCATTTAATTTCTTATACCAACCCATGATTTATCAAAACTGTGATGGGGAAAATTGTAATATGCAAGGGACAACTGTTTTTGGTTTTGAAACTGGTTTTTAAAAAATTATTTAGAATATTTATTCTTCATCCCAAAAGAAAGAAGAGAATTTCCAAAACAGATACTCCTTATCCCAAAATATTCAGGAGATGTGTGTTGTTCCTATTATATAATAGAAAATCCTTTGTTAGCATTCAAAGTCCTCCACCATCTGTCTCTTGCCTAGTTTTCTGGTCTGATTTCATATTACTCTAGTTCACACATTTCTTTCCAATCATCTGGCCTCCCAGGTATGTCGCTTACATACCATTCTATTTCTTGAGTCTCCATCCATCTACTGCCTTGCACAGACTCTTAGCCAATGAATTAGGGGCAGCTAGGTGGTGCAGTGGATATAGCATCAGTGCAGGAGTCAGGAAGACCTGAGTTCAAATCTCACTTCAGGCATTTGACACTCACCAGCTATGTGACCTTGGGCAAGTCACTTAACCCCAATTGCCTCATCCTGGGTCATCTCCAGTCATCCTGATGAATATATGGTCACTGGATTCAGATGGCCTGGGGAAGAAGTGAGGCTGGTGACCTGCACAGCCCTCCCTCACTCAAAACAAAGTCAAGTGCAAGTCATGTCATCATTTCTCTCATGGTATGGTCTTCTTCGGCAACAAAGGATGAACACACAGCCAGTGAGTGGAATGCACTCCCTCCACCTCTCTGTCTCTTTGGAATCCCTATAGTCCTTCTAAGCATAACTCAAGTCCTACTTCCCTTGCAGACCTTTCCTGACACCTATTCCTTACCTCTTAACGCTCTTCTGAGGTATAAATATGATCTATCTCCTGAAATCACTTTGCAGAACTATATATATATATATATGTATGTATGTATATAAGTTAAATTTACTTATCTGTGTACAGGTAGTAACTCACACACACACACACACACATCCAAATATACACAATCAGTATGAGCAAGTACTTTGTAAAGTTCTAGTATCACTTGCAATCTTTAATGAATATGATAGACACGTATCTGATTAGGATTCGAAAATTTTTTTAAAATGTTGAGCTCCTTAGAAATCCAGCTTCCTGGCTCTTGATTCATCTTCTTTCTGCTCTCCCAAAGTCCTCCCTGTCAGTGTGGTCCTACCCAAAGTTAAAGGGACATGTACCAGATAAGCTCTTGAAGTCTTCCATGGGATTTATGATTAGATCACTCTTTTGACTCTATCATCTATGAATCACTGGGATTGATGTTCTGCCATTATTATGACATGTATAAAGAAGTTCTGACAATATAAAGCTTCTGAAGTTTCTTACTTATTTGTTCTATTGAGGTTTCCTTGAAGTCACTTGCTCTAATTGTCTCAGTAGGTCAAAAGCGGTATTCTTTTGGCTTATTTCCATAACACCCCTCCATACTGTTTCCTCCTCTTGCAGCCATAATAGGACTTTTGAAATGGATTAAAATATATGAAATACAATTGCTCTAGCACAGTAATCCATGGGGCATTATCAATAAATTCCCAAGCTAACAATTCCTTTTTTACTACCTTGCCTTCTTTGAGTCAAAGGAGTGTTAAATAAATTTCCATTCTGAAATGGCAGGTAAAAGAAAATTAAGCCTGGAACATGATGATGGTAGAAATCCCTTTCGCAAAATCTGTGCTCTTTTTTTTTGTTGTTGTTCCTGGTAACACCAAAAAAGAATGTGGTGCCAGAAGGTTTTGCTCCAATATTGCCTCATATAAGTTAAGTAATTCAGAGAGACTGATAAATTCTCTCTCCTTTGACCTGCTATGCTCAGGGTTCCTGCATAATCAACAGTCAATTCATAACAGAATGACTGGAGAATGAGCAGAGAACCAGAATCACCAACACCCAACTCACAATTACATTAACCGCTCAGTTGTTAAATCACCCTAATAGCCATTACCTCAGTGCAAAAACTAAGTGACGAGACCAATCCTGGCACAGGATTCTGTTTAGTAAGGCAGCACCAGTCACATCTTCAATTTTCCTTGGAAGAAAGAAAAGTGGTCTGGTCCCATCAATCAATGAGAAACAAATTAAGTCAATAACCACATTTCAGTTCATCCTGGTCACTATCCCTTAGTTCAAGTTTGTAATCACTTGCTGTTTATGGAGCTTTTTAATTAAAGTGGAATAAAAATTTTGTACATTTTTAAGAAATAGAATGGCAATGGTTGTTACATCTCTCTACATTGAATAAGAAGTGGGAAATTAATGCAAGAACTTGAATAATTTCAGAAACAAGGGGTTGATTTTGCCATGCGCTGTTCCTAGATTAAAGTGATCTTTCCATGAAATCATGGCAACACTTTTTTCCCCAGATATACTATTTATCAAATTTATCAAATGAGATTCAGATTTAGTTACATACATTTGTTGCTGTTCAGTTGTTTCAGCCATGTCAGACTCTTTGTGGCACCATTTGGTATTTTCTTGGCAAAGATACTAGTGTGATTTGACATTTCCTTCTCCAGCTCATTTTATAGATGAGAAACTGAAGCAAAGAGGGTTAAGCAAGTTGCCCAGGATCACACAGCTAGTAACTGTCTGAGGTCAGATTTGAACTCATAAAAGTGAGTCTTCCTGAATTGAAGTCCAATGCTTTATCCACTGTGCAACCCACCCTTCCATAATTATACACAGGTGCTATATGTCTGTATCTGAATCTCATATGATTTATTTATAGATATATCTATCTCTCTATCCAAGTATCATTACAAACCACTCAAGTATCTTTGCCAAGAAAACCCCAAAATGGGTCACAAAGAGTCAGACATGACTGAAAAAGGACTAAATGGCAACAAAGCAATACTTCAGGGAAAAATACACACACACACACACACAAATACACACACACCACACCCTAATACAAACTTAAGCCTGTAGCCTATATATTACTCATGTATGTATATGTGGTATATATGTGTATAAGTGTGTGCTATACTGGTTCTTTTACAGCAAGATCCCAAATTTCCAACCAAAGGAAAGCTCATCTTTACCTTTAGTTCTGCTTTCTTTCTTTTCTTTTCTCTCTGACAGATATACCCCTTACACATATACACACCCACTTACTCTTGCCCACCTATCTTTGATTCCTATCCAACCAGTTTAAAATTGCCAAACCTACCCTACTATGTTAGCAAAACTGTAAGTTGTTTTTTTTTAACTGAAACAACTTTCAATTAAGTAAAAGAAAGCCATAAAAGGTTGTGCTCCTTTTATCATTCTTACTCAGCATTACAAGTGCTCCAAAAATGTGAAATGCCAGCCTTCATCTTTCATCTCTTTCAAGGAGACCCACAAAGCCATCATTTTCATCCAAATGTGGGTTTTCAAGTGTTTCTGTCCTGGAGTTTAATGCTTTTTCCTTTTGCAGTAGCAAAAAGGGCTTTGCAGGATGTGTTCCCATTACTTTCTCTGTGGCTGGAAACTCCTATCCCTGCATATGCTCTGCATTTCCATTTGATCAGAAGAGCTTTCCAGGACAGCAACACGAAGGAATTTGCATCCCCAGCCAAAACAGCACTTGTGTGCTGCAGAACATCTCATTTCATATTCATCATCTCTAGGATAGCACAAATTGGTCTACTGTGAATAAAATCCTAAGTACCTGGTCTCAGTGGAGGTAGATAAGTGGAGCCTGCCCACAACCTTCCTATCCCAGATGCACTGCTTTTAAACTGGATGTCACTTCCATTCAACTCAGCAAATGCTTATTAAGAATCAACAATACACTCAGTGCTATACTGGTTATTATCTGGGGGTGCAAAGGGAGAAAAAAGTCTTGACAAGTGAACAGAGAGTCCCTCTTTTAAGGAATTTATAATATACCTTCAAATTTTAGGTAGTTGGGAAGAAGGTAGCTAAATAGCTGCCGAGTGACGGAAAGACTTGAGTAATGTGGATGGCATAGATAAGGGATGAATTTAAGGAGATGAGCCTTGAGCTCTTTACTTTGGTATCCCAGGTCCTTCAAACTCTGGCATCAACTCCCCTTTCTAGCCTCATTTTATAGTATGTCTCCTACACTCACCCCTGTACTTGTACTAATCTCTATTTTTTTCAGTAGACAGAACAATGGATCTGAAGTCAGAGAAATGGATACAAACCCAGTAAACCATTTATTCTCTGAGAAAGCTCAGGCAAGTTACTTAACATTTAAAAATTAAAAGAGGTGTGAACTCTAAAGTCCTTTCCACCTCTATCTATGCTTGTATATACATGTGTATGTATGTATGTATATGTATATACACACATACACATATATAATATATGTATGTAAATATGTGTAGGTATGTGTATATATACTATACATACCCACACATATATACATATACACGTGTACGTATTATATATGCATACACACATGTATATGTGTGTATGTAATCTAACCCATCTCCATATTTTTGCACAAGTCATTCCCTGTAGCTAAAATGGACTCTTCCTTCCCTTGTTTGCCTATTGACATCCTTCCTCTCTGCTTCAAGTCCCAGCTCAGAATTCATGTCCCCAATTAAGCCTTCCCTGATCTCTCCCATCTGGAAGTGATCCTTCCTTCCTTGAACCTCTAAAATTGCTCTATTTGACCTTTCCTTTGTACTTAATCATTTTCCAACTTGTATTACCCTTATCTCTCTACAAGTCTTAACCCCCTACTCTATTGTAAGCTCCTAAGGGAGCAGGATCTTTCTCATCTTTCTCTCTCTAGCCCCTAGCACAGTGGCTTTCATCTAACAAAAGCTTCATAAATGTTTACTGAATTCAACTGAACTGAAAAGTTTTGGTTAGATTATCAGGGAGAACAAGGTACAGCTTTTCCAAGTGGAAAAATGTTGTGGGCAAAGAATGAGAAATGGGCATGACAGTAGAATATACAAGGGATGGTGATGGAACCGGGATAACTGGAGTAATGTATGCTAGGTAGTGAGGAAAGATGTTTGGAGCGTTAAAGTTCTAAGACCAGTGTATCTAAATTGATTTGCTTATCCTTATGACAATGGGCTGTTATGGTTATGGTTATGTTATGGTTGCTTTTCTCACTTCCTAATACTTTAATCACACCTTAAGGAGCCTTCATAGAACAATGTCTTATTCCTACATCCCGGCCTCTAGTCCAATCCCTATGGTTTCCAAACTGAGGTTCATTAATGAGTTAGGCACTCTGTGGAGACAATTTGGAAAGTGGGCTCTGACCCTCATTTCTCCAGACCAGTTATTTTTTGTGAGTTTTTTTTTTTTAGTTTGCCATGTATGGCATCATTAATCATTCAGTACTGATCACAGTGTTTACCACATAATAGATGTTTCATAAATGCTTGTTGACCTTGCGGAAGCATCATAAAGCAGGAGCAAGTAAGAAGTGAAAATGCATGACATGTTGTAAAAGGAAGACTGTTATTTAGGTCCTTTAATCTGTTTAACTTAATGTAAAATAATGATTATGGAAAGTTAGTAGTGATCTTAAAATTCTGAAAAAGAAAATAAAAATTCTATTCAGCTGCCTACGACTCCTTCCTAGTTAAAAGGGGACTTTCCTTGAGGAATTAGCCTTTGAATTTGTAGTCTGCAGGCCACAAACTGGTGTTAGTTTACATACAAGTTCCCATCCAATGCTGACTTCAGAGGTTAACTATTGAATGGGTGAGTCAATAGAAAATCTAAATATGAGAACACTATAATAAAAGAAAGTCTCTGAGATCGTATTCTCATTAGGAAAACCTCAAACTTTATAATTTCAGTGAAACATTGTTTTGAGTAACCTTTGAAAGCCTGGTGGAAAATATAAGGCAGACTTTGGCTGACATTTCCTGTAAAATAGCATAGTCCATGCCTACTCTATGATTTCTTTTCTTTCTTTAGAGAAGATAATGGGAGGAGCCGTTTATTCAGGCCTGTTTTGTGTCACTTAACGTTGGCAGGTGACATTATTATTGCTGCCACTGTTTTGTTAAGTGAAAAGAATATATGGAATCCCTTGAAGAGGAAGAAAAAATCCCCTTGTTCATTCCACTCAAACGACCTCTTTGGGAATTATTAGTTAAGAACTTTGATCCACACTTTTTTCCACCCAAACATCAGATCTATTATTTTTTTGTCTGTGTGGATTATTTATTGATGGGCCTAGAAAGTGGACTGGGCATTACTTTTCTAAAAGCCAAAACAATGAATCACACCAATTTAAAAAACAAAAACCGTTCTCAGGGTTCCAAAAGAGACAGGTGGTAAACAAGAGCACAGGAATGCTCAGATAACCACACTGGCTACTTTGGCTGAGATTATTTGTTTTGAAAGTCTGAAATGAAATGCAGTGAGAAGTTTCAAATGAGGCTCTGTTGGTCTCAAGGAAGCCTTAGAATAGTGCTCAAAGCTGGCTCCTTTTACTTCCCAATCAATGTAATCATTTTGGGACCTGTTTGACTACAGCCAGTGTTCAGCAAGTTCCAGGGAAGGGATCTAAGTTCAAGCAGGCCATGAAATTGACAAGGTAAATAATCAATAGCCTTTGGAGTTAAAGAATAAAACCCCAATAAAGGAAATTGACATTGAAAAGCTCTTGCTGAACTGAGAAGCTATCCAAGGACACAGTAAAGAAAATGGACTGCTTTCAGATAAAATGTAATGAATACCACCTAATGACTTTTAAAAGGCAGAAGGAATTTTAGTGTTGACCTATGCAAGTAACACAAATTTTGCAAACTTGGGGCGAGTCTTTTTTATTTTGGTTGCTATTTTAGCACTGAATCATTTACATGGGAAAAAACTTAATATTCTGTGCATGTTTGTTTGCATGTGCTCAGTAACTAAGGATCACTGTGGTCACTATTTAGTTATTCATCAAGAAATATCACTCCGTAATAATCCTCAGAAGAAAGTAAGTAGGTAATTAATTGTTGTGGGATTAGGGCTTCAATGCTTATCTCTTATCACTGCCAGATACGAACACTCCATACCCAGGATTTCTTCTGTGTAGGTATTCTCCTTGCTCCACTGGTTCAGGTTACCAACTTTCCATACTTTGGCAGCCAGTGACCATGTGTCCATCTTGTCTTTCCATGAATGCCCATGATCATACTGGTTCCCACCTCCTCTAGAAATTGGTCCTTCTCATCATTCCTTCTCTCTTTACAGGCTTCAAGTACAATTTAATCATTATTTTTATTTCTGAGATTGAGTCTTTCTAACTTTCTCAGGGTAGAAGTACAGGGTCCACTTCTAGATTGATCCATTGCTAATAAAAGAGAAGCTTTGACCCACTCCATTTCCTGAGCTGGTTCACTCCTCCTTAGGCAGTCTGGTGGTCTCTCACCATATTTTAAAATCCATTTAATATGGACAGACACTTAATGTCAGTCAATAAACATTTTTAATTACCTGTAGCATGTAAGGCAATAAGTTCTGGGGATACAGAGAAAGGCAAAAGATAATCTCTGCTCTCAAGGAGCTTGGAGTCTAATGGCAAAGACAATATGTGAAAACTACATACAAATGAGCTATAATACAGGATAATTGGAAATAGTCAACAGAGGGAAAGTCCTAACAATAGAAAGGATTGGGAAAGACTTTCTATAAAACGCAAGACTTTTAAAATTGAAGAAAGTGGGGGCTTAGGGAAGCTCAGTCAAGAGATAGAGTGTCTTATTCAAGGAACAGCAAGGAGGCCAGTGTCACTGGATCACAGTGTTCCTGACAGGCAAGAGGTATAAATTGTAATAAGACTGGAGAGATGTTTAGGTTATGTAGGGCTATGAACCAAACAGAAGATTTTGCATTTGATCTTTGAGGTGATTGGGAGCCATAGGAATTTATTGAATAAAAGAGGGATATAGACACACCTAAGCTTTGGGAAAAATCTCACTGATAGTTGAGTGGAGGATGGAGTAAATTGGGAAGAGATCTGTGGCAGGTAGACCAAGCAGTAGGCTACTGCAGTAGACAGGGATGAGCACATAAAGACCTGTCCCAGGCTAGTATCAGTGTCAGATGACAGAATGAAGTGTCTTTGACTGTTATTATTAAGGTGACATCAATAGTCCTCGGCAACTGATTGACTATAGGGGTGAGAAACTGAGCAGTCGAGTCTGACACAAGTAGAAGAAAGCCTGGGAAATTATGAGAATGGTGGTACTGTCAAAAGTTATAAGAAAGTTAGGAAGAAAGGAGGATTTTAGGGAAAAATAATGAGTTCAGTTATGGAAATATTGATGTCTATGAGATATCCCATTTGAGATATCCAGTAGGCAGATGAAGATTCTAGACTGAGGTAAAGAAGGACAAGGACTGAGGAATTCCATTAGATTTGGAAATTAAGAGATTGTTAGTAATTTTGGAGAGAGTAGTTTTGGTTGAATAATAAAATCAGAAACTTGACTGTCAAGAGTTTGGAAGAGAGGGAAAGTAGAGGAAGTAGAGAGACCTAGCTCAAGCAGTTTGATCACATAAGAAAGGAGAGATATGGAATGAAATAGCTTGAGGGGATAAAAGGATCAAGTGTTTTTTTAGAATAGGGAAGATGTAGAAATGTTTTAAATAACAGGGAAACAGTCAGTAGATGAGGAAAAAATTAAAGATAAGTGAGAAAGAAGGGATGATGGAGGATTTCTTGGAGAAGCCAAGAAGGAATGGGATGACCTATACTTGTCAAGGGGTTAGCATTAGCAATGATGAAGACCATCTCCATGTATAAAAGAGGGGTGAAGGAGATAACAGTAGAAGACAACTGGATGATGTGAGATGAGGAGGGAAAAAGAGAGAACTCTCAGAGACTGGAGTCAACCTTTTCAGCAAAATAGGAAGCAAGGTTCTGAAATGAGAGAATTAAGCTAGGAAAGTTTTGAGGTGGAATGACAAGGTTTAGAAGAGCTTCTGTGGTAAACGGGATAGCAGGATTGCTTTGCAAAGTGAGGGTCCACTTGGGTTTTTGTATCATAAATTTGTAGTGGACCTAGTCAGTAGATTTTGTTATTTTCCTCCAGCTTCTTTCAGCGGCATGTATGCAGGAGTAAAGGCAGCAAAGAAGAGAAGTTAGCCAAGGCTTTAGCTCTACTGAATCTCAGATCTTTTACACTCAAGTGATCAACCAGTATCACACTGATCAGCTTTCAATCTTTCTTTCTTCTCCTTCTGTTAAAAATCTCCTATTTTTTTTACCCATTGCTTCTATTTCATCATTTTCAACTCACCTCTCAGCTCCTTGAAATCTTGCATCTGATTCAACTATTCAACCGAAATTGCTGTCTCTAAGACTGCCAGTCATCTAGTAGCTTGTCTTTTCTTCTTGACCTCCTGGAAGCTCCTGATACTTTTGACTGCTCCTACTCTTCCTCCTGCATACTCTTACCCTAGTTTTCATGACACTACAATCTCTCATTTTGCCTCCTACCTGTCTGATCAGTCATTCTTCATGTTAGAATAAAAGCCCCTTCAGGACTTAGAGGAAAGAAAGACTGTTTCCCTCCTGGATTTGTGGATGCTTATAGACTAAGAGATGAATGAAAGGCTATGATCTTTCAGACAAATTGAGATTGGCGCATTGGGACCAATCCTAAATCAGGTCCTAGACTAAACTTTCTATCTCACTGAAGACAAAAGAATTGTAAATACAATGAGGGTGGAAGAAGGGTGGGCTCTGATCAACAAATAACCAAGGATTCTACTGAAAGGATTAACTCTGTGTTCCTAAATTTGTGTTGATCTGGAAACCTTAAATTTATTGCTATGGATATAGGATATGCTATCAAATATAAGCTCTTTGAAGTCAAGGAATGTTCTGTTTTGTTTTTGTAGGCCTAGCACCTGTCACTTAATAGGATAGCATTTAATAAACCCTTGTTAAATAGAAATTAATTGGGATGGCCAACAGGTAAGGCAGACCAGCAGCTGAGCTTTTTCCTAGGTAAGCTATCTATAAAAAGGAGTCTCTTCTTTCCAAGTCTGGAGCATGTGAATTAGTGAAGTGAAATTCAACTCCCTGGAATGTATCAGTCCAGAGGATGATAGTGGAATATTTAGTAATAAATGGGTTCCCATATGAAATATGAAGGAAACATTTTTCTTCAGCTCTGTTCCAGGAAACTAGGTTATACTGTTGAATGCCAGGAAGGTCAAAATAGACACAAGGCAAGTTATAAGCAAAATTGGATTCTGACTAACTACATTCCTAGAGTAAAAGCAAACAGTTCTCTTTGAAAAATGAGACTATCGACATATAGATGTGTATAAGCACATATGTCTATATGCTTATATATCACTTACATATAAATATATCTATAGAGGCATAGGCAGCAACATTAACTTCCTATTATTGACTTATTTTATTGTTTAAGAATCACTTTTTCTGCTGACAAACAGTATGAAGAGAATAGAAGCCAGATGTTAGCATTTCAGTTTGGCAAAGAGACGGCTCCCATAACCAATTATTGCAAATGTTTTATATGCAAGGAAACTATTAATTGTCCCTTGTGAGGTAAGTATCAACATTAATCAAGTTTTTTTTAATCTATCTCTGTATTCCAGGAAGCTGAGCAGATAGTTTATTGAAGCAATAATATGAGAAAGAAATACTATCAGCAGCACTATATTATCAAGTCTTGTGTAGAAATGGTCCAAAAATCTTTTTAAAAAAATCTTTATTTCCCATCTGAGACATCAGCTTTACACAAACTATTCTACAACTAGGAATTATAGATTATGTGACTAAAATAAAATCACAATGTTTCTTCCAATTTTCCAAATAAATGTTTTTGTCTGAATAAAGCTAAGGGTCAGTGTGACTATTTTCTTAAGTTAAGGACATTCACATTGTAAATATTCCACTGGGAAGCAAAGCCATTTGCATCCTTGCTCTCCAATATCTTCTACCTATTTTGAGAGTATTCTACCCACCCCATTCCCAGCCTTCCCTAGAGAGTAAAATAGTGTGTGAAAGGCTGTCAAGAGTCAAGAAACATGGGTTAAAATCCCAGTTCTAAATTTACTAACTTTATGACCCTGGGAAAGTCACTATACCTCACTCTTTCTCATCTTTAAAGTAGAGATCATAATCTTAACAACACCTATCCCTCTTTGCGAAAAAGTACTCTATCAGTGTGAATTCCTACAGTTCAAATAACTAGGTCAATAATATTTCCATAGTTCTTGTAACATTTTAGCTCATATGATATTTATTTTTTCACATGTCATCTCCCTATTAGTACCCTCCCCACCCTGTTTTCTATCTCCTGCTCTGGGAATGGTAATTAAGTTAGTACTATCATTGTTTCTTGAAATACTACCTCAACCAACTACCCTATGGATGGACTTCCTAACCTTAAGTTTTTCATACTAAAACATCCTACTCCAGACACCTTTCCTTTATATTTGTAGTCTCTTTCCCCTGGAATGTAAGCTTTTGAGGGTAAAAACAAAGTTGCTTTTTAATCATTGTATCTCCTTTGTCTAACACAGCACCTTGAATCCAGTAGGTACTTAAGGAATATTTGTTGGGTTATTGAATAACTATTACGTAGGAAATTGACCAGAAGTTTCTTCTTGATCATTTTCTTTCTTCTCTCTCAGTTATACATGTGCCACTATTCCGTTTTCTTTTTTCACCTTTTATACTTTAGTGAATTCAGCCTCAAGCAATATTTCTCATTTCTGCATATCTTCTTTAAATTTCATCCTCTTGGCCTTGATCCTAGAAAAGTACTTTCAAATAAAGACTGCAGAACATCTCCAAATACTTTTTTCAGTAATGTAGTATAATATTCTGCCCAGAATGTCTTCTGCAACATAATGACAAGACCTCTACACAACCCTCTTACTTCTTTTACCTGTTTCAGACTTTTACATTTTCTGAAACATATGCAAAAAATAGTTTTATACTTACAGACACTCAAGCCAAAGCAAGAAGTAAAGCAACATACAAATGGATAAGGAAGTTTAATTTTCAGGTTTGATTCCATTGAAGTCAATGAACATTTATTTAGGTCCTTCTGTGTGCAAGGCAGCATATTAGGCATAGGAAATACAAAGATGAAAAATGGCACCATCCCTGCCCTCTGAGACCTTGCAGTGTTCCAGGAGTATATGACATACAAAAGTCTAAAACAAAGGAAAGTATGATCGGGCAAAGGAGAGATACCAAAAAGGGGCAGCAGTAGGAGTTGGCATATTCCTTGTAGCCTCACTATCCCACTTTGTTGCCATCTCTCTACACTCCTCCACTCTACCCCTGTATTTTATTTCCTTTTATATATATCCTTGTTGTGGTCAATTAGGTCCTTGATATCACTCTTTTCTTCTTCAAGAAGTTCAGTATCTACCACATCTTTTTCTCCATCCCAAATTCTCCACTTACAATATTTAGTGACTTCAATATTGTTTCCTTCAAACCTCTGGACTTAATTCATTAAATATCTCACAGTCTATAACTTATATCTCCATCCCCTTTCATTTAGCCATAAAGATGAACATAGATCATAACTCCAAACTGTGTCATCTCTGTTATCTTGAATTCTGAAATTTCCCTCTCTGATCAGAGACTCTTTATGTTTCCCTCTCCATTTCTCTGGACAGTTCCAGCCAAGTGATTTGCTTTCCAAGCACTCTCTCATAATTTCAATTTCTTTCCCATCAAAATATGAACTCCACCCCTGGAGCCATCCTTCAATAGGCTTCAATAAGTTGGTCTTGTTCTTGCTTTTGTGACAAATGAAAAGTCCAAGGTACAGAGTTTCTGGGAAATTGATAATCAATTTACTAGTTAGGCTAGAAAATAATCAATAAATTGAGGGTCAGTGGTATCTCTCAGGAATCAAAGACAAAACCATGAAGATCTCTCAATGTTTAAATACCTTTGTATAAGAAGGTACCCCTGGCAGGTGAAAATCAACCCTGATTGGTGAACAATTAATGAATAGGTAGATTTTTTCTAATGAGGGAGTGGACTTAAAAACCTTCAGCCCCTCTAGGGCTGAGAACTTGGCTTGATCCTGAGATTCAGCTACCTCCAGCACTCTGGACAAAGGAATCCATCTCCAGGGAGACCAGAGGTTCCATGTAGGGTTGGAATTCACCTAGATTAGATTCTCTGTGTTGGGAGATTCCTGGGCAATCTCATTTATCAGCAATGTCCTTTAGAGACTGATTGGCTGGCCTACAGGGGCTGGTCCCTGAGTGAGGAAATAAAGGGGAGAGAAAAAAACAACCTCAATCTTAATTTAATAATTAGTCATTAATATAGTTATTATTACTATACACACTATACTATATCATATATAATATAATATATAATATATTTAATATATTATAATATATTTATATATATTTATATATAAATATATATCTATATATTTATTTATTATTATATTTATTATATAGAGTTATACTTATTTATATTATATTTTATATATTTTATATATTATAAATATATTTTATATATGTATATATCACATTATATATTATATTCATATTATACTATTTATATTTATTATATTATCGTATTATCAATTATATATTATGATCATATATAATATTATATATTATTTTATACATAATAATATATAATATTAATCATAGCAATATATCTTATTATATGATATATTATATATGATATATAATATGATTATGTATTTATATATTATATAAATATATAGATAAATATATAAATATATAAAACGCATGACATATGTCAAACATATAATATATTATATATTATATAATCATATAATATATTAGTGATATAATAATGTATAATATATACTATATATTATTACTATGCATACTATGCTATAATTACTATACATTGATATAGTAATTAATATAATTAAAAATAATTAATAAAATAATTTCTCTCACCTTACCCAATTCCAAGTCATCATGCACTTCCAGCCATTCAATAATCAACATACCACCTTTTACAGCTCCCTAGCTTTATTTATTATATGTATGTGTATGTATGAATATATATTTGTGTGTGTGCATGTGTGTATGTATATATTCAGATATGTATGTGTATATATATATGAGTGTGTGTGTGTGTGTATATATATATGTATATATTGTATCGTGTTCAGTGAGGACCAGTACTTTTGGTGTAATGGCTGCTGAGCCCTTTTCAGGGCTGCTTTCCACCTTTGGTATCCACCTGTTCTACCCAACTCTCACCTGTGGTTCCAAGATGCTGCAGTATGCGCAGCAGCTATACCCTGGTAAACCATTTTGGCAGATGGGTTAAACCAGGTTGAGGGTAACTGAGGGGTCTCAAACCCATTGGTGAGTTAGCCAGGGTGTCTGCACCAAGCATGTGAACACTTCCACTGGTGGAATGGGTGAATGAGAACAATTTGTTCCAATGGCCATGAAGGCAGCTGAAGAAGACAATGTAAAGCACTTAGAGATTGGTTAGACACTGAACATGTCAAGGTCATCCACTACATTTTGAGCCATCGCCAGTCATCTTGATTCTGCCCTGCCATTGGACTATGATGACTCTGGAGGAGAGACTGAGGCTGATGACTTAGTGCAACTCTGCTTCACTTAAATCCAATTTATGCATGAATCAAAAGACATTATCCATGCCATTTTACTTTTATACCTCAAAGTCCTGTGGTGACAAGCAAGTGATGAAGCACCAAGTGTGAATACACTGGGAGCTGTAGTCATAGCTCTGCACACAGGTGGCCCAGGCCATAGGGTCATTTCTCACTGGAAGCCGCAGTGGGACTCAGCAACCCCCTGGGTGTCTGAGCAGCCTTTTAAGGATCGCACTGCTCACCTCCTGGTGTGAAAAAGGGGGTTAGAAAAGGTACCTCAAAAATTGTCTGCTTACCCAACCCTGGCCTGATTACCGTAGCAGGTGGGGAATCCCCCTATGCAGTCGAAACACAAAAAAATGTACAAAAACATCTGCAAAGATGACTCGACTCACCATTGGCACATTGAATGTGTGCACACTAATAGACAACACAAAATCCAGTAGACCTGAAAGAAGAATTGCTCTTGTTGGTATCGTATCGGAATAACAACCCTGAGTGAAACAAGGCTGGCAAATGAAGGCCAGCTTACTGAAGTTGGAGCTGTATACACTTCTTCTGGAGTGTACGCAGTGAAGGGGAGAGCCATGAAGTTGGCATGGGTTTTGCAATCAAAACTAATATAGTCAGCAGGCTAGTATGCCTGCCGAAAGGCATGAATGACAGGCTCATGACAATGTGATTGCCATGTGCCAGAAAATGTCTTGTCACCATCATCAGTGCCTATGCTCCCACCATGATGAAACCTGATGAGGTAAAAAAAAAATTTATGAAGACCTAGAGACCTTTATCATCAATGTGCCAAAAAGAGGACAAGCTTATAATTCTGAGTGACTTTAATGCTAGAGTAGCCTCAGACTACCAGACTTGACAGGGAGTCCTAGGGAGGAATGGAGTTGGAAACAACAACAGCAATGGTCATTTACTGCTGAAGACTTGTGCATCTCATGACCTTCTGTAATGGCAATCAAAATATGCTGTTTTTGTTTTACTATAATCAAGTGCCTCTGATGGAAACTTGCCTTTATCAATCATGAGTTTTTACAAGAAGTAAAGTACAGAAACAAGAGTTTCTTTAACTCGAAACAGTACATATATATTTATGTTGTTAATTATTTTAATGGGATTAAAGATTTCTCCCACCCATTAATGGACCACTGTACCACCTAACTGCTCTCCATAAAAAGTAAAGTACAAGTAAAGTTTCAAGAGACGCAAGATTCCTGGCTCAGTAAGAAGGCAGATGAAATTCAGTTTTATGCTGATAGTAACAATCCAAAGTGCTTTTATGATTCCCTGAAAGCTATTTATGAACCAAAAACCTATGGTGCATCACAACTACTTAGTGCTGATGGAGCCACATTGATTAATGATAAGGGCATGATCCTAAAGAGATGGACTGAATGCTTCCATAGTTTCTCAACAGACCATCATCAATCAATGCTAAGGCCATTGACCATTTGCCTCAAGTTGAAGTCAATCCCTCCTTAGCTGAACTTCTAGCTGAAGAAGAGGCTGTGAGGGACATTAAGCTCCTTTCATATGACAAAGCACTGGTGCTGCTTCTATTCCAGCTGAGATTTACAAGATAGGGGACCATTGTGCATACAAATTTTCTAGGTTATATGGCAAGAGGAGGTTATCCCCTAGGAGTTCAAGGAGAGCTCCGTTATCCATCTCTTTACCTATGAAGGTAAAGGAAATAGATTGTCCTGTGACAATCACAGGGGAGTCTCTCCCTTAGTCATTGCTTGCAAGATTCTTGCTAGAATCCTCCTTAATAGGCTGATACTTCACCTGGAAGATGGTAATATACCTGAGAGTCAATGTGGCTTCAGAAAGGCCAAGGAACAGTCAATATGGTATTTGCTGCCCAACAACTCCAGGAGAAGTGCCAAGAGCAGAAGAAAGTTCTGTACACATTTGTAGATCTGGCACTGTTATTCGTAAGGGCTTATGGAAAATTATGTCAAAATTTGGTTGCTCAGAGAAGTTCATCAATATTGCATGTCAATTTCATTATGGCATGTTTGCCCAGGTTCTGGATAATGGACAATTTTCTCATGCCTTCCCAGTCACCAATGGAGTGAAACAGGGCTGTGTGTTTGCTCCCATGCTTTTTAGCAGGATGTTTTCAACCATGTAACCTTGTTATCAAATGATTTCAATGAGAATGAAAATGGCATAATGGTCAGCTACCGTACTGATGGTAACTTCTTCAATTTGAAAAGGCTACAAGCCAAGACCAGAGTGGAGGGAGTGTTGATGCATGATCTGTTTGCAGATGATTGTGCACTCCAGCAGCCTCTGAAGCTGAGGTGCAACAAAGGATGGTTCAATTCTCTGCTGCCTGTGCTAATTTTGGCCTAATAACTAACACCAAGAAAATACAGGTGCTCCATCAGCCACCACCACACCATCCATACGTGAAACCATCAATTGCAACAAATGGAGAAGTTTTGAATGCTGTGGCTAAGTTCACTTACCTTGGTAGTGTACTTTCCAGGGATGTACACATTGATAATGAGGTTGATGCATGTACTGTCAGAGCTAGCTCAGTGTTTGGGAGGCTCCAAAGAAAAGTTTGGGAGAGAAGAGGTATTAGATTGACTATCAAACTGAAGGTCTAAAGAGCTGTTGTGCTGACCGCATTGTTATATGTTTGTGAAACATGGACAGTCTACCAGTACCATGCCAAGAAACTGAATTGCTTCCATTTGAACTGTCTTGGGAATTCTGAGGATCACCTGGCAGGATAAGGTACCAGACACTGGAGTTCTTGCTCGAGCTGAACTGCCAAGTATTCAAACTATGCTTCACAGAGCACAACTCCGATGGGCTGACCACATTGTTCCAATGCAAAATGTATGCTTGCCAAAAAGATTATTTTATGGAGAACTCACAGGAATTCTGAAGTCAGAGATGAGAGAGAGAGAGCATTCCAGGCCCAGATAATGGTCAGTATAAAGGTACTCCAACCTGTGTGGGGGAGAGTAAGAAGGACAGAGCTGGTGAGCATGTGGGAAGTAGTGAAGTTTCAAGACTGGTAAACTAGCAAGCGGTCAGATGGTGAAGGGTTCCAAGTGCCAAATAGGATTTGATCCTAGAAGTAATAGGGAGTCATGAAAGTTTATTGAGTAGGAAAGGATAACATGGTTACACTTGATTTTGGGGAAATCCCTTTGGAAGCTTAATAGAAGATGAATTGAAATGAAGAAATACTTGAGGCAGGGAAATGAACTGGCAGGCCCTTGCAATAATCTGGGTTTCAGGTAAGAAGGTCCTTCCACAGGGTGGTGTCTGTATGAATGAAGGGAAGAGGTGTAGGTGTCTGTAACAATTACTATCGCCCATTGTCATGGTCACAATTACATGACAATGGATCGATCTTTTGACCTCTTTGAACCTTATTTTCCTCATCTGCAAAAGGGGAATGTAAAATGGGAAAAATAAAATACTTCATAGGAATATTTCGAGAAACAAATGAGGTGATGTAAGCTAAGTACTTTTTATATCCAAAAGTCTTATATAAATGTGAGCTAGTATTGCTCTGGTAAATGTTTGGGGACTAATATGAGAAAGAGGGTCTTTTTTTCCTCACTCCATTTGGGAAAATCAGTGAATTCAATTTTCATTTGGTCCTATCCAGACATCATAGTTTTTCCTTTTACTGTCATAGTTGAAAGTTTTCTTCAGTTCTCAAATCTTCTCATACTTCCTGTAAACAGTCAAAAAGATCTGAAGATTCTAGATTCCTTAAAATTAGCTCAGCTTTTAACTCTATTTATAACCAAAAGCTTAAACCATTTAAAAGTTTATTCAGTTAGTAAATTTGTAATGATTATATGGATAAAAATTTGACATTTAAATTTAATATACTAAGTATAACCATTTTATGAGCAAATCAAGTTACACATAAAACACAATATTATGCCTAGTGCGTGTTAACTCTATATTCCCAACCCCTTCAAAGGAACTTTACATTTGAAAAGGAGGCCAAAAGTTTCCTTTTATCTTCAAATTTTCTTTCTCCTCAAAAATAAAATACAAATTAACTGTTGTGGTATTTTGCTTCAGAATTTCCAGAAGTCTTAAACTCTTTAAAGTGTTCAAAAGTTCTCTCTTGAATATTCACAAACATCACCATTTACCTTCTCATATTCTTCTAATTAGAACCTTTTCCTCCTATAGGGCTAGTATAGAAGATACTTTTTGTTTCCCCAGAAAGAGAGGGATGCCAGTGTACCATGTTTCCGAAGCTCTATTTTAGGTTAAATGTGAAGCCTGTTCTAAGAAACTATCCACCGTTCGTACCGTTATTTCTATGGAATAGTGTGTACTGCATTCTAAACTGACAGCCATGATTTCTATATAGATTACTCCCAAATCTATGTATCCAATCTTCATTTCTGCCCTGAATTCTAGTCCCATATCTTCAACTTTCTTTCTGGATATTTCCCACTGCATGCCCCATAGTCATTGTAAATTCAACATGTCCAGAACAGAATTCAGCTTCCTACAAAAAAATTATCCCTTATCTAAGCTTTTCCATTTCTGTTGAGGACACCACTGCCCCCCACAAGTCTCTCAAGTTTGCAGCCTGTGTCACTTTCAGCTTTTCACTCTCCATCACTCTTCAAATATCCAAACAATTTCCTAAGTTATTTTATCTCCCCATCATAATTCACAACACCTAAAATATTTGCCCTCTTCTCTCCATTTATGTAGCCATCACCTTAGCTCAGGCCCTTATCACATCTTAGCTGGCCCACTCCAATAACTTTCTAATTGGTGGTTCTAAATCTAGCTTTTCTCCTTTCCAATCCCTTCTTTTACTACCAAACTAATTCTAGTATGATATGGGTCTGGCCATTTCACTCCTCAGCTCAAGAAGCATCAGAGGGTCCCTATTATTGCTAAGTTAAACTATAAACTCCTTAGGTTCCCACTTCAAGCACACACACCCTTCAAACTCTATCTTCACTATCTCTCACCTGCCATATCCAATCTGTTGCTAAACCCTGTTGATTTCACCTTAGTGTCATCTCTCAAATATGCCCCCAACTCTGATACTGTCACCATCCTGATATACACCTTCATCACCTCATACCTAGACTAGTACAATAGCCTACTGGTGGGTCTGCCTTCCTCAAGTCTCTCCCCACCACAATTCACACTTCATTCAGTCACTAAAGTGATTTTCCTAAAGCTGACCATGGTGACCCCTACTTGATAAACTCTAGTGGCTCCCCATCCTGAAGGATTAAATACAAATTTTGGTATTCAAAGGCCTTCATAACCTAACTCCTCCACAACCCCATCTTTCCAGACTTCATACACTTTACTCCTTGCCATTTCAATCCAGGGACATGAGCATCCTGGCTGTACCACAAACAAGAAACATCATCTCTCAGTTTCAGATATTTTTTTCTGTCTGTTCCCTGTACCTAGAATGTTCTTTCATCATCTCAAACTACTGGCTTCCCTTGCTTCCTTCAGCTTTCTCAAAGACCAAGCCTTAAACCTAATTCACTCTGGATCTCATGGACTAAACAGCAATAGGTCCCTGCCAGAGCACTACTTAATGGTGATTTTGGGGGGCCCTCCTGGCTCAGAATGAATATAAATAGTAACTATCTTTTGGCCAGCAATCCTGAGGGTCTTCACCATTCAGTCTGATTTTTTTTATTAAAGGGGCCATCCCCTGACTCACTTCTTAAAGAGGCTTATTCACTGAGTAGATGTTGATCACTCAAAGTGAGAACCTGAAAAGATCTCAGTTTAAAAGAGCCAATGTCTCCTACTGCATTCTGGGCCATCGCTAATCCTGATGACTATCTGGCCACTGGATCTAGATGGCTCAGGAGGAGAAAGTGAGGCTGGTGACTTTGCACCGCCTTCCCTCACTCAAATAAAAGTCAATTACAAATCATGTTATCATCTCCCTGATGTCATGGTCCCCTTCAAGAATGAAGGACAAACCACAACCACAAAATTTCATCTTCTGCAATGAGTCTTTCCCAACCCTGGTAAATTCTAGTATCTTCTCTCTTTTAATTATTTCCTATTTTCCTGTATATGGTCTGTCGGTAAATATTTGCTTGCTTTTTGTCTCCCCCCATTAGGTTGTGATTTCCTTGAGGGCAGGGACTCTCTCTTACCTTTTTATCTTTTATAATATCTTCAATGCTTTGCACATTGTTTCGTATATAGTAGGTGTTTAAAGTACTTATAAAAAAAAATGCTTTTTAACTGACTGAACCTGGAATCCTTTTCATCTTTTTGTGGAATCCTCATGAAATTCCTCTTAGGTGTAAATCTGTTTAATGAAATGTTTGTTGGTGCCTTTCTAGAGTTTATAGTCATCCCTTCTCTCTTTAAAGGTCATCCTCCCTTAAATCACTGCCATCTTCAGGTCTTTCCACATTCATATGTAGGGACTTTCTCTATTTTCAGTCACTACCATTGTCAGACTCTCTACCCCACATCTGTTCTGGTACTAGAGAAGGGGAAGATACCATCTGTAAGTAGGTTTAACTGTTTATGGGCTTGTCTATTCAGCTGCCATGCAAAAAATTTTTCCAGCCCTTGCAATTCTCACATGGTTGCTGTCTGAGCACACCCATCTCAAGGTTTCTGCTCCATTACCTCCTGACTCCTAGGGCTTTCTATACTATTCTCAGTCCTATTCACTGGTGGGACCTCTGATAAACTTCAGGATCCTTCCAACTCACACAGTTACCTGGCCACTTCCATCCTGGAATACTCTTTCAACTAAGATCAGCAACAAATGAACATTAAAGGAACAGAGGCATTATATGTTCTATGAAACAAACTGATACTAGGTGAGGGTAATGCTAACCCTCCCCCACTCAGCAGCTCAGAAAAGCTCTATTTCACTCAATGCCAGGAAATAAAAGAGACTGAGGGATTACCAGGTTCCATGTTTTGGATGTAAACTTAGTTCCAACTAGTCTACTAATAACCCTCATTTCTTCCAGCTACACAGAAAATTAACCTTTTCATCATCACATAGTACCAACCTGATACATTGTGGAAACTGAGTGCCCAAAGTTTCCATGTGAACTAGCCAGAGGAAGAAAAAATCTGTCACTCCTTAGTAGCCCCCTCCCCAAGAATCCTTAATTATTGATTCTCTTACTTTCTACAAATTATTTTGGATTTACTTGTTTTATTCTCTAACTAGATACAATTTCCTTAAGAGCAGTTGACATTTTTTAAAAGTATGTATTTATCCTCAGCATCTAGCACAATGTTTTGTACATAATGAATGTTTATTGAATGAATGGGTGAATGAATGAATGAATGAATGAATGAATGAATGAATGAAATATATGGTCTTCAATCCAACAGTGAATTGAGAACTTCAGGTGATCTCATCTGAGAACATCAAAAACTGGAGTGATGAGCCACTTTGAAGAAAAAACTGATAGTGAAAACAGGAACAATATGTCATTGATTTTGCTATCTCCAACCCAATTCACAAGTAACAGAGGATAATGTAAGTAGAGTTTAAAGGCCTAGTGGACAAAATAGTTTTATAGAAGGAGACATCATGGAATCATATATCTTAGTGTTGGATGGGGCTTGAGAAGTTACTCCTTCTCATCACCACCTAACGAAAGTAAGCATTCTCTTTATTACTCTTGATTTCTAAAATGAATACTGTAAAGTATCCATGTCAGAGATAAGTAGGATTGCTAGCTTTGATGTGACAGAATTAAGTAAGAATCATGCCCAGAGCTCCATGTCCATTCTGCTGGCTGATTTTTGCAGTGCATGTGAATTTATAAGTGGGTAAGTTATTACAACCCCCAAATATATAAAAACTATGTACAAGTAATAAAATGACCTTTCTTTTAAATCAAATAAATGTCACCTAGAGTGCTTAGTTTCAGTTTCCAAGAGTAAACCTTAATATAATCACAATTGACCAAAAGAGGGTGATTCTGATCCAGTTTATACAATGACTTCACATCATAGGAGGAGTTTTCTAGGGCATGTGTTCCTAGGGCAGGGATATAAAGAGCTATTCTGAATACTATTATTTATCCAACAACATCATTTTGAAGTATCATCATGAATACATCAGATACAGGATAATATAGGGGAATGTTGGATTTTAATTCAGCAAAGATGGGAGTTCAAGTCCTTTATCTGCCATTTGCTATGTGGTAGAAACCTGTGTGATTTTTGGAAATTCATTTAACTACTGTTTGCCACAAGCTCTTCATTAGTACAATGAGAATATTGAACTATATGACCTCAGAGGTCCTTTTCAGCTTGAAATTTATGACTATGTTGTGGGGAGCAATTTAGAGAGCAGTCAAAGCCCTTTGTAAGTATTGAAATAATATTTAAATCTCAGCTATTATTTTAACTAAAATCAACCATAATGTTATATGATATGAACACAAAGTCATTCTACTATTCACCTGAGTCTCCTAGTTGTGTGAAATTCCCTTAAGTGTCTATCAGCTTACTATTCCATTTATAACAGTCTTTTAGTGGAATTTATTGCCCCCTCTTACATCATTTCACCTTACATTGCATTTCCACTAAGCCAATTAAGAATGCTAGATAGGTTATGACTCTACATACAAAAGGGAGCAAAGAATTTGAAAGAACTAATGCCTTCTGGGCTTGAATTTTGACCTGGATCAGATTCATTCTATTATCCAACAGTTCCAATCAAAAAATCATTTATTAAGCGCTGACTTGCAAGACACCCAAAGGGCAATGGAGTAATTCTAGGGGGGCATAACTAGGCTATAGCATCATACCAATGGCATATGATGCACAAGAAGCATCGTAAAACATGTGACCAGAAAAGGAGCTCAGTTGCTCATGCAGTAAAAGCAAGAAGTAACAGCTGGAGAGTTCAGATACTGCACTGGTAAAATGTTAAAATGTCTAGAGGTAGATACCCTGAACAATGAGTGGTTCTCACCCCCTATTTTAGTGTGGGAGACAGGCAGAAGTCACATAAGATGAGGAAGCATGGATATGTTGCTTCTGTACCACAAAAGGATAGAGTAAGATGAAATCAGATTTATTGACAAGTTACAGAGCAGAGCATCAGAAGACACATGGTTTCTGTCCCCTAGAATAATTCCAGTCTATTAATCCGCTATCTTAATCTCGTCCAGAGATACGTACCCAATGTAGAATAGAAGCAATTGAATATTTCAATATTTTGTAAATAATCTTGACAAATACACTGCCAACTTGTCATAAGTTCCTCTGCTGTAATGGGTGAAGTCAGCTCCTCTAAGCCACTCTGACATGAATCCAGGAGTTTCAATCTACTCCCGACTGAAACAGGATCAGAATGTATCATCAAAGTATTCCAGCAGTCCAAATCCTTTCTGAACACTTATCACAAACTTAAAACAGTGAGAAAATAGCTTGTTCTTCTCCTTGATACAACTTCAAAGCCTCTAGACTCTAGGATAGCATCAGTGGCAGAAAAAATAGAAAATAAAGGCAATTTGAGTCATCGAATGTACATTATTCCTATTTTACTCCGATCTAGTCTAAAATGTAGTGCCTGCCAATGAAACACCCCTGCCAGACATTAGCAACAGTTAATTGCTGTGTAGGATTGTGAGAAACTTTTAAAAAAAATTCCATCTGCTTACCATTTTCTGTATTTAATGTGGTCTTAGAGATGTCAGACAAGTTTCTCAAAAACATCTTGAATCATGTGCTTGGTCTCCCCTCTTTTTATTTTCCCCTAGTTATTGGCCTGGGAATATTTGCCCAGCCAAAAATATCTGACCTTATACTGCAGCTGCCTCTTGAACTGTTCATATAAAAGAAGAAAGACAAGGGAGACTCTAAAGCCACTCACAGGAAAACCTCTTTAGGTCTGAAGGACTCAATTGGATAAACCTTTCTCTGTTCAATTAGTGTATGAATGGGTTCAAACCTCCTTAGACTCCAGGGTTGGGCAATTTATTTTATGAGAACTGGATTGATGAGGAAGGGTGCTTTGGCATCTGACCCTAAGTGGTTGCTCATACCATGGCAGTAATTATTTTTCCAAAGGTGGTTTGGGCTTCTGCTTTGTTTTCAGAGAAAACTGGAGATATTCATTTCTTCCATTAATAAAGCAAACTCCCCCAGGATGTGGAGAAATGGAAGAGAGTGAGGCAGAAACAAACAAAGAGGTTCAGAAAGATTGAGGACAGAGAGATACAGGCAGAAATTGACACAGAGATAGATACAGATACAGGGAGACAGACAGAACCAGGGGGACAGAGAGAGAAATGAAGAGATATAAATAGAGGAATATTTTTTATGTCCAACACTCAAAAGAAGTAGAGGAACAACTAGGTGTATACAAAACACTTTCAAGAGCTACACACCAATCAGGACACCCAAACTCAAAACTGACAATGAGAGACCTGACTTGGGGATAGTTTGAAGATCATCAGAAAAGACCTCCTGGTCAGACTTCAATTTTCACCAATCATGAGTATTGGTACATTAGAGAGATCATTAATTCCAGGTCACAAAGACTTGAGTTCCAATTCCACCTCTAATCCATTTCATACCTGTGTGGCCTTCAGTAAATCACTTTAAACTCTCAGGGCTTCAGTCTCTTCATCTGTAAAATGAAGGGCTTCAGAGGTCCTTTTCAGCTCTAGAATTAAGATCCTGTAGGGGGAAAAGACACCATTTCTTTGGCTTTTAAAGGATTTTTGAGGTTTAGTGGCTCCCTAGTAATATGCAGATTGATGGGATGAATAATGCGTCTTCAATTATTATCTTTTAATGGTTTAGTCAGGTTAGCTGAGGCAAAGAACAAAATCCTTTTGGAACAGAACTAAGATTAGGCAGTGGTGGGCCCAAGGAAAGGGAGACAGTCCTAGAAAAAAGAAAGAGGTAAAAATGAATCACATGCAAAGGTGGGACCTTGAGATTTGAGCTGAATCTCTAAGCTGAACCTTAGAATTCATTTATGTAGTCCAGTGCTTTATATCAAAATACAAGGTTCCAAAAGAAGAAGTAATTTAGTTGTCTAAGGTCATGCAACTAGTAAGCAGGAGATTCAAACCCAGTTCTTTTGGCTTTTTTCCTCCACAAGCTTCCATACATTCCCTCCCCAGTTTTGCCTAGGGTCATCCTTTCTTGAAGCTGTAATGATTAGCCTTGAGAAAATCCTTGGGAAAATATGACTCAAGTGTGGCATGACTTTCCAAGGGAAAAGAGGAGTTAGGAAATACTTTGCTAGTGTTAAGAAAGATAGATTGCAAGTGAGAAAAATGAACTGATAAACAGAGAACGGCAGGGTAATACAAAGGCCTTTTTCACCATTGCAGAGCTCAATTACAGCATTTTATCTGGGCCTGAAGAACTGATGAACCTTACATGTTTAACAGCAATATACCAATATTGAGGACAAATCATTAACCACTTTGGGCCTCCATCAATGAGCCAACCAATAAGCTTTTATTACATTATTTAATGTAGTATTATACATATATTTGCATATAAATGTATAATTAATATGTTATATATTTGACATATTATATTGTTATATAAACACCTATTACATGTCAGGCATTGTGCTAAGGGTTGAAGATGCAAATTTAAAAAAAAATAATTTGACATTACCTTCCTCCAAAGGAACATACTTTTGGTAACAACAAACACAGTAGTTTGGGGAAAGAGAGCATTACTGGAGTGAATCAGGCATAATTTCAAGGTGGAGGTTCAGCTCAGTCCTGAAAGAAATCTGAGATACCAGGAAGTGAATATGAGGAGCCATGGAGCACAGCTGCTGCAAAAACACCAAAGGAGCCCCTCCATTAGAATTTAGGGTGACCCAGTTCAAGAAGGAGAAAACACAAAGCAAAAACACAAAAACAGATAATCGTGTGGGGCATAAGAATAAGCCCATCTGAATGCAGAGTAGAGTAGGTATCCAGGGATAATATGTAGGAAAATTGAAAAAGTAGGAAAAGGGTAGTTTTTTGATGATTTTAGGTGTCAGACACTGTCTTAAATCCTGGTGGTAATAGGGAGCTACTAGAGTTCATTAGATGTCCACTTAAGGAAAATCACTTTTGCAGCTATGAGGAGGATAGATTGAATTGAGATAAGACCTGAGGTAAGAAAGTCAAATAAGAGCTTTCAGTACAGCCCAGGAAAGGACTGATAAATCAGGCCATGCTCCAGAGTGATGGCTATATGAGTGTTGATAAAGAGCCATTTGCAAGAAATGTGGAGATAGAAATTATGAGATTTGGCAATAAATTGGATGGGGGATGGAGGTAAGTCAGATTGAGGAGTCAAGGTTATCCTGGATGCCATGGAGGTTATAAACCCAAGTGACAGGAAAGATGGCAGTTTCCTGGGTAGGATGTGAGCTTAAGTCAGAAACTGGAAGCACAGAAGAGCTCCACATCTTTATGATGTGTATGACAACATCTGGCAGAGATTCCACATCTGGCGAACTTGCTAAAGTTGCAGCTGTGTGAAGGGAGACAATGGTACGTTTGCGACAAATGCTGAGACAGCAATCAAAAATGTGACATCAGTTTCCTCATCTGTCAAATGAGAATCATTACGTTCTTTCCTCACATGGTTAATTGCAAGGAGCAAATAAGAGGAGGGGAATTGTTACTGCACTATTATATTAATAACCAATTATTAAATTGAGATCTGGGCTTTTCTCCTCATTTTCCTCATTAAGGCCCAGCTCTTGTTAAAGTTAGTCTCTGAAGGACATGACTGATTGATGAGATTACTCTTAGCCTGGAAGGAACAGGCACTTCAAACTTGGAGACCTAACTTCTATTTAGAGTATAAACAGAATCCAGTCTGGGCCAGTCCTTATCCTGGGGAAAGGAGCCCCTCCATTAGAATTTAGGGTGACCCAGTTCAAGAAGGAGAAAAACAGCCAGACTGCTGAGTCTCGTAGTCAAGCCATAGTCTTAGCAAGAAGGTCTAAAATCTTTAAGTCCGGCTCTTCATTAAATGTCTATCCATCTATCCATCAGGGTTGAGTTTCACTTGTCAGAGGAATTCCCTTTCAGAAAGGTTATTTAAGGCTTTCAGGGACTCCACTGGGGGATCTTTGGTTATGAAGAGAAACCACTGACCACCAATTTATTGATTCCGGGCTATCCTCATTAATAAATTGGTTATTCATTACCCAGAAACTCTGTCTCTTGGGTTTTTGCCTTCATCACAAAGAGAAGATACATAAACTTTAAAGAGATAGATAAATATGAGTAATAATGCCCATGATGATGAGGTGAGGATGTTCATCTTATGATATTAGTTAGCATATTGTCATTTCCTCATTTTTTTAAATTTTTGTTCTTTCCTTATTTTACTATCCTCTTTATTTTCACTTTCTTAATTTATGTCACATCCCACTTCCTTCAACTTTGTCTCTTTTGAATTCCTTGCAATCCATCTGGACACAGGTGAGACGAGGTATGGAAGAGTCTTTGAAGCCTGGTTACTACCACCTCAAAAGCAGAATGGCACACTCTGTGCTGGGAGCACCCAGGTCACTGCAGAATCACTTCTCTTCTTCATCCTTGAAACAATTCAGGTTAGACCAGGACTCGGGGTTTGGAGCTGACATTAAAGATAAAAGAAATGTTTCAGCACCTCCTCAAATTTACTGATTCTGGAGGAGTCTTAGCTTTATTCATAAAAGGTGAAAAGCATTGGTTTTCTTGTACATTCTGTTCTGAGCAGTCCATGCCTAGTCACAGGCACCTGTTCTCGTGGCATATTTATTCCCAATCAGTCCTCACACATCTAGGTTCAAATCCTGGCTCCACCCCTTTATCTGAGTGACCTTGGATCATTCATCTGACAGCTTTTAGTTTACTCCTCTGTAAAATGGGCATAAAAATCCTCAGACTCTTTGCCTCACATGGGTATTGTGAGATAAGCAGTTTTTCAACCTACATAAATGAGGGCTAGTGGGGGGGGAGGAGAAAAATGGGAGGAGGAAGGAGGTATTGTTTGTGTATTCATTTTTTTATCAGTATCAAAGGAAAAAAATGCTGGTAAGTTAGCTCCATCATCACAGAAAGAGAAATCACTGAGCTTCGCTCTTGCAGCCAGAATTTTTAAAACAGAAATAGAGATTCTCTTTGAGAGAGATACTTCTAACTTCACACAATCTCTAGCTTTCATCAAAGCGTAGATCAATTGCTATCTCCTACATGAGGATTTTTCTGCTGCCCTTCCACCCCAAAGAGTTAACACCCCCTTCCTCTCCAAGTCACTTTATATTTCTTTGTATGTACTTTGAATGGGATGCACATTTGAACATTTTATAACTGCCCCCTAAGAGAATGTTAGGTCCTTAAAAATTTTGGGTTTTGTGTCCTTAGGGTTTAATGAATTAAATTGAACAATTTAAAGGGAGAAAAAAAATTATCTTAAAATATTTGTATTTGGGCTTCATTTAACTGTTCTATCACCTTTGGTCTGTAGGCCCCATTTTCATATTTTACTTTGTTGCCTTATTGTATGAGGTGTGTGTGTGTCAGCCCCTAAACCTCATCCAAACCATCTTTGAGCAGAGCTATGATAGCTAAGTCCTGTGGCATGTCTGGAGTAAAGCATCCAAAGATTTCTAGATCTGGTATTTTGTCTGCAAATTATTTTTCTTAGTGTTTTGTCAAGACATTTAGTCATGTGGGAGTTATACTTAGACCCTTCTACATTTATAAAACTAAATCATTTCGTTCTTTGTAACTTATAAATATCCTTACTGAGTGCCTTCCTTCACCCCTTTTGGACAAACCCATTCCCCCCTCCCCACATTTGGACACCAACATTGTTTAGGAGAGATTGCAAAATAGAACAACTTCCCCAAGAATGACCCTTCAGTCTCAATAGGCTTAGCTTTCCCAGAGCATATTTTAGTTTCTTCGGTTCATGATAAGGTCAGTAAATATCATTACTCTGTTCCAGGGGGAAAAATCCCAAACAGTCTGGCCTCCTTGGATCCCACTATTCTGTGGTTGACAGAGTGGCACCAGATTGAAGGATGAGTGCCTCAACCAACTTTTCAAAGCCTTTCCTTTTAGTCGAAGCATCATAAAGAGCCCCTTTAACCTAACATTGGGGGATGACACATTCTTTTATTCATCCATGACCTAACTGTTTTCCAAAGAGTTGTGCCAGTTATGACTGCCGGCATCTCACCCCTGCCTATTTCTCCATTCCAAGCAAGCCAACATCACTTCTGAACCCAAAGGAAGCAAAGTGGAAATGGAACTGGCAAGAAAGGATGTAAGTGGCTGCGGAAGCAACGGGTTTGAATCACAACTGGAGTTTAGCATATAGCCGTTGTAGAGGAGCGGGCAGCTAGGTAGTGCAATAGATAGAGCATTGGGCCTGGAGTCAGGAAGACTGAGCTTCCTGAATTCAAATTCAGCCTCAGATCCTCATTAGCAGTGTAGCCCCAAGTAAGTCATTTAACCCTATTTGCCTCAATTTCCTCATCTATAAATTCAGCTGGAGAAGAAAATACAAAATCACTCCAGTACTTTTAAGAAAACCCCAAAAGGGTCATGAAGAGTTAGACATGACTGAAAAATGACTAAACAGTAAAAATGTATTAAACTGATGTGCAGTGGCCTCTTTTGAATAAGATCAGAAGACTCAGGTGATTCAAGGAAGGGTTTCCTCAAGTTGGGAAAGTTGGGTTAGTTTCATTTTTTAGTACTTCATGATTTTGAAATCAGAGAGGAAAGGGAAGGATTTCCTTTTATGATGTTGCGCATACGAGAAAACATCCTCACCTCCACAGCTAGCTGGGTCCAGGACTTCCCAGCTGCTTCTCCTCTCTACTTTAATCCCTCCATTTCCTGTCATATCTCATTGGGTATGAGGGCACTAGGGGTTCTTAACAATGCTCTGCTCACACAAAGCAAGGGCTCACATGGAGGTCAGAAGAACTGATACAAAGATACTCTTAAGGTCTCTCTGAAGAACTTTGGGATCAATTGCAAGAAATGGGAGACACTGGCAAAGGATTGCCCATCATGGCATGCCCATATCAATGAAGGCACTGTGCTCCATGAGCAAAGCAGAATTGCAGTGGCTCAAAAGAAATATGAAATGAGCAAATTTAGAGACATCTCCACTCCAAATGTTCATACCTGTGGTAGAGCCTTCCAAGCTCATTTCGGTCTGATCAATCACAGCTAGACACTCTGTACCTTGACTCCAACATAGTGATGGCATTTCAGGCCTCTTCCAGAAGAAAAGACAATCAACCAAGCAACCATCAATAAGTGTCATCAAATGACTGAGTGACTGAGGCCATCCAGAAAAGTATAGGTTGTACACATCAGAAATGCCATAAGTTCCATAGGGATGGATAAACTAGTTCCACAGCAAGAGGGTCTAGACTTAGGTCTTCAATCTCCTCCTCTTCTTATTTACAATTTAAATTACAAATTATCTTGACTTTGAGTACTTAGAGAACATGGGGTGTATCTATATAATATAAAAAAGACCATAATATACAAATGATGGGGCAGATCTAATACAGTGAAATTAAATAGGGTAAATGTAAAGTTCTACATTAAAAAATATATTTCTACAAGAGCATGATGGAGAAAACATAGCTAAAGGGAATCATTGATTTAGAACCTTTGGTTCATCCCATCAAAAACCCTTATTTTATCAGTGAGGAAACTGAGCCCCAGAAAGCTTGAGACTTGCCCAAGGTCAGACAAGTAAGAAGAGGGAGAAGTGCTTTAACTTTAAATTTGCCTCAATTTGAACACAGGTGCTTTTATTCTAAATCCATTACTCTTTCCACTAAATATATAATGTCAAAAAGATCTTGAAGTTTTGGTAAAATGAAAGATTAATGAGCCAAAGGTATGACAGTGTAGTTCCCCCCTACACCCAACACACACACACGCACACACACACACACACACACACACACACGCACACACACAGCTAATTGTCCCTTGTTACTTGATTTGCCAAGCTCTCCTTATGTATTGGTTCTCCATACATGGTCCAGGTAAAGGAGAGATGGAAAAGAAAATGAATCAAATAGGCAAGAAGGAATTATAGCCTATGACCTGAAGAAAGTACTTACCTATAGATGAAGCCTGACTTTGCTGATAGGGAGAGAAATAGGATGGTGGGGTTCAAGAAATCCATTATATCTGCAACATCAAAAGAGGAATGGGAGGAGCTAACAGGAGAAAGAGTGGGCCCCTAAGGTCTCTCTCTGGCATCCCTAAGGCCAGAGCAAAAATCAGAGTATTGAGAGAGTGTTTTGGCACTGGGAGTTGAAGTTACCTTGCAAAATAAAGCACTTTCATCATACTATATATAGAGACTCTAATATGGACCTCTCTGTTCCTTGAGTTTCTCACCTGCCACGTTACCACGGAAGCACAGACCATAGTGTGGAGGAATCACCCCTTACAGTTCCAGAAGAACACTAGAGTTCTTCTATACTAGTTCGGAGCCTCAAATGAAATGTTCTATCAAGACTGGCTCCAGTCGTGCTTCATTTTATTCCCCAGGCTGTAGCCTTGCAACATTATACCTCTACCCAGACGAGCCAGGTCTTTGAAGCTCTGGAACCATAATAAAATCAATACTGACCTTGCTACTGGAAAGTCGGTGCCACTCTACTTCCCCTATGACTTCCCTCACCATTCTTCCAGGCCACCATCCCCCATTGTGTGTTGTCTCCTCCATTAAAATATAAAGTTCTTGAGAGACGAGACTGTCTGTGCCTTTGCGTATGTAGCCCTAGGACTTAGCATAGTGATTGTCACCTTGTAAACCAATAAATGTTTCTTCATTCATTGACTCCTTCCTGCGTAGACCTGCACCTTACCTGAGAGATTCTTCTATTCTGAAATGTAAACACTCTTCTTTATTGGAGGGGAGGGTTGATAAATTTAAAATAAGGAACTGATGTATTTGGGATTTCAGTGATGTCACTATCATAGGGTTTTGTAAATAATACATTTTAACACAATACTTTTCAATAAAAGACTTTAAAGAGAAATGTATATGTGTATGTATAAATGTAATATATGTGTATATATGTATGTATGCACATATTCATGCATATATTCACATACACATAATATATAATACGTGTATAACATTTTGTTAATCCTGAGGGAAAAATACAGTCTTCATAATAGTACCCATTAGTGCCAAAACCCTGAAGTCTTATAGGGTGATTTTCTCAAAATGACAGATCTTGAAGGTTAATCTGGAGCCACAAACTAAAATACAAAGTATGATGGAATAACCCTGCATTGGGAAACTGAATGCAAATTATCACCACATGAAAATTGCAACCTGTGACAATTATCTTTTACTACTAAAAATTTGCTTTGTTCAGCCATGCCAAAAGAGTAACTTATTGGCAAGAAGATAGGAACCTTGGGCTTGTCCCAGCTGTGTATTTAATAGGCCCCATAGCTGCTTTTTAGTACCTTTCTGATGAAGCTACACAATTCTATTTTTGTTTTTGTTTTTTGTTTTATCACAAATGTTCCTATCCACATTCTCCTCCATCTCTCTCAACTGTGCCCTCCTTCCTGAATACAGACTTTGGCCCCTTTTCAGAGCTTTTAAGAAACCAAAACTTTTTTCAGGGAATTCAATAGTATTTTAGATAACCTTCTTTCTTTTCCATTACAACCACTCTCATGGAGGCTCTGAAGCTGAACTGTAAGCTAATCCTAATCCAGAACCATCCAAAGAGCATTAACAATTATCTGACCCTTGGAAGGAGATGAAAAGCTGGACAAGAGGTGGGGAGATGTGGTATTATGGGGAAAGCTCTGGCTCTAGATGGAGGGGATCTGAATCCAAATGTCACCTGTGACAGTACCAGGGTGACTTTGGAAAATCACTTAACCTCCCTCTCCCTTAACTTCCCCATCTTTATGAACTACGTGGCCTCTAGCATCCCTTCTGGTTTTAAATCAATGACTTGTTGGGAAATTGAGGGAGCAATCACTCTTTGGTAGACCCAACATGCCAATTTTAGGGCAATTTGGGGGGAAGGAAATCCCAGAAGTTATAGTATTTATACATAAGAGGTCCTACAAGAGTTCATCAACAAAATATCTTTCAACTATAGAAGTTAAATGTCCACATAACCTAGACCTAAGAAGAGTTTGACAATGGTCAAGTAAAAAGTATAATTATCTCTCTTTATAGTATCATTGACACGGGAATTTTCAGATAGGGATTTAATGTCCAACTATAAGAACAGCAGAATGCTAAGCACCTAAGAGGTATGCAGGGAGTAGAACTGGGATACAAACTTTAGATAAAACATAGTTCCTGTCTTCAAGGAGCTTATGATTTCTTACTATCTTAAGTAAATTCCTTTACCTCCTGGGGGCTCCATTTCCAAAAAAAAGTGACTTCTGCTTTAAAAAAATTTGAAGTTTTGGCAAACTCTAGCTTTCTTAATAGAAATGTCTGTAATAAAAGGCAAATAATAGACCCATGGTCCAAATCAAACCAGTTAAAATCATCATTCCACATTGATTTAAATATGTATTTTTTCAACTAATAAAATAATAGCGTCCAAAGGCAGAGTTCAAAGGCATGTACTTGGAGTACTTTGAGTCATACTTTGCAAGTGTAACATTGACAAAGAGCACGTATTTCCATCAGATGGTAAACAGCCTGCCAAGCTTAACTTTACGATGACATAGTCATGTGCCAAAGAGAAAATCAGAAAGCCGTGTTTCCTCTGGATTCAAACGTACCAATTGACCTATGGCTACAAACTATGTGAGCCTATTAGAAGTAAGAAGAGTCCATGTAATGTCTTTTGGCTCGTTTGGGTAAATGAGTCTATATATCTGATCTGATATTTTTGTGTGAGTGATTTACTGAACTGTCTCTCCAAATTAAGCTTTAACCACCCGACCTTTCTTTATGTCAGTTGTTCTTGCTGAAGTCTAAATAAAGGAAATTTAATCTAATCAAACTATAGACTGAAAATAAACACTACAGGGGAAAAGTAAGCAGTCAATGTTATTTAAATTCCATAGGCTCTTTCAGTTCAGCCAACACTACCTCTATTGGGGAGTCTCCTCTGGGACAGACTCTCAGTAAGCATGGAAGCCAAAAAGCACTATCAAGTAATCATCTGGCAAAATTAGGAAATTTCCATCTATTGAGGAAGAGAGCACCCATCGGTGTCCGTGAGTGTAACGTAACAGCAAGGAAATCTATACTGGCATGCAATGGTTTTTCTACATTAAACCATAAAGAGAAGGCTGAGTGATTTTCATGTTTTGACAAGTGAGTTTCAGCTTTAGAATGGAAAGTGGAAAATGCCTATATATTTCATTGTTTGAATGTGCCATTAAACAAAGAACATGAGTGATGAAGGAAGGCAAGCAAAAGGTAAAAATTTATTGTCTAACAAAAAAAAATGTAATAAATTGGAATAGGGGCCAAGAGCGCAATGGCCAGCAAATATTTCTCCTAAAAATTGGCACTTGTAATTTCTGGGAAGAGACCATCTTCCAAGAGAATTAGAAAATTTGGGATGAAGTACCAGTTAAGTGTGCACTGCAGGGCGTCAATGGGAAGGAATGAAGTATTCAAAGCAGAATGGAAAGTGAGCATCAATAATTTATGGAATCAATGAATATCTCACATGAGTTTATGTTTCAAATATTTAAAAAGCATACACATTCCTTCTCTTTGACACATAACTGAAAACAAAAGAGGGATTAAGTAAAATGCATTCTTTTTACCAAAAAAACCCCACCTTACTCATTTGAGTTAGTCAGCTGGAGAAATACGCAGTCCTATTTAGTGAGACATTTGAATTATAGGCTCTTCAGTTTTATTTTTATCAAGAAAATGTTATATCTGAAGCCAGGATGACAAAATTGTGAAAAGTAGAGGATTACCATTCATCTATTCCTTTACATGGTGAGCTCCTCCATTACAGAGTTAGCTCCCTGAGGCTAGAGACTGCTTTTTAAACCTCTTTAAAATTTTTATTCATTTTATTTTTAATTTTTGAAACAAAACAAGTATTTCTATAACATAATAGAATAATAAAAAGATGATTGCATGTGAAACTGCAAATCAGTTATATACAACTTGCTATTCTTTTGAAATATATAATAAATTTAGAATGTAATTTCCCTTTTTTCCTTCCTCCAGTTCTGCCCTCAATATGGCTACCATTACACATACACACAGACTTATACACACATAACATAAAATCATTCTATACATCTTTCTATTCATCAGTTCTTTCTCTAGATGCAAACAGTATCTTCCTTGATATATCCTTCGTAGTTAATTTGAATATTTATAATAGTCAAAATAACTTTTTCAGTTAAATTCTCAAAGCAATAATACTGTCACTACATACAATGTTCTGTTGAATCTGTTAATTTCACACTTCAGTGTTTTGAGCAAGTATTGTCATGTTTTTCTAAAATCATTTAGCTTATCATTTCTTACAGCATAGTATAATCATATAACACAACTTGGTCAGCCATTCCCTACTGATGGGCATCCCTGTGATTTCCAGTTCTTTGCCACCACAAAGAGAGCTGCTATAACCATTTTAGAACATATAGGTTCTTTTCCTTTTTCCCCAATCATCTTTGGAAACAGACCTAGTAGTGGTATTACTGGGTCAAGGGGTATAGGCAGTTAACTCTTTGGGCATAATTCCAGATTGTTCTCCAAAAAGATTAGATCAATTCCCAGTTTCACTAATACCTCTTTTAGTATACCTAGCCCTTAGCACAGTGCCTGTCACATGAGAGGTATTTAATACATGTTTATTGATAAATTGATCCATTCCCCTCAATAGACATCTACTGAATACCTACTATGCTAAGCCATGAACTTAAGTAATGTTCTTCAAACCTGGCTTCATCTTCCCTTTCTGTGTTAATAAACATCACTCCCTTCTATGCACTTTAAAATTCAACCAAATGCCATTCCTGCTGCTTCTCAGCTTCTGGTGGATTCTTTGCCCTCTATGCAGCCCAGTCACCCTAGAACATCCCTCTGCAAAGCTTGCTCCTCCTTTAGTCCTATTTATGCCTTCCTCCTAGAGCCTCAGTTTTGTGGAGCCTCCCGGGTCAGGCTTCCTTCATTCCCTTTCTGTCCCTGTTCCCTAATTCCAGAACTTCAAGCCATGTCTTCATGCAGGATACCTTCATTTTCTCCCCTTTGCATACTTTTTACCTCCATTTTGTGCATTGTCTTCCCTCATTAGAATATAAACTCTTTGAGGACAAGAATTAGCATTCCTTATGTTTGTATTTGTATTTCCAGTGTTGAAGAATGTCCCTGGAACACAACCAATGCTTAATAAATTTTCCATCCCTTACTTCCTTTTATTGCCTTTGTACGTGACTATACCCCACCTCACCTCTATCTATTTAAATCTCTGGTTTCCTTCAACACTAAACTCGATGGCCACCTTCTATATGAGATCTTTCTTGGTCCTGTCAGATGCTAGTTGCCTTTCTTCTTCTCAAGGATACCTTGCATGACATCCGTTTTGCATTTATCTACATATTGACACATCTCCTTCTTCAAACTATAAAGTCCTGCTTGCATCCCCAATACCTAATATAATGACCGACACATGTGTAATGTAGAATAAATATTTCTTGATTTATTGGATGCAAAAAATACCTAAAATATGGTACCTGTCCTTAAGGATATTATGATCTTAGTAAGGGAATAAAAGATAAGTTTGCATAATTACCCAAGGAGGGACACAAAGTCCCATCAAATAATCTGTAACACATTGTTCATTTTTAATTAGAAAAATGATTTTCCATAGTAAGATGTTGCTTCGTAGGCTTTTTAGAGCTAGAAAACAATCCTTAGAGATCATTTAGTACAATCCCCTCATTTTACTGATAATATAGTTGGGGCCACATTGGTTAGGTGACTTGTCAAGTTCAAATAGGCAATAAAATAGCAGATGCCTACTCCAAATATGGTATACTTTCCACTATGACATTCTCCCCATACAAATGATTAATGGATAAAAAAGTATTTATTAAGCAAGTGCTACATACCAAGTAGTTCTATGTGCTGGAGATATAAATACTAAATAAAACAAAAATCCCTGCCTTCAAGGAAATTACATGCTAATATAGGAATACAAAACATATAAATGATGTTCAAGAAACAGTACTCTGGTTTATAAAGTTACAGGAATAGTGAGTGAAACAGTAGGAAAATAGATTGACTCACTCTTTCCAAGATGAATGACAATATTATGATTAACATTCTAGAACTAGCATTGGGGTGGCAGGTAGAGGGAGTAGAGGTTCTAGTGGTAAGGAAATAACTGGGAGTGAAGGGAATCACTACAGCATGGCTGGACCCATGATCAGAACATCAAAAAAATAAGGTAGCACTTAGATATTCTTCCAAATCTGACTCTCCAAGAAACACTTTAATATCTGCCAAGTGACAGAAATGCTTCATTAAAGACTTCTTACCTAAGGGTATCACTCAATGACAGATTTACTTCAGTGTAAGATATGGGGTTATTGATGATCAATCATTGATGTTTGGATAGAATTAAGCTTTGAAGACAGATTTCCCCACAAGAAACTCCAGGTTGTTAGCCTTGGATATGGGAGCTTCTCAGTACTGTTCCTAATTTTATGAAGCATAGCCCCACCATTAGACATGGATTATAAGTGCCACTCATTATGTGATTTAATAAGGAAATCTTAAATGATTAGATGTTCTTACACATGTTCTCTAAGGGCAAAAGGTATATGAGTATGTAGCACACACATGTAACTACATATAGATACATGTATGTGTGTATATTATGTATCTTTCAATGAAGTGATACCATTTTTAAAAATCTAGATGGAATGACAGTGGCTTCCTTTTATAAGCTCCCAGGTCCTCAAACACTGCCTTGGGAAATTTTGTGACTCATTCCTATGAGAAGACTATTCTAATAACATTAATGTATGTTTTAGCATCCATTCTTTGTTGCATGAACCATTTACTTCTGAGAGTTTAGGCACTGACAAATAGAGATGAGTACTGGAAGCCTATTCAGTAAGAATCCACAGTCTATATTCAGAAAAGTACTTCTAGCAGGATTAATGAAGTGATAATTGTAATCTTGAAAATTCTTTGGCTGTCTAATATGACAGAATCAGTATTATATTTGTAATCAAACAACTGAGTTTGGATCCCATTGCAGTCACTGGTAAGAACTTTCCTGAACCTCTTATGTAAAATGAAGGGGTTGAACTAGATTTCCAAAAAAAAAAATTCTTTTACCTCTCACCTATGATCTTGTGAAAAAATATTATGGAAAATAGCTTTACCAATTGCTAATACATCACAGATAACAGGTGACTTCTCTTTGCCCATGTGGTCATTTTTCAGGGCTATTATCAACACCGCAGTATGATTCTCCTTTGTATTCTCTAGAGACAATATCATTATGAAGCTGGTTCATAAGCTTTTACCTGCTGGTTAAATGACATGCTTTTGGAAAAACAATCCTTTCACCTGCAGAATCTGCACTCTATGCCCTGGAAACTGCAATCATAGCACCATTGTAACCTTGTTCTGCCTGTGTCCCTGTCTGAACTGACCTATAAGATAAAGTGCATATCATGCATTTCCTGTGCTCTGCTGACCCTTTTACATAGAGCTCTCCAAACCTATGGGCTGTCAATAATATTCATAGCAGAAATTCCCCTTTTAAGTTTTGTAATGAAGTGATATAATCATACTGGTGAGAGATTTTTTGTGTTGTTGAATTTATTTCAGTCAAGAGTCAGGAATTTCTGATTTTTTTCCCCCAGCAATGCGTGAATAGGATTTTTTTTTAAATTAAGGACAGTATTATCCAGATGAGCAAGATGTGAATAACAGGTCATTAGGGACAAATGACTCAATAAAGTGATTCCTAGTTATTAGTATTTATTAATAATACTAAATATATAATAAATATATTGATTGTTCATTTTCAAATGTACATGTATGAAATGCTTCCAAATCCTTTCTTCTTCTAAGATTTATTAACTTTCTTTAAAAGCCATAGATATTACAAAGATCTAATTTAATCCTCCAAGAAAGAATACAAATATAGAACAACTAGCAGTTGCATTAATGAGAATTAGTGAAATGTAAGCACTGAAAACCACTTGAAGAATTTCACCTGATCATAAAACAAATCTAGTCAGATCATGGAAGGAATGGAAACCAAATTGACTGTCTATCTTCAATGGTCCAGAAGTGGAATACAGTGAAGTCTCCTTTGGTAGAGAGTGTAAAGAATGCCTCACCACAAGCCATCTTGCCATAGACAGATTATTTCTGGCTTGGATATCATTGTTTGTTCCCTCTGTACATCAAGAGAAGCAAGTATTTCTTTGTATACCATTAAAGAGCCTTGGACTGGGGAAATAGGGTAAAGCTAAACAATCAGTGATGTCACCAACTGGGAGGTACAGCTAGAATCTTTCATCAACATTGAATTGACTTAATGAAAGGAAAAAAATGCTTCCTGATCTAAAGGCAGGATAGAAAAAGAGCGACAAAGACTGGGCATACATGACAGCAAAGAAATGCTATGGTAAAGAAATAACCAGTCTACCTAGATTAGTTCCTTAATAAGGGATCTAGTTCTGTCTAACAAAACCTTCCACCAAACCAAATAAGTTTGTATTGAGAAGAGGAGGCTCCTAGACAGAAACCTCTTCATTGCCTGTCAGTCAACCACACCTTCTTTTATTCTGTGTAGACAGATGAACTGGAGGGAGGAAAGAATATCCTTTGGGACCAGACAATATAGTATTACTTTTTCCCCCTTACCTAAGTGTAGCCCAGGAATGCAGGCAGACTCTGTGGGTAAAACAGCAGGATGGGAACGGGAGGCTAAGAATTATTAATCCTAATTGGCTTCTACTTGTCTTCTCATGTTATCTCAGTTTATTTTAGCTCATTGTGGAGCTAACCAAATAGGGTATTTAAGTGCTAGACCCTAGATCTGAACTGAGAACAATCTCTTTAATTCAAAAGACACAATCGTTAATTACAGATGAGTTACTAGATTTGAAAGTAACTAAAGGGAAAAGTTGAACTCCTCCTATTTCCCGATGACAGGAGATTATATATTTTGGAGCCACTTACTTAGGTGTGCTCAGAGAAGTGTCACTGATCTAAAATCTTGTTGAATTCTGCCTAAAACCAGCCTTGTAAGGAGAGGAAGAAACATTCGTTTGACCCAATAAAAAAATCTTATTTGGCCTCTTCGACGACAAGAACTGTCATAAATAGAGGTGAGGATGGGGGGAATATTGATGTAGGGTGTCACAATATAGTAATTTAAAATGAAAAAGACAACATTTCTATTATCTCCCTGCATGCATTTTGAAATTCTGGAATATATCAAATGAAGTTAAAAAATAAAGTGAAATGTTTTACTCAACAGTCAATGCAATGCAGTTTCCATTATTATTAAAATTAGCAAGCAAATCATCTTTGTGTGACAGTGACTAAGGGATGAGAATAACATTTCTTCTTATGATCTAACAAGTTAACTGTTCACTAAAGGCAAGGAAAAAAAATTGCTAACAGACTACACCTTAATAGGAAGAAAACCAGCTGAATTTTACAGCTAGAGTCAACATCCTCAATCTCAGTGCTTCATCTCATATTCTCTTTTGTTACTAGAACCACAGCCAAGAAGTTGGTTTTTATTCCTTCTGGCCCAGAGCTTTCCCATCAATAAGAAATTTTCAGGCTGAGACACATTTATAAACTCAAATAAATTTAGCCAGCATTTACTTGGCTGATTCTCAAACAGGATCAAGAAAGGAAATGGAGAAGACCAATGATAAACTATACAGAGGAACATTTTTGAATTTGTAAATTCTCAGGAATAGTGTTTTATGGCAGTTCAGATGTATGGTCAGCTTTACACAGCTTTCTCAAAAGCAACATGCTCAAGATAGAGTACTTTAGAAAAGCTAGCATGGCAGCCAGGATGAATTCAGCTAATCCTTTATTAAATGCCTATTCTCTAGCACTTTAAATGAACAAAAGACTGAAAGGAAGTTGTCCCTGCCTTCAAGGCACTTACAGACTACTAGACTGGCACTTGGGTTTAGAGATAAGCAGTCATTTTGAAATGTGACAACTTCATTACAAAGAAGTATTGGTATATGTTGCTATTACATAATATAAAGCTTATTGGACAATAAAATTTATAATTTGATTAAACAGATCTCTAAATTTCATTAAATTTAACTTTTAAATGCAAAGGGAAAAGCTCACATTTTCCTTTATTCTGTTTTGAACTACAATATTCTCTACTCACTGGTCAGTATTACATGGTTCTAGCTTCTCAAAAGTGCTTAAACTGCAGTCACCTGCATAAGGCACAATTGTATTCTTTTTAAAACGTATCTTATAAATTACTTGCTGGTAACATGACACCTCTCCAATGGAGGCTCTGTGATGGAAGAAAGGGTGATAGTAATCCTGAAATTTTGGCCAGGTAGCAATTCTGCACATCTATAGTTCTGTATAGTATTACCTCACACTAAGCACATTAGAAAGAATGAGTGCATTCATTCTCAGTCTTTTTTATTAGAATGAATCCACAATGAATATGGTAGGTGGAGGTCAAGTGGTTGGTGGATAATTCCTAGCTTTTTCACCTTAGAATTTGTTTCTCCCTCTACATTTCTGATTCTCTCTCTGTCTCTCTTTCTCTGTCTCTGAGAGAGAGAAAGAGAGAGAGAGAGAGAGAGAGAGAGAGAGAGAGAGAGAGAGAGAGAGAGAATTTCTTCCAGTTACCAAGATGAGTTCATAGTGACTTTAGGTAAGTCATTTTACCTTTCTATTTCTTCATCATTTCACACCTGACTAAACTCTTTCAGGCTTTCATCATGACTTCCAGAATTTCATCATCCTTTAAGATCATATCAACTCTGAAACTCATGTCTACTCAGAGGGTACCTCTGATGCTCTTCCCCTCTCTGATTGGAGAGGGTGCAGGGTGGACCAGAGATCAGTTTAAGGAGGGTGCTCAGGACAAGTCATTTCATTATTTCTCACCTGGTTGTATTCTTCTGGACTTTTATCATCTTCCCTACTTCTATCCCCCCATGCTGCCCCCTGTAACCTTTTTTGCTCAGAGGTAAACTGAGTCAATGGGGGAAAATGACAATAATATCTAAATTAACTTACTTATTCAGTACCATATCAATTGCACAACTAAATCATACTATTGAGTAGCCTCCCACCACCCTTTCAACTTCCTTCTATATATAACCTTCTGACATTAGATTGTGAGGTCCATGAGGTCAGGGACTATCTTTAGCCTTCCTTTATATCCCCAGTGCCTGGTACATAGTAAACACTTACTAAGTATTTATTAACTGGCTGATTGATTCATCTGTAAAATGAGAGAGATGGACTAGATCTTTGAGGTCAGTCAAGCTCTAAATATATAGTTCTATGATCTAAAATCACTTCTACTGCAACCAAACAAGGAAATATTGACACACTTCCAACATCTGATTAGTGCCTAAGATCTTTAAGCTTTTTTCCTCCATATCAAGAACTGGCAACCAATTCCAATAAATTTCACAAAATGAACTATTGTAATTTCAAGTGAAGAAGATGCAACAACCCTTCCCCTCAAAGTAACTCTACCCTTCAGCCCTGCTGATTAATAGTACCCTTAGGAATCACAGATTGGCCTATATTCCCAAGAAGCAGAAGAAGACTTTCATGTTCAAATCAAGTCAAAAAACCGAAGGTGAGTTTGTCTTCTTTAAGGAGCATGTCGCTGACTTAACACTTATAGAACTAAATGGACATTGAAGAAGATATTTCATCCAAACATGTCTACCATACAGTAAAGTTTCTCCTCAGAGTTTGGATTAATCAGCAAAGGATAGACATTTTTACTTTCTTTTCTCCGGATTATCAAAATCAATTATTCATTCAATCATCAAGGAACTCATAATTGCCTATTACGTGCCACTATTCTAGGCAACAGGGATATAGATATCATGTATGTAACTATCTCTGATCTCAAGGAGCATATATTCATGCAAGGAAGTTCCTTTTCCAATGAGCTGGTGGTAAAGCCTAATGAAAGAAGTGGCTGTCCAAACTTGTGCTAGAAAGTCAAATTTAGCAAAGGTCAAAAATGCTAGTTTTCATGCAAATGACTTGAGAGTAATTAAAACCTAAACTGTGTCAGTGATCCAGCAGTGGAATTTGGGGATTCTTCATTATTTTCTAATGAAAAACTGAGTTTGAACATGCCAACATCAGGACCTAGCAAACTATTTTAAAAGCTCAGAAATAAATTGCTAATTCACTTAGACTTTGTCCACAGAGTTAAAACTGGGCATGCTGTTAAAGGTTAGGTACTAAAGAAATTGAACTGATGAATGAATGACCTACTTTGTATTGAACTATTTTGTATTGTTTGTATTATCTTCACTTTGTATCTTTCCAGGCTCCCAATACTTTTCTGTTGCACAAAGAGGATATATTATTATTTAATTGTTGCTTCTTTAATTGTGGCTTGTTTACTTGCCCCGGAGGAAATGTACCCATTAAAGGGAAAGTCCCAAACCATTGAGGCATCCTGCCACCTATTGAAAAATTTAAGCTACTTTAAAACATAGCATGGTATGTATTCAAACAACTTATGCTTAGGAACAGCTCACTTCCATGCACAGAAGAATCTACAAACTGTCTTCAAAACTCATCTGCTCAAAAAATATCTCTAGGGGTGACCCATGAAGAAACGTGAGATGCAATTACTAAGCTATTAGCTTTGGTTGCCTTTATATGCTGTGTACCTGTAGTAGTATGATTGATATGGTACTGAATCAGCAAGTTTATTTAGATAGTATTGTCTTCTTTACTCAGCTTACCCTTGAATACTTATTCTTCCAACACTTAAGTCTATCAAATCGAAGATTTCTTTATTATTGTACTTACAAAGTTCATATGTATGTGTCAATAAGCAAATTCAAAAATGTTTCACATGTTCTGTAATTATTTTAAATTAAATTTCTCTTTCTATCATTTTTATTCAGTTGTCGATAGTAGAAACACTTCAAATTTATTTGGATTTATTTTTATCCTGCATCTTTGTTGGAATTATTGTTTCAATTAATTTTTAGTGGACCTTATAGGTTTCTCTAAGTAAGCTATCTCTCTGTGATCTTTCAAAGATCACTGACAGTTGCTTAGCAATCACATCTCCCAGTGCTTTCAGCCTCCTCGGTGAAATTCATGATTACTCAAAAATCATCAGGTTAATAATCCATAGAGGAAAAAACTAATGAGAAATGTCTGTTGATCAGGCTAGGAAATGTGGTTGGAAGGCCAGTTTATTAAGTTAGCACATGTGCATATATCTGGTATAGGAACTGCAGCTGGACAATGAGTGGTACTTGGAAGAAAAGTGAGGACTAGATTGCACCTGATGAACTGCCTCATACTTTCGACATTCTCAAATTGTTTCCCAATGCAAATATCCTTCTTTTCAGCACAAATGTTCTCCCAGCAATGATGTAATTGTTGCAAATCTGAGAAAAAAAATGTCACAGTTTCCAAAGATGCAGGTCATCCAAAGGGCAACAAAGAAATCCCAGATACAGAGTATGCTTGAGTAAATTACAGCATATTATCTAGATCTAGATCTGGATACATAGATATAGATATGTCTATATCTATCTATATGTAGATAGATACAGATATAGATGATATAGATACAGATGGGAAAAGGAATATAAATGGTAGCATCAAAAAAAAAGTTGGACCAGAAAGAAGGGTGGGCCACTTCTGTGGCAAGATCTATGATAAGCATAAGACAGCCTAAGCACCGAAATTGTTTAAAATAAAAATTAAAGACATAGAGAAACACTCTAGAATATTGAATGGATGCTCAGTGAAACAAGAAGGGAATAATCATTTATATAGCATCTCCTATGTACCAGGCATTTTGCTAAGTGCTTTGCAAATATCATCTCATTTTATCCTCACATCACCACTGTGATATAGGTGTTGTTATGATCCGCACTTTACAGTTGAGAAAAATGAGACAGAGATTTAAGTGACTTGTCCAGGTCACATAGCTACTGAGTATATGTGTTTAAATTTGAACTCAAGTATTTCTGACTCCAGGCCCAGCACTGTAGCTGCTCCCTGGAAGGTTTGTGGGGAAACTGGGATATGAATCACTCAAGATGAGAAAGCATCAGATGAACTGAAATATATATTTACAGAAGAAATATCCACACTAATGAAATTCCAGATTCATTGAAATATTGAATAAGGTGATTATTGGCATCATTAACATGGTGGTCTGGAATTGGAAGACCTGAGTTCAAGTCCAGCCTCATATATTTACTAGCTATGTGACTTTGGGCAAGTCATGTGATCTCTGTTTGCCTTAATCCACAGAGAAGGAAATAGTAAACCAGTAACTGCCAAGAATGTTCCATGGACAGTATGGTCTGGGGGATCACAAAGAGTCAGATATGACTGAACAACTGAACAACATTGACATTATGAAGAATACAAACTTTGTCCACTTTACTGGGACATCCAGTGCTTAGTCAACTGTTTTGTCTGGTCCTCTGTTACATCAATAGAAAAATGGGGGAGTTTTGACACTAAGTGAGCTAAGTTTGGAAACAAGTAGTGCTTTAGAGAGGCAATATTTTATAGTGTTAAAAGAATAAGAGTCAGGATGACCTGAGTTCAAGTTCCACCTCAGGCTCTGATCAGTGGTGTGATGTTAAACTTCAGCTTGCTCATCTGGAAAAGAGATAATAATAGGACCTTCTTCCCAGGGCTATTGTCAGGATTAAATGAAATATTAATATGAGAAGTATGTTGCAAAACTTAAGAAATTTTTGTTTTAAGTGAGATATTACTATTGATTTCTCTTTTGAGAAGAGAAGTTTGTGGGAGTAGGATTAGAAAAGGAACCAGCTTGGAGCAAATGAGAAGTGAATAGGTTGCAAATGGTTTGGTTAGTTTTCATTCTTTATAGGTAGATCTCTATAAACAGGAAACTGCTAAGGTTTGACCACTGCTCTTAATTATTCTGTAAGTAGGAAATGTCAAATGAAAATATCACCAAAAAGAAGACTTTGAATGAATTAGTGGTTCTAAACAGTAAGAATTTCAAATCCATGGCAGATTCAGAGCTACAAATGGATGCCTGAATTCACTGGGAGGCTACAACAGAAAGAGACACATAGGAGATTATTTTTTTCTCTCGAAGTAGCCATTAAAAATTTCTTTATAGGAACAGGGTGCCTTTTGATGTTCATTAATACAGCTAGTCAAGGCTTGTGTGGGAAGAATTCAGAATAAATGCTCTGATCTTATCATTCTTGCTAATGGAGTAGGAGGGAAATCTGTTAAGTAGTAAGATTTAGTAGATTTTACAGCATGATAATTTCAACAAAGTTGGAGCTTTTAATTTAAAAAAAAAGTATATTACTTAAACCAAGCAAGGAACGACTTAGAATTATATATCATTCCAGTTCTGCAAATTAGCACAAAATCCTGGTTAAGAACTGAGAAGAAACTGTTAAACAAATGAAACATCAAATTTGAGGCAAGTAAAAATTGTAAATACCACGTCAAAGTACTGTCCCTTTTATATATAGGAGCAGCTTGGTTGTTGAAAGGGAAAGGAAAAAAAAACTTTTGTATGAAAAACTGATGAAATTCACATGTAAAAAATATCCATAATTTATATAACAGTCACAGGAAAAACTCAATTCAAGAAACTTTATTAAGCATCTGCTCTGTGCCTGGCATTGTGATGGCACTGTGCATACAAAGACAAAAAGGAAACAGTCCTTACTTTCAGGGAACTTACAGTCAATATTTAATTTTTAAAAGTCCTCAAAAGTTATCATTTTAGCTGTAATCAGTTTGAGAAGGAGCAAACATCATTTTTATAGGTAGTGATCTGTAATCTTATCAATGAGCCTTAATTTTACCCCTTACTGTAACTAAGTTCAGTCTAATGGGCAGGCAGTAACCATCTGGCATAAAAGTATATTGCACTTGCAATCTTCTTGGCAGTGGCTGGTTTTTGCGACATAGTCTCAGAATCTGAGATTATGGTATGCAGAAAGCTGGCAGCCATAACTACCCTCAATTTAAAAATGAAGAAATTGAGGTTGCTAAAATTTCCCATTTAAGAATATAGTCCAGGAGGGAGGAGCCAAGATGGCAGAGTAGAAAGACACACATATGCTACCTCCTAACACACAGCCCATAAAACATACCTGTAAAAAAAGAACTCCCAACAAATTCTGGAGCAGGGGAAGCCACACAACAATGGAGTGGAGGAGATTTCTGTTCCAGAGAGCTCTGAAAAATTGACGCCAAAGGTCCGTTGCACACCAGACCTGAAGCAGAGCCCAGTCCTGCCTTGGCCGCACAGCACCAGAGGAGCAGATCAGAGCAGGCTTCAGGGATAGAATCTCCAGTGGCTGTGCAGGTCCCCCCACCCACAGGCGCAAAGGTCAGTGAGAGAGCCTTTTTGGCTGGCCAAGAGGGGAGTGGGGTGTCTCCATAACTCAGACCCCCTTGGTAGGCAGCAGTGGAGAGGAGCTCCCTGAGCGCACAGGAGCTTAGATCCATTGTTGAAGATCTCCATGTAAAGCCCCTGAAGGAACTGAGCCCCATGTGGCGGCTCTGCCCCCACCTGAGCAGCTGAACTTAATCTCACACTGAATAGCAGCCTTGCCCCTACCTGAGGACCTGAATTTAATCTCACACTGAATAGCAGACCCACCCCCACTGAAAGCCCTGAAGCTGGGAAGCAGCATTTGAATCTCAGACCCCAAGCACTAGCTGAGTCGATCTGGAGGCAAGGTTGGTGTGAAAAGGAATCTCAGAAGTCAAGTAACTGGCTGGGAAAATGCCCAGAAAAGGGGAAAAAAATAAGACCATAGAAGGTTACTTTCTTGGTGAACAGATGTTTCCACCTTTCCTTTCTGATGAGGAAGTACAATGCTTACCATCAGGGAAAGACATAGAAGTCAAGGCCTCTGTACCCCAAACACCCGAAACAAATATCCAATGGGCTCAGGCCATGGAAGAGCTCAAAAAGGATTTTGAAAATCAAGTTAGACAGGTGGAAGAAAAACTGGGAAGAAAAATGAGAGAGATGCAAGAAAAGCATGAAAAACAGGTCAATACCTTGCTAAAGGAGACCCAAAAAAATACTGAAGAAAATAACACCTTGAAAAATATGCTAATTCAATTGGCAAAAGAGGTTCAAAAAGTCAATGAGGAAAAGAATGCTTTCAAAAGCAGAATTAGCCAAATGGAAAAAGAGCTTCCAAAGGTCACTGAAGAAAATAGTTCTCTCAAAATTAGAATGGAACAGATGGAGTCTAATGACTTTCTGAGAAACCAAGAAATCACAAAACAAAACCAAAAGAATGAAAAAATGGAAGACAATGTGAAATATCTCATTGGAAAAACAACTGGCCTAGAAAATAGATCCAGGAGAGGCAATTTAAAAATTATGGGACTACCTGAAAGCCATGATCAAAAAAAGAGCCTAGACATCATCTTTCATGAAATTACCAAGGAATACTGTCCTGATATTCTAGAACCAGAGGGCAAAATAAGTATTGAAGGAATCCACCTATCACTGCCTGAAAGAGATCCAAAAAGAGAAACTCCTAGGAACATTGTGGCCAAATTCCAGAATTCCCAGGTCAAGGACAAAATACTGCAAGCAGCTAGAAAGAAACAATTCCAACATTGTGGAAATACAATCAGGATAACACAAGATCTAGCAGCTTCTACATTAAGGGATCAAAGGGTGTGGAATATGATATTCCAGAAGTCAAAGGAACTAGGACTCAAACCAAGAATCACCTACCCAGAAAAACTGAGTATAATACTTCAGGGGAAAATATGGTCTTTCAAGGAAACAGAGGACTGTCAAGCATTCTTAATGAAAAGACCAGAGCTGAAAAGAAAATTTGACTTTCAAACACAAGAATGAGAAGAAGCATGAAAAAGTAAACAACAAAGAGAAGTCATAAGGGACTTACCAAAGGTGAATTATTTACATTCCTACATGGAAAGACAATATTTGTAACTCTTGAAACTTTTCAGTATCTGGGTAGTTGGTGGAATTACACACACACACACACACACACACACACACACAGAGACAGAGAGCACAGCGTGAATTGAATAGGATGGGATCATATCTTAAAAAAATGAAGTTAAGTGATGAGAGAGAAATGTATTGGGAGGAGAGAGGGAGGAATGGAATGGGACAAATTTATCTCTCATAGAAGAGGAAGGCAGGAGACTTTTTAGTGGAGGGAAAAAGAGGAGAGCTGAGAGAAAAAACATGAAATTTTGTCTCATCATATTCGACTAAAGGAAGGAATAAAATGCACACTCATTTTGGTATGGAAACCTATCTTACAATACAGGAAAATGGGGGAGAAGGGATAAGCAGGGTGGGAGGGGGATGATGGAAGGGAGGACAATGAGAGGAGGGAGCAATTTGAAATCAACACTCTTGGGGATGGACAGGATCAAAAGAGAGAACAGAAGCAATGGGGGGCAGGATAGGAAGGAGGGAAATATAGTTAGTCTTACACAACATGACTATTATCGAAGTCATTTACAAAACTACACAGATATGGCCTATATGAGTTGCCTGCCTTCCCAAAGGGAATGGGTGGGGAAGGAGGGATGGGGAGAAGTTGGAACTCAAAGTTTTAGGAACAACTCTTGAGTATTGTTGTTGCTACTAGGAAATAAGAAATCCAGGTAATGGGGAATAGAAAGTCATCTGGCCCTACAGGACAAAAGAGAAGATGGGGACAAGGGAAGGGAGGGATGATAGAAGAGAGGGCAGATTGGTGATAGGGGAAATTAGAATGCTCGGTGTATTGGGGTGGGGAGAGGGAAGAAATGGGGAGAAAATTTGGAACCCAAAATTTTGTGAAAATGAATGTAAAAAGTTAAATAAGTAAATTTATAGAAAAAAAAAAGAATATAGTCCAGAGTTCAAGAAAGGGAAGATTTCAAATTAAGTTATGTAATTGGTTAATATTTCTGAATTACCAAGATCTCTTTGTAAAATTTGTAAATTTTGTGAATCATATGAAATTCTATAAAGACTTAGAGAAATAAAGGGCACATTTATTTTGCATTCCTTAGAAAACTTTACACATATTATGCTAGGACCACTTGTTTTACATGCAAAAAGAAATAGTACTCAAATTATTATATAGGTGTAAGAAATGTTTCCAACCTGGCGGCAGCTCATATTAAATCCTGCAAAGACTTCATTCTGCTCACAACCTAATTTTTTATTTTTTAAAACCATTTCAGTTGTGATAAGTAGCAGGGCATAGTGGAGAAGAGAGCTGGCCTAAGAGTTAAGAAGTTCTAGATTTACATGCTGCTTTTATCATACAATACTAGTATGATTATGGACAAATCACTTAGCCTCTGAGTTCTTCCAGGGAAGATGATAATTTAGGGATAAATCGAGAATCTGCTTCAATATAGGAAATTTCCACACTGGAAGTTCCCTAGCACATTTGAAATAAAAAAAAAATTTAAAAAAAAACTGGATCCCTTCCCCTACCCCAAATTTTGTTCTGTCTTCAACTTCATAAAAAATTTTTAGGATTCAAAACTAATATATTGCTTTTAAGAAATGGAACTCAGATTTTGAGATGAGATTTAGGATGAGTTTTTAATATCAGTGCTTCCTTAGAATTCAAGTGTAAAAATTCTTCCAGAAATAAAAGTCACAACATGATATTATTCTAATCTAATTTTTTCCCATTCCAAATAGCAAATATCTCCAATTTTGTTTGATCACACTACCCCAAAGAAACAGACACATGTTTACTGTGAATGATCTTAGCTCTGATTTTTTTCTGGTTCCATTTTCTTTTATTTGGACAGAATTTAAATAATTTATGGTTATAAACATGGAATGAGTCTTGCCAATGTTAGCCACTTGCTCATGAAAAAGCAGTTCTGACTATAAATGTTGGTTGAGTTCCTGTTAATTACAGAGAATGTCCAAGTACTTGAGGGATTTTCAGCTTTTCATCTCCATAGATAGATAGAGGGGTTACTGTAGCTGGTAGTGTGAGTTCCAGGAGAGACCATTCATGTAGAAATTATTTTTATGACATCATTTGGACTATGAATGGGAAGGAAGTGGTTAGAATGGAATTAGATTCTCTGGACACACCAAAGAGGTGGAGAGAACATTGCAAGAGAGTGACAGAGAAAGCAGAAATAACAGGAAATAAGGCAAATAATAGAAAGTCGGAAAACAAATTCGTATTTATCTACTGAATCACAGAGAGAGACCAAACCCTAGGAGTGGGTGCTTTGTTATTTATTGGGGATAGAAAAAGTGGCAAAATAGATCTGGGGACTATGTGATTATGTCTAGCTGAAAGAAAAACCAGTCTTGTTTTCTTGCACCACAGTGAAACTCTTTATTGAAATACATTTATATATGTATTAATAGTAATGAGTAGGATAAAGTAGTGACTCCTGTCTCTATTTTGTCGTCATTGTTGAAGGTATAGTAAGATATGTTTCAAAGAAGCTTTCAGTGGTGACTTAGATTTTTTTTTTTTATTTTCAGTGTTCAAAGACTAAATGTCCCTATCTCACTGAAGCTTTCCATCAGCCAGATCAAATCCTTATCAGCATAACAACCTTGATCTGCTCCATTTCTGACCTGGGCAAGTTTGCCCCTCTTTAGCCAAGCCTATTCCTGAGGGCTCACAATATTTATGCAGAAGTTAGTGTGAACACCTGAGATTGACCTAGCCCACTGCATTTCAGAACTCCTGAGCTCAAGAGAAATACACAATTCAGCATCTCTGGGGATAAGGACCACAACACCCAGCTTTTTTTTTGTTTTTGTTTCTGGCTTCATTTAACAATCCATTCCCCACCCTTTCAGTTTCTATTGGTTTTTAAAACCACTCCTAATTAGCCTGGAATACCCGATTCATTATTAATGTCAATGAGGGACAACACCCTCTGTCTGCAATATTTTTCCCCTTTTAACTTTAATTGGACCATCACAAGACTTTCTGTGCAGATTACTTACCTCAATAATGAAATCTATGCGTGTTATATAGTTTGCCTATGAACAAATTACCAAGAAAAATTTCTACTGGCTCAGTCTTACACCTAAATTAGAGAATCCTGAGCATCTTTGTCAGCTCCAATCCCTTCTCAGAATGTTTTTAAAAGCATAGAATACATAGGATCACAAAGGAAAACAATTACATTGCAGTATAATTATCAAAACCTTAAAAATATCAAACAAATCCAGAAACCCCTTGAAATTAAAGAAAGGAAATTTTAGTAAAGTATCTCTATCTAAATTCCACAATTCCTGGAAAACAAACTGTATTGGCTTCAGCTCCTAAATTGACCATTTGATATCTGAAAATGTTTTATTATATTATATTTATTACATGTATAAATAACAGAATAGATTAATTTTAAGAAATTACTATCATGTTTTCCTTTAAAAATAACCTTTCACAGGTTGTTTTCCTCATGCTGTAGGCCACAATAAAGTCCTAACCTATCTTGGCTTAACCTCTGTGATTCCATTAGGATGGGGGCACTCTGAGGTTACTGATTACATAGATGTTTTAGTCTCTGCATGCTCCATTTGCTTACAGTCAAGGTTGGAGTATTTCAGTGTAGTTCATGCAATATCAAGACATGATAAAAACCTATTCTTCAGTGTCAGTAGCTGGAGGTTCTGCAGCTGAAAGTGCAACTGACAACTTTTTGTTATCTCCTCCCTGAGGGGAAAAATTAGTGTCTCTCAAATAATTATATTATTTTAAAAGTCACTTTTTTTCTAAAATAAATGTTTCCATCAACATGGGCTCTTGTAGAAGACTTCAGCTAATGGAAAAAAGGGGAAAAGAAAATGCATTTGGAATTTTAGGTTGGGGCTACCTAAAAGTTTCTGGGAGTTTTTAACTCCTAATTGTCTTCAGTTTCCAATAATATTCAAAATAATCTATAATAATAGGATTATCATATTAGTATGTTGAGAGGACCATAGATTTGGAATTAGCAAAGAATTCATCTAGTCCAGTTCTCTCATTTTCAGATGAGGAGACTGACACCTTTGGCAAAGTCATAATTGAAATCCATGTCTTCTGACTCCAAGTCTAGCTCTTTCTAGATCAGTCATGCTATTTCCCTGGCAATGCCCATCTAGCATTTCATATTTGCCTACTAGAACCTTAAAAACTTTCATTCCAGAAAATAGAATCAAATGGAATTTACTCAACAGGCAATCATAAACATTGCTCCTAACTTCAGCAGCACTGCTACGATATCACATTGCCTTCAAAAAGCAACTTTGCCCAATTGTCTCTGCTTCTATGGATAGCTCCTAACTTTTACAGTGATGTTGTGAAAAGGCAATTTGAAAGCCTTAAATAAAAGCACTTATATGCCAATTCTGAAATGAAACACTGACCTAACCTTCATGGTCAGCTAGGTGGCACAGTGGATAGAGTACTACACTTGGAGTCGGGAAGATCTGAGTTCAGATCCCACCTCAGACGCTATCAATGTGACCCTGGGCAAATCATTTAACCTTGCTTGCCTCAGTTTCCTTATCTGTAAAATGAAGAAGAAAATGGCAAACCATTCTAGTATCTTTGTCAAGAAAATCCCAAATAAGGCCACAAAGAATTAGGTGGGACTGAAATGACTAAGCAACAATCTTCATGGCTTTTAAGTATTGTTTATCTTACTCATTCACTCAGTCTGATAGCTAATGCATAGATGGAAAGAGTATATTCACCCACATTCTCCCTAACTTCATTGAGACAGATTTGGGAAATATTTATTTGAAGAAGAGAAAAATAGCATTAGAAAAGAAGACCAAAAATTGTTGACTTTGCCATCAATTCACTAAATCAAGGATGGGGAACCTGTGGCCTCAAGGCTACATGTGAACTTGAGAAGTTTGGATTCAGTCAAAGGGCTGCACTTGAGGACCTAGAGAGTCACATGTGGCCTTGAGGCCTCAGGTTCCCCAGCCCTGCCCTAAACCACTCTGCCTACTTTTCCTCATCTGCAAAATAAACAGGATGAGCTACATTCCCTTAACGTTGCCATCGTTTGAAAATGGAACCATCCATGCAAATATTTGCCAATCAAAAATAATGAAAATAGAAAGAGAATAAAGATGACCTGAAATAGAGACTATGATTCACATGTTTCTTTGTTTCTGAGGGTATTATGAAGCTGAAAAGGTGAATACTCAATTATGTGGAAACTATTCTGCCTTTACAACCCAAGGTTATTGCTCATAGCTCCCACAAATTACAGCACACCCAATTACCTCTCTTCCAGCTTGAGACCAATAGTGTCCCCCTACACCTTGAACCAGGACAGGAAGGTTAAAAGTCAATCTGACTCCTCTACAAATACCTTGAGCTCACTGAATGCAGTAAAATGTTTTTTCTGAGCTTCATTTTCTTATAGGAAATATTTTGGAGAAGGAACTATTTTCCTAGGGAAATTTCAATTTTCAAATTCAGATAACTTCTAGAAGAGTTCTGGATTATAATATATATATAATGTATGTGTAATATTATATATACGTACATATATGTATATATACATATATATGTATAATGAGATGGCACCAAATATTTCAGTCTTCTTCCCCCTGGAAGGAGGGTCTATCTGAAGATAATAATACTAGAGCATATTTTGAATGTACAACCTTCAATTATTTCTATTAAACACATCAAAACAAGAGTCTCTCAATGAATCAAGCTAACAGTTATCACATGCCTACTATGTACCAGAACCTAGGCTAAGTGCTGGAATACAAAAAACCCTACCCATATTTATTAAGTACCTATGTTTTTGTGTGTTACTGTGCTCACTTTGTAGAGGAATTAGAATTTTACCTATCAGAACAAAGAAGATAGGATGGGATTTTTTTGGAGAAGAAAAAAAAATCCTTTAGAAAATCATGCTACTTTCTAGTTCAAGGACGTGAAAATGTAATATGGAACCACAACCAGAGCTGAGCAGTTTTTTTTAATCAACTTTTAATCCGTAGAGAAAATTTTATTCCAATTTCAACGGAATCCACCCAAGATTGGTGAAAGCCCAACAAAAGTAAATCATGACTTTTTGGAAGTAGAACCTATTTATTTCTCCAGTGGGTAAGAATTTATTTTCTGAATTGATTTCTAAGGCCTACTGCATTCAAATCTGGGAAATAGTCTCAGTTTGTTTTATTATTTCCCAATTTTTCTAATGTCAGTGTTAGTTGTCAGGTTTTTTTAAGGTGCTAGAAAATGTTAATCTATCATAGCGCATTTTATATGTATTTACTCCACCAAATTAGAAAGTAATTTCAGAGCTGAGAGGGATTTCAAAGTCCAAGTACAGTCTATTCATACTGGGAATCTGATTGTATGATTTGTCCTTTGTTCTTGAAGAGGACCATGGCATCAGGAAAATGATGCCGTGACCTGCAAGTGAATTGGATTACAGTGAAGGAAGGTTGTGCGAAGTCACCAACCTCACTTACTTCTCAGGAGCCATTTGGGTCCAGTGGCCAGATATAGATCAAGACAGTTGGGGATGGCCTGGGATATAGTGGCAGACCTTGGTCTTTTTAAGCTAAGGTCTTTCCAAGTTCTCATTTTGACTGAGGCAAAGTCCATTCAGTGATTAGGGCTATTTAAAAAGTGATCCTTTAATAAAAAAAGAAAAATCAAACTGGGATGGGGAGACCTAAAAGAAACTATTAAGGAATTTCAATAGATCTTGGCAAATCAGTATAAAACCAACTTGCAGTCACCCTTCTACATGATAGGACCCTTTGAAGAAGTTGTGACCAAAGCTGGAAAACTTATTGAACTCAAGAAGAGTCACCCTCATCTGCCACACTGTCTATCCTCCCTTTTCAGTTGTCTCAGCAAACTCTACAAGATCTTACACTGGAAAAGCTGAATCCTGTTTGAAGAATATTTTTTTTTTCATAAAATGTACACCTCACAGACAAACAAACAGACAAACAAACAAAACATCTACAACTTACCCTGTGCTTGCCCAGTCCTTCCCTGAAGATGTCTGGTTAAGGGTGAACACACTACCACTCGTGGCCATCCATTTCACTTTTTGAACAGCTCTAATTGTTAGGAAGTTTTTCCTTGTATAGAGCCTAAAATTTACTATTTACACCTTCTACCTAGTACTCCTACTTCTCCTCTCAGAAGCCAAAAAGATTAAGTGCAATACATCTTCTGCAGGACTTCGAATATTTGAAGACAGCAATCATGCCACCGTCCATCAACCCCAAGTCTTCTCTTCTCCAAGTTAAATATCTCTAATTCTTTCAACTGATCCTCATAGGGTAAATTCAAGGTCTCTCACACTCCTGGCCATCCTGCTCTGGGTTCTTTGACTGTTTATCAATATCGTTCCTAAAATGTGATGTTAAAATTTAGACTTGATAGTCTAAATGTGGGTTGACTAGGTTATAGAAGGAATTTCACTTCCTTTGGCCTGATCACCCTGGGGCCTGAGATCTCCCTCTTGCTTGGTTACCATGTCATACTTTGAACTCATCTTTTCCATGACAATCCACTAACACTCACAAAACTTTTTTTTCAGGTGAACCACTGTCTAGTGATACCTCCTGTATCTTATGTTCATGTTGTGGCATTTTGGAACTCAAGCATGATAAATAAATGAAAAAAAAAACCATTTATTGAGTGGATATTACTACTATTTACCAAATATATCATATAAGACTTTCCATCTATTCCATGAAATTACTTTTTATTGAATATTGGATATTATCTGCGTGCCAGAGTTGAGTCATTAACACCCTAGTACATCAGTTTCCTCATCTGTAAAATGAGAGAATTTGACTCAGTGAATTTTAAGATCCCTTCCAACTCTAAAACTGTGCTTCAGTGGTCATTCTGTGATGCTGAGATCTTTCGGAGTGCTGACTCTCCTCTGGCGTGTCAGTTTATCCTTCCCAGTTGCTGTCACTGAAGACCTGATGAATAGGCCATCTCTGGGTAACTTGTTTTAGTAGCAGATTTGCTTCAACAAGTAATATTTATGAAATTTCTTTTCTTCACAAATGTCTGAAGTCATGGGGTTATGGGAGACTGTAAAACAGAGACACATAAAAGTTTATCCTTTCATTGTTCTGGAAAGTATTTTCTGTGTGTGGTGGCTTCTCACACTGGAGGAGAAACAACTCATCTGTTTGTTATTTATAAGAGAAAATGTAAGAAAAAATTTATTATTATTTTACGTAGTAGATTCAAAATAGAACTCAAACTAAACTCCAGCTATTATCTAATATACCACAGTTTAACCAGAAAATATGCATAGAATCAAAGATTTAGAGCTGGGAGATGCCTCAGGGGTCATGTAGGCCAAACCTCTCATTTTTCAGATGAGAGAAACTAAGGCACCAAGAAACACCAAAAATATGCATAATTGGTAAGTTTTGAACCTATGTTCTTTGACCCCAGAGTCAGTGTTATTCCTATATATTTCCCCTACCAAATTAGAAAAGAATCTCAGATTTGGGAGGGCTTTCAGAGTCCAAGTGCAATCTATACGTACCTAGCTTCTTTGTATTCAGTGAATTCCATAAAATATAGTTGCTAAGTAGTTTAATTTATCTTTAGAAAAGGATAAGTAAGTAATCTTCCACTTAGAGCTAGGTTTCTCTCTCTGGAGAAAACTATATACATATAAATGCTTACTCTTAACTATCTTGAAATATGCTAACAATAGAGAGCAGAGGGCATTTTGAAATTACTTTTTTCATCAGTCTTTCATCAGTGAAATTTTGGAGGCTGAGAATGCACTCAAACTCTCAGAATGTTGGTGGATTCAACTTTTTTAGGAAAGAAAGCAGTGGTTGGAAATAATACCGTGTCATGAAAAGAACTGTATTAGAAGCCAGAAGATGGAGATTTCAAATGTACTAGATATCTACTCATGAATTTATGAAACTGGACAAATCAACTTCTTTGGGCCTCAGTAGCCTTCATCTATAAAATGGGACAAAGGGATATAGTAAATAAGTTTCAAGGTCCCTTTCAGTTATAACTTGCTAGGACTCCAGTACTAAGACAACGAAAAGAAGATATCACCTTCTGTCCTTCATTTAAATTCAATAATCATGCATTAAGCACCTGCTGTGTTCAGAGAAGTACAAGGTATTGAGGAATATAAAAGTTTAAATGAGACAAAGTGTCTGCCTTCACTGAGTTTACAGATTAGAGAGGGTATCACACATCTGGAGAGAACTATGGCTTCATTTATAAAAAAAATATTAAGGGCCTATTAAGTGGATGCATCGTCATCATCATAACTAACATTTACATAGCAGTTACTATGTGCCCGGCACTGTGCTAAGCACATTACAGTCGGTTGGTTGTCGTCCCTCATTCTCAAAGAGGACCAAAATGACATCACCATGATAAAGTCAAGTTTCAATGTGTCTGACTGTGGCTCATCAGACCAATATGAGCACAGAGAGTACATGTGAACATTTGGGGGCAAATACTTCAAATTTGAGCATTCTACATTTCTTTTGAGCTTTTTCAATTCTGCTTTCCTCATAGAGCACAGCACCCTTTCTGATGTGGGTACGCCATGCTGAGTGGTCCTGTGCCAGTATCTCCCATGTCACACAATCAATTCCAAAGTTTTTGAGAGAGCCCTTGAGAGTGTCCTTGTATAGCTTCTTTTGACCACCATATGATTGCCTGCCCCCCATGTGAGTTCTTCATAGAAGTCTTTTTGGCAAGCATGTGTTTTGCATTCGAACAACATGGCCAACCCATCAAAGTTGCATTCTCTGAAGCATAATTTGAATGCTTGGCAGTTTAGTTTGAGTAAGGACTTCAGTGTCTGGTACCTTATCCTGCCAGGTGATCTTCAGAATCTTCTTAAGACGGTTCAGATGGAAGACATTCAGATTCCTGGCACGGCGTTGGTAGACTGTTCATGTTTCACAGGCATATAACAATGAAGGCAGCATAATGACTCTGTAGACCTTCAGTTTGGTAGTCAGTATAATAGCTCTTCTCTCTTGTACTTTCCTCTGGAGCCTCCCAAACACTGAGCTAACTCTGGCAATAAATGTGTCAACCTCATTGTCAATGTGTACATCCCTGAAAATTATACTACCAAGGTAAGTGAATTTAGCCACAGCATACAAAACTTGTCCATTTGCTGTAATAGATGTTTCCATGTGTGGATGGTGTGATGGTGGCTGATGGAGCACCTGTGCTTTCTTGGTGTTAGTTGCTGGGCCAAAATTAGCACAGGCAGCAAAGAATTACTATCTCATTTAATCCCTACAACGACATTGGGAATTAGGTATTACTATTATTGCCATTTCATAAATGATGAAACTGTGGTAAATAGGGAGTTAAGTGACTTGACCAGGGTCATACAGCTATTAAGTGTCTGAGGTCATATTTGAACTCAGGTATTTGTAATTCCAGGCCAGCACTATCTGCTGCGCCACCTAACTGTCCCTATTCGCTCCAGCACCATCTCAAATGATAAAAATATAAAAAAAAACTCAAGCAGTCTCTTCATGTAACACATGCACATATTCCTGGATAAATGGTAATATATAATAAATTCATTAGAAAAATGCAAAACAAAACACTGTGTGAAGTCTGAGGCAAAGAATGTCATCTCCAGGTAAGGGCAGGCAGGGCCAGGAGTATTTACTTCAACAATTCCCAGTCTTGTTATTGGGACATTCTTGTATGTCTCCAGTTATTTCAAGGGATGCCATTAAATTCTCAAAATATTCTGAAAAAGAATTCTTTAATCCTCCCACTAATGAAAATAAACCATCCACAGAACAGACCGCTCTTTTTGTGGGTGGGTGTGAAACCAAGCAAACAATGATAGAACATTTCAACTCCAGAAAAAGTGGAAGCCACTGTCTTTATTTTAGGTACAGATGCATTCATGTGGATTTTACTTACTGCAAAGACTAAATGTGAGCCAAGAAGACTTCCTAAGGTGCCCAGGCGTCTACAGATACAACAGAGGTTGTGCTGGACTTGGAGTCAAGAAGACCTGAATTCAAACTTTCCCTCAGACACTGACTAGCTGTGTGACCCTGTACAAGATATTTAATCTCTCTAAATCTCAATTTTCTCATGTTAAAAAGTGAAGGTATTGTACTCTGTGGCCTCAAAGGTTACTTCCATTTCTAAAAATATAATCCTAACATTTATCAGTGAAAGCAATGTAGTCGCTTGCTTTCAGAAAAAAACAAACAAAAGCATGTAGTTTGTTAAATTGTTTAATCATTTGATATTTATTTAGCATTCATATTCTATCTTACATTTTATATTATATGCTATATTTCATCTACTTTCAAAGAATTTGAGGGTTAAAAAAAGCAAAATGGAAAACCATGCATATTTAAATTTTATTTCATTGACTTCTAAAAAATCAAAAGGGAGGAGCATTTTTCTCACTTCTCTTGGTTCACATGCTCCCACCCTGGAAACTTGGGAAATTCTAGCTTACTGGGACCATCAATTGACCCCTTGCAATAATACCATTTGCCAAATTATGGAAGAAAATTTCATAGGAAGAAAACAAAGCAGAAAACCCTCAGAGTGTATCCATTAGTCCCAAAGCTTCCCAATGTAAATCCCAAATCACATACATCACCCAATATGTGGTTCCTTCTTTCTGAGGTCGTCCAAAAGTCTCATCTTCCCTTGATGCTAGTGTCTTGTCTTCTCTACTAGTAGCTGCCTCCTTAGGGGAGCTCATTCTATAGTCCTCCTGCTCCTAAGGGTCAGCCTCAAGCTTTGCTCTCTGCTGCTCCTGGTTGGTGAGTCCCTGTTTCTGAACTACCTTTCAAGAAGGCAAGGAAGAAAACAATCTCCAAGTATAACTTAAAAAGCAATGAGATATAAGAAACAAATTCACTGGATATCTTTCCAGACAGAGGACTTTCATTTAAATCCCAGCTCATAGGATCAAAGAAAGAGAGTTGGAAAGAATCTCTATAGTCCAACTATGTCATTTAACAATGGAAAAACTTTAGGGAGAGTGTGTCCTACCAGAAGTCACAGAGGTAGTGTCAGAAGTAGGATTTTCATTGAATTCTTCAGACTCCAATGATACTATTTTCTCCCCTGTATTAGGATGTGCTGTCTTCCCTTCCTCTGCCCCCACTCAATTACTTTCTGGGAAATTTGGTTCAACTCTCTGGTTCTCATTTTCCCTTTGTATAAAATAAGTTGAATGGACTTGGTCTCTAAGGTCTTTTTGAGATTGAATTTCTTGGCAACCTAATGGAAAAACAAAAGTCTGGAGGAAGGTTATTTCAAAGGGCCTCTACCTTTAAAGTATCTACATTTTTTAGATTGCCCCTGTTTATGAGATAGTGGTTATCTTCATGGTAAGTGATATCTTGCAAGCCCTGTGGGGAATCCTTCTGAAACCCTGTTTCTCTCCCACCCACAAAAAATCTATGTAGCCATAATTATTGAGCATTTTGAGCAGTGCAGGAAGTTGCTAATGTTTTATTAGGTTTTTGATAAAAGATCTATGGGCAGTGAGGTGGCACAGTAGATACAGTGCCAGGCCTGGAGTCAAGAAGACTCATCTTCCTGAGTTCAAATCTGGGCGCAGATGCTTTCTACCTGTGTGATCTTCATCATGTCACTTAATCCTGTTTGTCTCAGTTTCCTCATCTGTAAAATGAGCTGGAGAAGGAAATGGAAAGCCACTCCAGTATCTTTGCCAAGAAAACTCCGAATGGTATCGTGATGAGTCAGACAGAACTGACAATGACCAGACAATAACAACAAAAGGTCTGTACTTATGGACCCATCCCCCAGAAAGTTGTTTTCAAAGGACATGCTATTCAGTATTCAAAGTTTTTAGCATTCAGCACAATCTATTAATCAAGGGTACTATTGAACCTACTTAATTTTTTTCATTACTTCATGTTAAAACGAAGGACTTCTCCAAAGGCTTTTTCCTCCTTAAATCAATATGTGATTCATTTTTTGTTTTTTTTTCCCAGAAAATCAGTAGACCATAATTAAATAGATTATTCTCTTTTTAGTCCTTTTGTAGTTTTAAATGATCAAATGACTTTTTCATTCTGTAAAAAATAGAACAACCAAGAGGGGGAAGTTATATTTTCTCAGCAACAGGGAGGACCTGTTACTGAAGCCAAAATAATAGTAACCTTAAGGGCTGAATGACTGTTGTGTCTTAAAAGAAAAGTCAGGCATAATTTTTGCATGTATTCTAGATTTTTTTTCACAAGAGGATTTCAAAGGGTTTAGATAAAGGCAAGGTAATATGCCATAGACTAATAAAATACAGAGGAAATTAGCTCAGGTGAAAAGGAAAGCTCTCAACAAGGAAATTCTAAAGGCATGAAGAGAAGCAATTCTTATAAGTAAGAAAGAGGGAAAATATCTTAAAAATCAGATTGGAAGCTCGAGAAATTAACCAAACAGCTTAGTTTTTTATTATTAATTTTTAAGCACAAAGCTTTAAAAAAACTACTGGATTTTAGAAGCCAGGATAGAGATGGCAAAGATAATCTAGCTGATGCTGTTCAGGAAAGCTATGAGAGAAGAAGAAGAAGAAGAAGAAGAAGAAGAAGAAGAAGAAGAAGAAGAAGAAGAAGAAGAAGAAGAAGAAGAAGAAGAAGGAGGAGGAGGAGGAGGAGGAGGAGGAGGAAGAGGAGGAGGAGGAGAAGAAGAAGAAGGAGAAGAAGGAGAAGAAGAAGGAGAAGAAGAAGGAGGAGGAGGAGGAGAAGAAGAAGAAGGAGGAGGAGGAGAAGAAGAAGAAGGAGAAGAAGAAGGAGGAGGAGAAGAAGAAGAAGGAGGAGAAGAAGAAGAAGAAGAAGAAGAAGGAGAAGAAGAAGAAGAAGAAGAAGGAGGAGAAGAAGAAGAAGGAGGAGAAGAAGAAGAAGGAGGAGAAGAAGAAGAAGAAGAAGAAGAAGGAGAAGAAGGAGGAGAAGTATTTGTATGTTTTTAAGGTACACTGGTGGAAAAAGCAGGCCCAGTGAAGGGACATGGCCTCATACCAGGTATGGATGGGATGACAGTAATCAAAGTGGTGAATAAAGAGGGGTAAAGGTGACTTTTGTTTTGATGTAAAGAAAAGCATCAGAGTTGAAATTAAAAGATTCAACTAAGTGAAAAGGCTAGAATGTCAAATATGAATATATATAAAACAAGAATTGATAGAGAAAAAAATAAAGAAGTTAATTCTGTAGGAATAGATGTGGAAATGGAAAAATAGTCATAAATAGCCATTGTCACCTCATTTGTCATCAGGCCATAAACCTGCTAAATAAGACCAACTCATGGTGGTTTGCCCAATGCCATGCATGGCTGGTCTGATCCTTAAGACCATCAGAGTTATTTATGTGTGTATTCTGAGGTCTGGCTAGTGACGTGACCTTCACATAGAGAAGATATCAGTAAGTTGCTAATGTTGCAAACTCTTATTTGGATGAAATTTAACTTTTCCCCTAGAAGGGGATTTATGGCTGACCTTGGTTGTTTTGGTTGCTGGTTAGAGATTTTGCTGTTCAAGATTTTACCTCAACACCAACTTTGTCCAGTATTAGGTGCATTGCTGCCCCCTTTAAAAACTCAAATTTGTGATGTAGCTCTGTTGTTAATTTATGGACTGTTTCTTTAGGCAGAGACTGAGGCATATTTGTTTTCTAGCTAGAATATTTAAGGAAGGGCAGAGTGCTTCTGTGCATCCTCTGTATCCTTCTGTCAAGTTATTGTTCTTTTGTGGACCCTTCCTTATGCTATTAATTTTTCTCCTGGGATAAATGGATCGAACCATCCATTACTAAATTCAGGCATTCACATGAACAGGACAAAACAAAACTTTTTCTTTTTTACCTTAAAAGAACATCTATTTTATTTTTGACTAATTTCCCTTATGGTAAGTTGCAGTAACTGACGGTAGAACTTAGTTATTGGGATGGTGGTGATAAGAGATTATATCTTACTGTCACTTAAGTTTACCCTGGGCTTTAACTTGGCAGAAGTTGAATGCAATATGTTTGGTTATAACAAATATTTTAGGTTTAGAGCTACACAGGAGTAAAGTATACATGTTGAATTTCTGGGGAGTTATTTCATGTATCTTCAATGTTCCTTCCTTTATTCCAATTTGACCAATTTCATTTATGTGTTGTGGGGAAATTTGAAGAGATAATACTTGGATTCCTCTCCTAATTTCCCTGCCCATCTGTGTTATTCCTCTACCGCCCAATAAAAATAAATTGAATAAAATGTTCCTCCATTATGCCAGACAACTGGAAAACCACACCATTTATCAGCCCCCGACAAACTCTATCTCTTTACCAAACTCCGACATCAACCCATCTGGTGGCGACAGCTGCAGCTATGAATTATCCCAGAAACCACATTCAGCTCTGACATAGTTCTACACATCAACCAGTGAGAATTCTCATTCCAAATGCAGAAGTTTGATTTGTAAAATTCTAGAGTCACTATTCATAGCCTCCATTTTAAAGCCTGTCATTTCCTTGGATCAGGTATGCCATTTCAACCGATTTCTACCAGAGATGGAAATAATGAAGAAATAATTGAGGGAAAATGCCACAGATTTTATGGAGGCTCAAACATACCTGTTGCTTGCTGTATGTCACTCATTCCCAACCTTCTTGTCTTCCAATTCCTATTTTTCCCCCTGTGGCCATTTTCCACTTGAGCATGTGTTTCCACTCAAATGGCATGTTAGCACTTTGGTCTCCAGTTGCCTGTTTCCCTTCTACTTTAATAGCACATGCATTTTGTTCAATATATAATTTTTAGAAGAATGTGAAAAAATAACAATAGGATTGCTATCATCTGGACTTCAAAATGGTCTGATAAAGAATGAAGATATTACTCCAAATAGTTATGAAAGTAATTCATATTTTTGATTCTGCTTTGCTTCAGCATCACTCACTCTGTGTGCCATTATTTTGAAAATTTTTGAAAACAGCCATTAAATTAAAATTTATGTAATCCTTGAAGGAAGATCCATGGACAGTTGTCTTTGCATGGGCCTTTACTTTAAAATTAGCTTATGAGTACAAAAGATCATTGAGTCTCATCTGTCATGACCTGCCATTATATGGCTGCACAAATGAGAGGAACATGGAAAAAGAAGTTTTTCCTGCATTAATTAATAAATTGTTAAGCATTTATTTAATACTAACTAGGTGTCAGTCACTGTGCCAAGTACTAGGGATACAACGACAAAATACAGTTGTACTTGTCCTCAAGGACCTTGCCTTTTACCAGCGCACATATAAATAAGGGTAAAATATACATAAAGAAAATACAAGGTAATTTCAGAAGAAATTAGCTATTTTATAGATGCAAGGGAGGTATCCAGAAAGGTCTCATACAGGAGGTGACGTTTGAGCTAAGTTTTAAGGGAAGGGAGAGATTCTAAAAAGTGGAAGTGAGGAGGGAATGAATTCCAAGCAATGGAACTGTCGTTACAATGTCAGAAAGATGGGAGATAAAATATCATATGGGAGGAACGGTAAGTTTTAAAAGCCACCGAGAATAAGATCAATGGAAACTTTCAGTGTCACAATCACAAAATCATAGCATGTCATAGATGAAGGTAATCCTGTGGCCACCAAATCTGACCTATGCCTGCAAATAACACCTTCAGTAAATACAAGACAAGTGATCACCTAGTCTTTGCTTGAAGACCTCCAACGTAAAAAACCCAATACCTTTAGAGTCAGTCTATTTTACTTTAAGATTGCTAGTTAGCCTTTCTTGACTGTAAACCTAAATGGACTTCTTTGTGACTTCTGCTCATTTTCTTAATGTTGCTGTCTGGTGCAATACCATTTCTCTATTTTAATTTTTCCAGTATTTGAAGTTAACATGATTTCCTACCCAAGTCTCTTTTCCAGACTAACCATGTCCAGTTCCTTCAACTCAGCTTCATTTGGTATGAATCTGCAGACCCTCCAAATTCTGAGTTGTCCTCCTCTGAATGTTCTTTTCAATTTCCTTACCTAAATGTACCTCTTAGAAATGAACACAATATTCCAGGGTGGAGTATAATGGAATTCTACCTCTTTACACCTCATCTTAAACCTAAGAAGTTGACATTTTCAATTCAAGTATAAGATGTTACCTTTATCCCCATAAATTGAATCTTTTTTTCATTTGGCCCATTGCTATATGGTTTCGAGAAGTTTTGGAATCCTGACTGGAATCTAGCTATGTTAGCTCTCCCTTCTTCTAGCCTATGTGTCATTTGATAAGCTTGCCATGTCTACTTTACCTCTGATGTATTCAAGCAAACCTTGCCAAAATGAGAGCTTATTATACATTAGATAGTACTTGAAATCATTACCCAGAGGCATAATTACACAAAGAGAAAGACTGACTCTACAAAATAGCAGGCCATTCTGATTTGCAATTTCCGAAAATTCACGGCTGATTCCTACTCCTCAGTGCCATTCCAGCTGTTTGCCCTCCCCTCCAACCCCTTCCTAGCTATTACTGTTCGTGTTTAGGAAATATCCAGGGCCTGGAGCAGGCACCGCTGGTTAAAAGGGTGATTAACAGATGTTAAAGACAGGTGTTTCAGACCATTAGCACCTAATTGAAACTTTCTCCATAATGTACTCAGAGGTATGAAAGTAGTGTTGGGGAAAGGAGAGCCTGGAAAAGAAAACAGGAAGCTATCTGAAGCATTTTAAGGTCTTGAATAAATACTTGAGTCCCATTCATTGGTGCTCTCCAGAAACTAACTGATCAGAAATGAAAGAATTATCTCATAAATTTCATGTCTACACAATTTAGAATAGGATCACTGGCTACAATGTCATAATAAGATATTCAATCAATAGTGTCGTCTTCAAATCTGAATGACATCAGTACACATGCAAACAGGTGAATACAGATACAGTTCCTGCCCTCAGGGGACTTCCTATTTTCCGTAGCATACTATAAGATGGGTTTAATGTAACTTTCCCATAAAATGAAAATAAGGGAAGTGATTTCTCAAGAACATGCAGTGAATCAGCAGGCAAAGAATCCAAAGAGCTAGACCAGATGTCAAAGAACATGAATTTTGTTCTCAACCCTTTCACTGACTCCCTGATGTGGCTCTGGTTAACTCATTTAATTTTAAATCTCCTTATAAAAACAATGCTTTCCGACACTTTGGTCCCCTTAGATCTTTTCATATGAGCACTCTCAAAGTTTGAATCATTTTTTTCTTGCCAATGCATAAATTAGATTCAAACCAGTTGGAAACTCTAGGAAGTTGTAGCAACACTTTTAGGCTACCATTAGCATGGGCACGTTGCTATTCTGTGATAGTGATAAGTGACATGAATATAGCTCTTTCTATATATTATTTGAGTTTCACGACTATAGTGAGGTTTCATATTACTCTCTAGTCTGACATTAAAAGCTCACTTTTCTAGTCATCTTACGCATTCCTCCTATCCACATACTTTATAGTCAAACCATGCTAGTTTACTTGCTGCTGTTACTCACAGTAGACAATTCATTCGGAGTCCTTATCCCTTTGCATGGAGTGTTTCTGCCCTGTACCTGAATGCTCTTACTCCTCTCTTGGGCCTCTTGGAATCTTAGGTTTTCTACATATCCTAGAGGAGATCTTTTCACGGATCTCCTAGAAAGGCCAGTGCCTTTCCTTCCAAGGTTCCCTTGTATCTACTTTGAATACATCATGTATGTAACTATACTCTGAGGATAAATGTCATCTCCCTTGTTATCATTGAAGAGAAAGACTATTTGACTGTTTCCTCTGAGTCTCCAGAATTTAGCGTATAATAGGTTTACAAACAAACAAAAGGTGAACACGTAACTAATAAATTATATATTAAAATAATAAAACAAAAGATTAAAATAAATAATAAATTCTTACTGGCTGATTGATAGATATTATTCTAGAGGTCTCTCCACATATTGTTATTTCCACTTTATATATGACCGCAATAAGGCACAAAGAGATTGAGGGGCTTCCCCGTAGCCAGAGCGCTAATAAAGGTAGGAGTGGGGATTTTCATCCAAATATCCTTAATTCTTGGTTCACTGCACCCTATTGCCTCTCTACTTAATGATCTCACTTAATGCGGTCATAGAGCTAGCAAAATCTAGAACAGATTAATACCATATTCTTTTTATTGCTGCTCCAGACATACGATGTTATTGGTATAGGGAATTCCCCATGAAGAAATTCATTCCACCAGCGCAGATCTGCATCCACCATATAATTTACGGTCTTAGACACATGCCCAAGGAGGAGGTGGGGGGTTTTGGGGTGGGGAGAACTTCATTTGCCTTGGGTCATACAGCCTGAATATGTCAGACAGAACTTAAACGTAGGTTAAAAAAAAATAAAATAAAAAATAAATTAAAAAAAATGAAAATATAAACAAACAAAAAAAAAGAACTCAAACATAGGTCTTTCATAGTATGAACTACATTCTCTGTCCTTTCCAACATGACTCTCAAATGTCAGATGTCTTCAGCAAACCACAGCAAGGACTAGATTGCATTCATAGTTTAAGGATATTGATCCAACGCTTTTCAACTAAGCATAAAAGGCTCCAAATCAATCAACAACTGCTACTCCAATTAATGTAACTAACAAGGATTTCTATTGCCCTGATACTTTTATGTGGTGAGAGATGAGAATACTTCTTTGGCTGAGTTACAGAATCAACTGAGCATGTAAAATAGGTGTGAACAATTTCTAAATATTTCTTTTGAATCACTCACTTATCGAAGCCATAAACTAGATGCTATATATACACATACTTATACACATATCACATATATAGAATCACATATACATATATACACATGGACACATACATATATACATATATATGTGTGTGTATACACATACATATATACACACATACAAATCCACACATATACACATACATACATACATATATACATATCTCACTCTGAAAGGAACGAGAAGTTTTAGGCCATTGAGTGAAATGAGGTAGCTACAAAGGAAGTGTACTGGGATTGCTTAACAAGAACCATGTATATCTTGCAGGGCTTGAGTAAAGTCAGTGCGAATTCCAGTGTTCCAATAGTACTCTAGTGGTAGAGTAGTTCCAGCCAAGCCCTGGGAGTGAAGTGCTTGGAGAGACACTATCTCTTCCCCCCACCTTTAAAAGGTTGGAAGATTTAGACTTCTCATCAATGTCAGTAATGTGTGTGAAGCAAGGAACTGAGAAAAAACTAGACATGGAAAGGAAAAGCAGCCTCAGGATTCTCCAAGGCCACTGACTCTTCTAGACCAGCAAAGACCTACACAGAACCAAGGGAAATTCATTACGACTCATGACTTTTTGGAAAAAGGAAGAATAGGATTTCTACTGAACCTGGAACTACAAGTTTTCCTTTTTCTGAACATACTCGCAGAGGTCAAGCCTACTTTTCCATGTACCCTATGTGTACTTGTGAGATAGTGTGTCCCAGAGTATTTTTCGGAGGGAGGCAAGAAGAGTATTTGTGTATTTCAGTCTGTACTAGGCCTGCTCTGTAAATACTTCTTTGTAAAAGCTTTTGTTTATTGAGTCATTTTCAATGCTGTTTGACTCTTCATGAACCCATTTGAGGTCTTCTTGACAAAGATACTGAAATGGTTTGCCATTTATTTCCCTAACTCAATTTACAGATGAGGAACCTAAAGAAAACAGGGTTAAGTGACTTGTCCAGGGTCACAAAGCTAATAAGTGTCTGAGGCCAGATTTGAACTCAATAAGATGAGTTTTCCTGATTGCAGGCCCAGCGCTGTATCCATTGTACCATCTTGTGAAAGCTAATTGATGCTAATTTTTATTGGAGAAAGATCATCTGGGTGAAAGTTATTGGGACACACCAAATTATAGTTCATAAACAATAGCACTAGAATCTCCAACATCTCAATGTTATCTCTAGATCAATGAGGAGAACTGTAGCCAGCCACCCTCTAGAACTCGAGCTCAGGCAGGTTCTGGACAAATGAACCCAGAATGGATTCCACAATGATATTAAAGAGTTCGAGCTGGGAGATGCCTCGGAAGCCCACTAGACCAATTTCTCTTATTTTAGATATAAGGAATCAAACCCAGAAAAGTGAAATAACTTTCTAGAAGTCACACAGGTAGCAAAGTTATAAAAGTAAGATTTGAATTTAGATCTATCACCTCCACTCTACCCAGCTCTTTCCCAGGCTTCAATTTGTCAGTGAAGGATCTAAGTGACTTCCCTCTGCAGAACGAATGCATGAGAACAGTCTGGCAGATAACCAAAGAGACAGCTGAAGTAGGCTGTGGAACACTTAGGAAAAACCAAGGTCATCCGTTGCATCCTGGGCCATTGTCAGTCATCCTGACTCTTGTCCTGCCACTGGACTTCAGTGACTCTGGAAGAGGGAGCAAGATTGATGACTTGGTGCAACTCTGCGTCACTTCAATTCAATTCATGCCCAAGTCAAGACAACACCCTATGACTGGGTCCTCTTCCAAATGAAGGTCGAGCAACAACAATAATAAAGGTTCTAGCAAACACCTATAGTGTGAGCAGTCCATGATGTTGATGATAGTGAGATCAATGTGTTTTCAATACTGATCATGAATGAAGAAGAGTTTTTATTCCATTATGAAAGTCTGATTTAGATTTGTATCCTTACACAGGCAATAGGTTAACCCACTTTACAGCAAATCCATTCTGAATGGAGGCCTATGGAGAAATCCAATCTTTTCTCCAGAAAATAGAAATCTTTCAAACATTTGTTAAAAGCCTTTTGTTGATTCTCCCACACCTTTGCAGAGCTGGGACTTCCATAGTGTGAAACATTGGATATATCAGAATTCTTTATTTTTTTTACTGGTTTTTTTTCTTTTTTTTAACCTTAAAAAAATAAGATTATAAGGAATGGTTCTCTGGGCCAGTAGAGAAGAAGGGATAAAGAGAAAATATAGTCAACTTTTTTTAAAAACCCAAGAAATAGTAATTATATATATATGTATATATATATATACATATATATATGTATATATATATATATACATATATATATATATATAAAGTATTTGATTGAAACTCCAGAGGTCAGCATCATCTATCTAGCTTGAGGAGAGAACATGCAAAGGACTGTTGGTGGGATTATGGACCTCAGATGTGGACAAACCCTGCTTCCCAAGGAATCAGTTCACTTGTTGATGAACATTGCTTGATTCCTCAGGACTTTGTTCTTTCTGTACTCTTTATGGAATTACTTTTGCTTTCTCTTACTCAGTCCAGATGCTCTACACAGCTATTCTTCCATACTCTGTGTGTGTAAAAAAAAGAAATAGAACCTGGTGTTCCTGTACATGGGTACCCTAGCTCTACACACAATCACTCTTTTCCTCCTTTATCCTTCTACTAGTACTACAAACCACAAGTGTCTTTATCAGTGGTATTTATTTAAAGAGGGGAAGGTGGTTGGTTGTGGGGTTTGTCCTTCATTCTTGAAGAGGACCATGACATCAGGGAGATGATGACATGACTTGCAATTGACTCCAGCCTCACTTTCTCCTCCAAAGCCATCTGGGTCCAGTGACCAGACTAATTTTTATATAAATGATGGGAATAAGGTGATCCTTAATCAAAAAGGCTTCCAAATAGATACCACTGAACACAGACTAGGTGCTCAAACACTTATTGAACCCTCCTGACTAGCTGACATCATCCTAGGCTAAATGACCTCTGGCTATTCCCACTGGAACACCAAAGCATGCTGCTCCCAATTGACCCCTTCCCCCCAAAAAACTGCTTCTATTGCAGATTTAGGACTGGTCCAGCCAGGGGGCACTGGATGAACCTTAGAGGACAACTAGTCTGTTTCCCTCACTTTATTGATGAAGAAACAGGCCCAGGGGGTAGAAAAGATTTGCCTGTACTTATACAGCTAGAACATGGAAGAATGGGGATTTGAACACGGATCTTAAGTACCATGCTCTTTTCAATTTCTCTAGGGTTTTTCCTAGTGAGAGCAGAGTGCTATCAGGAGAAAGAACCTTAACCCTTTTATCTCTATATTATTATCCCTCCAATTGAGTGTGCAGTCACATTCAGGATCAGTGATATTCAGAGTCAGAATAAGTTTAAGTAGGAAATGATAACTCTCTGTATAGTCTATAATGTCAATCTCTAGGGAGAAGATAAGAAACAAAGAATTTTACTTGCAGTCAATTACATTGACCTCCTGGTTAGAAATATATGGGGGATTTCTCCTTACTTACTCCAGAGACTGCCTTTTAATATCATGAGGTTGTGAAGATAAATGACTTTGATGAGGTATTTTCTTCTTTGGCTCAAACTATTATCCCTAGAGAGATGGTTAGTGGAGAAACAGTCTTCTCAAACCAGATTTGTATAGATCAATTCTTGACAAGACCATTGCCAATACTACAGTTCAAATTTCCTGAAATTATTATGCGAGATGGTGGGCATTTAGAAAATGTAATATTCAGAAGATGATTAAATTGGTTCCAGATGTCTAAGGGATCAGTGTGTAGATTAGTAAATGGTATATCATATAATATTAGAATTGGAAGAGCCTTCAAAGGTCAGTTCTTTCAATCCTCTCCCCAAAGCATGAATCCCTTCTGCAGCATCCCTGACAAGTGGCCATTCATCTGCTGCTTGCAAACCTAACAGGATGGGAATTTAATACCTCACAGTCAGTTCATTTAATTTGTAAGCAGCTGTAAATATTTAGAAGGGTCTTTCTTATGTAACCCCTATATCAATGACTCCTTCTTGACACAAATGGCCCCCAATGTACTCTGTGGGGTGATTCTCATTCCTCCTTCTCTGTCTTCACCTACTATACCCAAGGAATATCTTATCTGGTACTCCTCCAAAACCTGGCCTTCAGCTCCCTTGTAAACTTTCAAGCTGGCAAGGCATTAAACATGGGACAGGTTATAGTTAATAACATCATTGACAAAGTAGCTAAGCAAACAGATGCTTAAGAACATCACCACTTTTCCTTTTCCATTAGACCCTGATTTCCCAGATGAGCCAATATGTTTCTCCAGACTTATAATATTATCATGAGAGCAACCTTACAGATGAAGCGGGGAAAACCTCAAGGCTGCTTTTTTTGTGCTATTTGCCCAAACTGTATATTGTAAGTTTGCCTAAGTCATGAAAAATGATAGTTATAGCTCTTTGCAAGTAAGGAACACACAGCTACCAAAGGAGTGACCAAATCTGCTGCAATGACAAAGATTCATATCTGTGCTTCACTTATGGAACCAAATTCTGCATCTTGGCAAAACGTTGGTCCTGGTTTTACCTACTCTCTGCAGTGACTCAGTAGAGTGAACATCTACTGTAAGTTCCCAACATCCCTTCTCCAGGATCAAGATCCATATTTACTTCAACTTCCTATCCCATTATGTGGTTTCTAGTCCATGCCAGCCTGGTTACTCTTTTTGACATATGCCATCATGTCAATGCCCTCCTGAAACTGTATTTTATTCTCCATATGTGGTCTGACCAGCATAGAGTTGAAGGGGACAATCACCTCAATTGTTATGGACACTGTACTTCTATTAATGTTCTCCTATCTTCAGTCCATCTCCCAGAAAACTACCAAAGTGATATTCCTAAGGCACAGGTCTGACTGTTTCACTAACCTACTTAACAAATGCCTGATACCTCTAGGATCACAAAGATTCTCTTTTTTTTTGGCTTGTAAAGCTTCTTAGAACTTGGATCCAAGTAGGATATTTAAGATCAGAGGCTTGGTAGTAGAAAAGAAAAGTAATCCTGAGGCTTGAGAGTGCAGAGATAGGGGAATGGAGCAGGGAGAAAGATGATGAATTCGATTTTAGAAATTCTGTATTTGAGATAGAATATATAGGTAGAGATATTCTTTAGGTATTTAAAATATATCGGACAGGATGGAATAAAGGTAAGGACTTCCTGAGCTCTCCCACATTCCTCTCCAAACAAATTTAAAATAATGGCTCAAATTGAATGCTGGAGGGGCAGAACCAGTAAAAGATTAGGGTAAAACAATTTTCCAGTACAGGACAACTAAAACGATTGGCAGGGTGGTGGTCAGCTTTGGAGCCCAGCACAGACCAAACAATAGCTGGGACACCAGCAGCAGACCTTAGAGGCATTTCATCAATGGCAGCAGCAGCAGTAGTTTTGGGAGTTCTCAATACAGATGGTAAGGGGGTTGAACAAATAGTCATAAGGATCCTTTGCTGACACTGGGTTCAGACTCTGTTGCTTTTCCATACACAGTTCCAGGTGAAGTACAAGAGCTAAAAAGAGCACCAGCTTATTATTTCTTGCTTGCTGTAGCAGAGATACAGGGATCCTGGCCACAGCAGGCCAGAGCACAGGCCAGGGGAGCAGTGACCACACTTCTCCTTAGATCATACCACCTTGGAAGAACAGAAAACCTATACACCTCCGAAGGTAGCTCTGAAAACAGCAGAAAGAAAGGCCCAAACCTTGGGACAGTGCACCTTCCACCTCAGGAGAAAAGAGCAACAGTAATATAAAGTTATGGCAAGAAACAGGATAAAAAAATGAGTAAATAGAAAGAATATGACCAGAGAGTTAATACGGTGACAGGGAGGATTAAGACACAAACATAGAAGACAAAAAAGTCAAAACAGCTCCACAGAAAGCTTCAAAGAAAAAGTGTGAACTGGGCAAAGACACAAAAATCAGTTCTAAAAGAGCTAAAAATGGATTTTAAAATCTAATAAGAGAGGAAAAATGATGGTGATATAAGAAAATCTAGAAAAGAGAGTAAATGGGATGAACTAACCAATAGCATGTAAGTGGATAACAGAATGGATTAAAAACTGGAATCTACCAATAATAATGTTTACAAGAAACACACTTGAAAGAGAGAGAGATAGAATAAAAATTAGGGGCTGGAGCAGAATCTATTATGCTTCAGTTGATTTAAAAAAAATATAAGACAATGTCACTTTTTAATCTTTTCATCAGAATAGGCCTATCCTAGAAAATCAAAAAATGTGTGACCTCCTACATTTGTCACCATTTAGTCAATGACCAAACTGATGTTCATGGGTTCATAGACTGAGAGATGAATAAGAGACCTTAGAGGTCAGCTAGTACAAACTTCACATTTTAGAGAAAAGAAACTGATGGCCAAAGGGGATGAAGAGGCTTGCCTAAGGTCACAGAGTTAGTGGCAGAGTCAGGATTTGAACCAACCTTTTTTTAATACAAATCCATATCACTGATCTCTTCCAACTGAAGCTAAATTAGCAATTTTGCTGCCTGAAACTCAATAGAATTACTGACAAAAACGTCTTCAACTGATTCTCATACCAAAATATTTACAAACCTACAATCATTTTAATTCTGTTTTTCCCAGATGACATAAATCACTGATTGCCAAAGTCAGAAACAGTTCCAAGTCTATACTGGTTTGTGAGAGATTCTCTGGGCCAGGAAGATGCCTTTATCTCATCTGAAAAAATTAAAGTATCATATTCAATATAAATTATTGATTTCAATAAGGTCCTTTTCAGTCCTAAAGTTGTGAGAAGAATTATTCTAAATATTCCAAAGATTTTCTTTTTGTTTTCCAAGAGGAATGGACAGACACATGTATATACCCTATTTTAAGGAGCTTTTTTTTTAACATTGGAATAAAGACAATGGGAATTTTTCTTTCACCAAAATATAAATTAAAGGATGTCATAAAAGTCTAATATGTCTCAACAAAATGCTTAGGAAGTGAAAAATCACAATTTCTATTTCAGAAATCTTTTTGGATAGAAAGTTTTACATATTTACGTTTGAGATTTCTTAGGTAGCTTCTGTCCTTCACAAAGTACTTCAATTCATCTCTGAAAGCAAATGGTACAGAATGAAGAAACAAGAATCAACAGAATATATGGTACACAATATCACAAAGACATCCAAAAAGACAACAAGGAGAGGCAATAGAATTCTGGTCAAATGCTACCAACAGTTGATGTTAGTTATCATAAATTAGACACAGCCCTTTTTTTGATTATTAACTAATACACCAATTGTTTTCAGTAAATATAATTTAAAAGAGATAGAGGATGTTAGATGTCTCGTGGGGAATGTCTGTTGTCAAATAAATGTGTCAATAAATTGATTTTTAAAAGATGTATTTTTTGTGTATTGACAATAAGTCAAAAATCTATTTCCAATTTGGAATGAAATCATAACAAATGCATTTTGTGTTCATGGGCTAAGGGCAGAGGAATGTAATAAAAATTAATCTCCAGTTAGCAAACATTTAATGTTATTTTGTTTTCAGTGTTTGTGATTAATTTTCATGAAACTAAAGCATATTGTTATAATAAATATCTTTTTTCTGGCCTGACAACATCAAATATTGACAATTAGATTGTACATCTGATTAACAGATGGGAAAAATGTTTATGGATAAATAAGACTTGCTTTTTAAGTGCTGAAAGATTGATGTTCCCTCCTGGTAACTCTAATCTATGATAAGGAAACAATTTAAGAACTGAATTCCATCAATCACAGTCAAACTTGGTGTAGGAATATTTGCAGTTGCATAACAGGTTTAGCTTGGAGGACGCTACTCAGGCAAACAGAAAGAGAAAACTTACAGGCACTCTCTGAAGAAGAATTGCTGCAAAACAAGCTTAAACCACTTTATCAAAATGGATTCATCTATATGGATAATACAGGGAAAATTCCCAATAGTCTGCGTATTTTAACTGATTTGTCTCATAATTTCTCCGTAGATGACCACTCCCTCTCTCTCTCTCTCTCTCTCTCTCTCTCTCTCTCTCTCTCTCTTTCTCTCTCTCTCCATATATACATACATACACATATATGTACATATATATATATACACATACATATATACATAAAATATATTTTAATATTCCATAGGTGCTATAACACTGGACTGCAAGGAAAATTATAGTCCCATTGGGCTCTTTCCTAACCAGACCACACCTATAACACGGTGCACAGTTTGGGAATGCCATGTTTTTTTATTTGTGAAAGTGTAAGAGACTATTGGGAGGCTACCAGTAAGGTGAAGGACACATAGAACCGGTGATCTCATCAATCTTCTACCATATGAAATGATATCCAGTAGAAGAGCAATAAACTTGTTCTTCTTGGAACCAAAGTGCAAAGCTATGATAGTGGGAGTGAGGAAGGGGGAGGGAAGATGAGAGTGTGACTATGACCAAAGTTAAGGAAAAATTTGCCAACATTTAGAGCTATTCAAAAATGGAATTAGTAACCTTAAAGGGTAATGAATTACATGCTGTTAAAGGCCCTTAAATGGAGAATCATGATTGGTGGAGATTTTGTTAAGGGGAATTCATGAGCTGGGGGTCAATAGACTTCTGAGGTCTCTTCTAACTTTTCAGATTACGTGATTCAGTGAAATAGACAAAAGTTGAAAACTGGGCAAGCATTCAGTGAAGTCAGACAGTGTTGATGATCAGTCTCCAAAATAGAGACCTATTTCCCCCAAATAGCAGGTTATTATGGTTGAATTGTCCAGATAATTGATTCTGCTCTCCCCAGCACTTTGCTGGTATTTATGCAAAAATAATGAGCTTCAATCTTTGCTCCCAAAAGTTATTCTCACTAAAGAGTATGATCTATTAGGGAAAAATGTCATGAAATAAATACATAAATACATTGTTTAAATGAAACAATGAGCAACAACAGGAATAAAGGGGACAAATCAGTCAAGATTTTCTTCTATTTTTTTCTGGATCATTCATATCAGGCTGCTGATCAATGACAGAAATAGCTTAAAGCCCAAATTTTTTAGCATTATTCTTCTTCTTAACAATGAATCAAGATGTGGATACATTAGATAGACTACATATATAGTTCATGAGAAACTGAAATAGGCTGAAAACATAGCTGAAGTTTACAAAGAGAATATAAACTCAGTGGTGATTTTTGGCAGAGTATATGTGATTAAAACATCCAGATAAAAAAAATGAAAAAGATGTTTTAAACACATTCATATTTCCCAAACATTTAATTTTGGGATGTCCCCTAGATTTTCCATGAAGGACATCTACTTGGAGCTGGAAGGGACCCTAGAAGCCAACAAATCCAATTCCCTTATTTTACAGATGAGGAAACTGAGGCTGAAAAAAGTAAATAAAAGTCAAGAAGTAAGTTTTAAATTGAAGTCTTTCTCACTCTAAGTCCAGTGATCTATTTATTGTTTCCCTAAGCTTTCTTATCTTACTGTTATACTATACAATATAATTATACTAAACTATATAGAATGTTATGCTTACAAAATGTTTTGTGTACATCGTAGTATAAGAATACACCAGAATGTATGGTACAGAATAGGTGTTGGATTTGAAGTAAGAGGACCTTGGCTTGCATCCTAGCACTAGCACTTAACAACTTACATGGTCCTGACCAAATAAAATCTCCTCTCTTGGCCTCAATTTCCCCAGATGCTAAATGAGAGGGTTAAACTGAATGGTCTTTTAAAGTCCTTTCCAACTTTAGAATTTCTAAATTGACATATCATTTCATAATAGAACAAAAAGTATTTTATGATCTGAAGGTTTGGTTCATGAAAATTTGTTTGGCAAAGCAAAAATAGTGGGCCTTTGAAATGTATATGTAGGAGTAAGATAAAAAAGGAAAAGAAAAAAGGAGATGGGTAAGGAAAAAAAGAAAATTTTTAAAAGATGAAAACTAAAAGAAAAGAAAATTAAGGAGGTGAGAAAAAGAAAGATGAAGAAGAGGAAAATCCCCTCCTAAATAAATAGATTAGCCAAAGAGCAAAGGTTAAATTTTGGCTCCGAAGAAAAAATATCAACAAGAGTTCTTTTACACTTTGGTCAAGTAAAAATAAACAGATACAATAATGCCTCAGTTACCCAAATGCTGTCAAGGAGTTAGGTGTTGCATACAAGCGAATTTTCTGTTGAATTCAAAATATCCCTAAAAAATCCCTACTTTAAAAATAATAATAATAAGCATTTTCTCACATAGTAAATGAGTATTATTATAGCTAATATCCAACCCAGCTCTAAAATTCCATGATTCTGTAGCTAGAATCCTTCTTTTAAGTTAAGGATGTATATTACCCAGTAAGTCCCAGAGAGATCATAGAACCAGAAGAAATTTCAGAGGTAGATAGAGTAAAAAGAGCTCTGGATCTGGAGTTCAAGGACTTAGATTCAGTGCCAGTTACTACCTAATATTTGCATGCAAGGTAGGGGAGTACACAAGACCAAATCCAGACACCAAAGGTGGCTTCATGGTGGCTTCAGCTAACAAGTAGCTCCTGGCAATTTGTTTCATTTCTACCCTCCAGGAAAAGCAGAGACCAGAAGGAACAAAACATCAGGTAATAGTACTCATCCCCACTACAAAAGAAATTCCTCCCTTGTATGGAAAATCTGAGGATTATTTGTGCCTGGATCCCAGATGTGTATTCTATGGCTACTTGCCCACAATATCCCCCAAGTTGGATACTGGCCTGGAAGGTGTTGATTAATGTGTTTGATCTTCTATTACACTATGGTTTCAATGTCATGAAAAGTAAAATGCAATCAACTTCCCAGGAATTCACCACAACTCTTGACCATTATTTCCCAAAAGGTGATAATAATTTACTTGTAAGAATGTATATTGAGTAGATTGTTGCTGGATTTTGTAGTGGATTTTGTAACTGTATTTGAATCCTGGCTCTGTCACATCCCACATATGCAAACTTGGGCAAGTCACTCAGTTTTTCTGTTTCCTGCTCTGTAAATGAAGAGATTCAACTAAATGACTCCTGAGGTCCTTTTCAGCTACAAATTTAGGATCTCAGGAGCCCATAATTTTCTTACTAAAATTATTAATACTTAGAATACATTTAAAGAGTTCTTTTTGGTTTGCAAAGTTCTTTCCTCATAATATCTCTATCAGGTAGGTAAAAAGTTTCATTATTCTATTTTACTGATGGAAAGAACTATGGCAGAGTAGCACACAAGCTCTTGTCTTGAGCTCAATCTAGGGTATATGCATTTAGTTTCTTACTAGAGAATGTGGTGAGATATAGTGAATGGGTGGAAATGATTTTCCATTAGTATTCTTTTTAAAAATATTTATTTTCAGTTTTCAACATTCATTTCTACATAATTTTGAATTTCAAATTATCTCCCTAACTCCACCCTTCCCACTTCCCAGGACAGTGTGTATTTTGATTACTCTTTCCTCCAATCTGCCCTCCCTTCTATTATCCCACTTCTCTTACCTCTTTAAGAAAAACTTCCATACCCAATAGAGAGTGAAGCCAAATCCAGTGAAAGGAAGGCTCACTTATTTCCTCTTATCTTCCCCTTCTTCCACTTCATTGTAAAAGCTCTTTCTTGTCTCTTTTATGTGAGATGATTTACTACATTCTACCTCTCCCTTTCTCTTTCTCCTAGTGTATTCATACATTCCTCTCAACACTTAATTTTTTTTAGATAACATTCCTTCATACTGAGCATGTGTGTGTGTATGTGTATGTGTATGTATATCCCCTCCAATTATCCTAATACTGAGAAAGGTTTCATGAGATACAAATATCATCTTTCCATGTAGAAATGCAGACAGTTCAACTTTAATAAGTCCCCTTATAGTTTCTCTTTCCTGTTTACCTTTTCATGCTTCTCTTGAGTCTTGTATTTGAAATTCAAATTTTCTATTTAGTTCTGATCTTTTCAATAAGAATGCTTAGAAGTCCTCTATTTCACTGAAGTTTCTTTTTTCCTCTGAAGTTTGATATTCAGTTTTGCTGGGTAGGTGATTTTTGGTTTTAATCCCAGCTCCTCTGACCTCCACATTCCAAACCCTTTGATCCCTTAGTGTAGAAGCTGCTAAATCTTTTGTTAATCATGATTGTGTTTCCACAGTACTTGAATTGTTTCTTTCTGGCTGCTTGTAATATTTTCTCCTTGACCTAGAAACTCTGGAATTTGGCACAATATTCCTAAGAATCTTCCTTTGGTGATCTCTTTCAGGAGGTGATTAGTGGATTCTTTCCATTTCTATCTTAGCCTCTGGTTCTAGAATATCTGGTCAGTTTTCCTTGATTATTTCTTGAAAGATGATGTCTAGGTTCTTTTTTTTGATCATGGCTTTCAGGAAGTCCAATAATTTTCAAATGATATTGCCTGGATCTATTTTTCAGGTGTTTTTCCAATGAGATACTGCACATTGTCTTCTATTTTATCATTCTTTTGGATTTGTTTTATAACTTCTTTCTTAAAATTATTTTATGCATTTTCAGTTTTCCACAATCATTTCCATATATCTTAGATTTTCCCCTCCCTCCCCCTTTTTTCCCCTCCCTTCCATGCAATCTTATACAAGATCTACACATACATACATATTAATTACATTTTCACCTTAATCATTTTGCATAGAAGAATTTAAATGAATGGGAGAAACCATAAAACAAAACATAACACAAGAGAAAAAGATATGCTTCATTCTGCTATCCAATTCCATAGGTCTTTCTCTGGATGTGGAAAGAGTTTTGCCTCAAGAGTCCATAGGAAATTCTTTAGGTCCTTGCATTGCTTTGAAGGACTAAGTCTACCAGAAATATAATTTCTTGATTTCTCATAAAGTCGTTAGCTTCCTTTTGTTCCATTATAATTTTGAAGGAATAATTCTCTTCAGTGAGCTTCAGACCTCTTTTTCCATTTGGTCCATTCTATTTTTTAAGGTATTCTTTTTCTCATTGGCTTTTTTGGACCTCTTTTGCTATTTGGGGTAGTCTAATTTTAAAGCTGTTCTTTCTTTTTTTTCTTTGTTATTATTATTATTAATTGTGTTTTCAGTGTTCTACAATCACTTACATGTATCTTAGATTTTTCCCCTCCCACCACCTCATTCCCTCCTATCTCCCCACTCCCTCCTTGAGATGGCATACAATTTTATACATTTATGCATTCCTAAAATACATTTTTACCTTAGTCATGTTGCTTAGGAGAATTAAAATGAATGGGAGAAATCATAAAACAAAACAAAACATAGTAACAAAAAAAAATGGTCTCTTTCACTCTGTGATCGAATTCTATAGTTCTTTCTCTGGATCTAGAAGGTATTTTGCCTTAAGAGACCATTGGGAATTTTTTAAGTCCTTATATTGCAATGAAGTACTAAGTCTATCACAAAAATTCCTCTGACAATGTGGTTGTTGCTCTGTACCAAGTTCTCCTGGTTCTGCTCCTTTTGCTCAGCATCAGTTCATGTAAGTCTTTCCAGGCCTCTCTGAAGTCTTTCTGTTCATCATTTCTTATAGCACAACAGTATTCCATTGCATTCATATGCCACAATTTATTCAGCCATTCCCCAATTGATGGACATCTCCTTGATTTCCAGTTTTTGGCCACCATAAAAAGAGCTGCTATAAATATTTTTGTACATATGCTACCCTTTCCTATTTTTATGATCTCTTGGGGATACAGTCCTAGAAGCAGTTTTTAGTGGGTCAAAGAGTGTACACATTTTTGTAGCCCTTTGGGCATAGTTCCAAATTGCTCTTCAGAATAGTTTAATCACCTCACAGCTCCACCAACAATGAATTAGTGTTTTCAACTCTCCCACATCTTCTCCATAATTCATCAACTTCCTGTTTTGTCATGTTAGAAAATCTGATAGGTCTGATGTGGTACCTCAGAGTTGTTCTGATCTGCATCTCTCTAATCAATAGTGATTTAGAGAATTTTTTCATATAACTATAGATAGCTTAAATTTCTTCCTCTGAAAGCTACCTATTCATATCCTTTGACCATTTATCAATTGGAGAATGACTTGCATTTTTGTACATTTAACTCAGCTCTCTACATATTTTAGAAATAAGGCCTTTATCACAGACACTAGTTGCAAAAATTCTTTCCCAGTTTTCTGCTTCCCTCCTAATCATAATTGCATTGAGTTTGTCTGTGCAAAATCTTTTCAGTTTAATGTAACCAGAATTATTCATTTTGCACTTCATAATGCTTTCTATCTCTTCTTTAGTCAAAAATTTTTCCCTTCTCCATAAATCTGATAAATACCCTAATCCTTGCTCCACTAATTTGTTTATAGTATCAATCTTTATCCCTAGATCATGCATCCATTTGGACTTTATTTTGTGTACGGTGTCAGGCATTGGTCTATGTCCAGTTTCCATCACAGTCTTCTTGCCTCACTCTCATTTCTCTTCCCAATTTTTCCTCTACTTCTCTTACTTGACTTTAAAAATCCTTTTTGAGCTCTTCCATGGCCTGAGACCAATTTGTATTTTTCTTGTTTGCTTTGGATGCAGGAACTTTGGTTTTGTTGCCTTATTCTGGGTTGTATATTTTGCTCTTCCTTGTCATATAAGAAAAGACCTCTTCACTGAGAAAGTAACAATGTGTAGTCTGTTTCTTTTTGTCCTGTTTGCTCATGTTTCCAGCCAAATTCTTCACTGTTAAGCTCTTTGTGAAGTAGCCTGTGTTTCAGCACCAGCTGCCACCTGCCCTGGGGCTAGGGTTGGGCTGGGGCTGGAGCCAGACCATGCTCTCCTCTCCGTCAGATGAGAGACCTTTGAAGCTATCTTTGGTATTTGTGGGTTGAGATGTCTGAAAACTAGAGTAGTTGCTAGCTATTCAATCCTCTAAGGCCTGCTCCAGTTCTGTCAATGCCCAGCATGGACAAACTGCTTTCTACTTGTACCCAGTGAGAAAGAATCTTCCTGTCAATCTTCCAGATTGCCTTGGGCTAGAATTTTGCTCCAGTGTGTCCTTTTGTGACTTCTGCTGCTCTTGAATTAGTTCAGAGCAATTTTCTACAGGTTTTTTGAGAGGTTTTGGGGGAAAGCTCTAGCAGGTCTCTGCTTCTATGCCACCATCTTGTCTCTGCCCCCCCCCCCATTAGTATTCTTTTTTAAAAGGAACCAGTTGTCTGATGATTCTTTATTATGTCACAAAGTGAATGATTCACAATAAAGGATACCAACAAATAAAACACAGTAGAAACTAATAATTGTGACATTGTTCAATCAACTCCTTTGTTGTTCATAGGATAATAGTTTTGAAGCTAGAAGTGAATTCACAATTCATGTAATTGAATAACTCTCATTTTACAGATAAGGAAACTGAGGCATAGAAACATAAATTAACTTGCTCAAAGTTACACAGGTAGATAATTTAATTGCATAACTTCAATTAAACTTCAGTTCTTCTGGTTTAAAATCCAGTAACTATATGGCATGGTGAATAGAGCATTGGGTCTAGAATTAGGAACACCTGAGTTAAAATATGGCTGTAGACACTTTCTGTGTGATGCTGGGCAAATCACGTAATCTTCCTCCATGCTCACCAAATGGAGATAATAATAGCACCTAACACTCAGGACTGTTGAGAGGATATAATAAGACAATATCTGTATACCACCTGGTAAACCTAAATATTAAAGCCTTATATAAATGCAAGCAATTATTGTTTAGTTTCACATAGAATGGACTGGAATAGGGAATAGCCAGTGTTACTTAGAAAAAGATTTAAAAGCTCAGACATTATAAACAGCACCATCCAGAAGGCAGGACTATGTGAGGGAAACTAGCTGCTATTCCTTGCAAAGTGATGTGATGCCTTGAAATAGTGATGTGGGAAAGAGGAAATGATACAGCTACTGAGACTGCCAGTGACTAGAAATTCCATGTGACTGGTGAATTAACAAAGCTGATTTCTTTTTAAGTCTGTGAGTCTCAGATATGGAGTATAAGCTTCTCACTGTATTCCCTGCTTTCCAATCTAAGATCTCCTACATCTGAGATGAGCACACCCCTTCTAACCATTTCTTTCCACTAACTCTAGGCATGTTTAGTCAGAGATCTCCTTCATACCGAGAGATCTGGGAGGAAAATGGGAGAAATGCAAGTAGCTGATGTTTCCACATATATCCTTCATTTGGTTTTCTTTTCACTTTACTCTATGGACCATAACCTATGTTACCACATATTTATAAATCTTGAAATTTGTGTATGTATTATAAAGTAATTAAAGAGAGGAATCCACCATGACTAGAATCCCTAATCATCAAATAACTTGTGTATATATATATATATAGATATATAGATATAGATATAGATATATATAGATAAGTAATTTTTACTATTTTTGTTGAATAAGTGAATATTTAGTGAATGATGACTAGAGGGGGTCAGCTAGGTGGTACAGTGGAAAGAACAGTGGACTTGAAATTATAAACACCTGTCTTCATGAGTTCAGATCCAGCTTCAAACAGTAACTAGCTGTGTGACCCTGGGCAAGTCACTTAACCTCATTTGCCTCAATTTCCTCATCTATAAAATTATCTGGAGAGGGAAATGATAGACCACTGCAATATCTTTGCTGAAAAAACTCTAAATGGGGTCACTAAGGGGTGGACATGACTGAAATAAATAACAAGTACTAAAGAAAAAGGAAACCATGAAGTCTTATCACCTATTTCCAAAAATTTTCTATTCATTCCTCCAATTAGAAATTCTTTTGGAATTTTAAAATCTTCAAATAGCCCTCCAGATAGGTATGTCAATCACTTATACATTTCTGAAAATTACTTTTGTTAGATAATGGGATTGTTTTCACTCTAAGATTAACTGTATTGAGAACTTTTATGGGTGGGGAGTGTAGAGAGTACTCCTGATTTGGAGGCTTTGAGCATTGGATGATATTAATCAGGTGCTAGAGGTTCCAGAGGGAAAGGGCTCAGGAAGTAATTACTCTTCAAATATTTAGAGACAGTGACCACATCCTCCCTAAGCTTTTTTTCCCCTTTCTATTCTGGGCTAAATATCTGCAGTTCTTTCTACAGCAACTTAGGAAATGTTGTTGAGTCACTTTTTCCAGAAAAGGACATTATGAGAGCCGTCAGTTAAGGAGTCTAGGAGCTTGGCAGTGGAGTTCATGTGGGAGAACTTAAAAAGACAAACCTGGACCTTACATTTTTATCTAGTAAGGTCTTTGTTTTCTTCTCATCTTAGAAAATAAATCAGACACAACTGTTTTCTTCAGAAAATAATCTCCCAAAGTAGGAAGATCTACTTATGACCCTGCTTTAACTATTGGCTTGCCTTGGTTAATCTGGTACACAAAGGGAACATTAAGTGTGTGTGTGTGTGTGTGTGTGTGTGTGTGTGTGTGAATAAGTCCAGCCCAGGTGCTCCCATGTGCATCAATTGATGAGAAAATATATTTGATAATAAATATTTTCTTTCCCCTATCAGTGCAAGTTCATTTCAAATAAAAATAAGTAAAAGCAGATGTTGTAATTTTACTTTGGAATGAAAATTTCTTCCTACTACTAAAATCGATGTAATTTAGTCCTTCAATGTGTTCCTAAAATACTGACCTTTTTTTTAAAAAAAAATATACTACTATTCAACAACTTGTGAAGATCTGCAAAGAATTTGAATAGGTGACCTTTCAGAGTCTTGTTATCATTCAAGGCAAAGCAGACAATGTTGTACTGAGCCATCAGCTTTTTCCTATATTTGCCTTAAGTTAAACGCAATTTTTCCTCTGAGTTAGACAACCATTGTTTACACCTCAAGCTTTTTCCTCTCACTAGTAAAAGTTTGAAAATCATATTACACAATAATTCTACTATGTAGCCAAAGGCCTATTCTGCATCTTGTGTCTAGTATATAGTATTCTCTATTATATAATGCAGAACCTATAATGGTATAGCTTATAATGATATGAATTCATATAGTGAATGTCCATACTCTTTTCATTTTCTGAATTGATTGCTAGCTATGACTTTCCCAGGATCATATAGTCAATGTCAGAGGCAGAACATGAACTGAACTCTTCATGACTCCAGATATGTAAATATGTGCATGGATAGATGGATCTAGATACAGGTATGTGGAACACCTAGGTGGCACAGTAGATACAATGCTGGGTCTGGTCAGGAAGACTCATCTTCCTGAGTTCAAATCTAGCCTCAGACACTTGCTAGCTGTGTGATCCTGGGCAAGACACTTAACCCTGTTTGTCAGTTTCCTCATTTGTAAAATGAACTGAAGGAGGAAATGGCAAACTACTCCATTACCTTTTCCAAGAAAACCCCAAATAGGGTCATGAAGAGTTGGATATGACTGAAAAATAACTCAACAACTGCAAATGAATATATAGATACATATATCTGTAGTAAAAGTGACTGTCAGAGGTAGAATGCGAACTGAGTTCATGACTTCTGATATGTATATATGTAATCTATATGTGTATGTAGATTATATGTGTATGTCTATGTATAAAATCTCCCTCTGTAATCTAAAAAGATGTGTGTAAAAATATGTCAAGATAAAGATTTATGCAAATTCCAAAAGAGATAGAAACCTTAAACAAATATACTTAAGAAAGACAGGATTAATGAGCAAATGATAAAATGAGCTCAGGCCCCAAAAATGCTAGTTGATACATCTGGCAACGAATGGTTGCGAATATAGATATTCCACGAAAGGGAGAAACTTGGCAAAGTGTTACAAATGGGCTTTAAATGTAACCATTTGATGAAAAGTGTTGAGAGATTCTGATGTGAGCTTTCAGTGAAGTATGGTGAAACTCAAACATAGCATGGAGCTCTGGATACCACATTGCAAAACAGCACTTTTTTTTTTTTTTTACTTATATGAGTTTAAATTCTGTAGTGATATAATAGAGATGATCTAAAGACCACTTGAAAGTTATCAGCCTTCATCTTATATTGCAGACTTCTGGAAAGCAAGGACAGTGTCAGTTTAACTCACTTTGGAAAGAAAAATAAGCAATTGATAAGTATTTAATAAACACCTATTATGTGCACACTGTACTAGATGCTTAGGGATACAAACACAATGTGAAATAATCACTACTCCATTACCCATAGGGAGCTTAAAAGTAACAAATAAATCCTAACTGTTGCATAAACTCATATTACATATCTGTGTTGATTCCCTATATATGTTAGATATCATTCCTTTACCTCTGATACAAAGATCTCTTTTTAAAAAATTCAAATTTTTCCTTCTTACCCCGGCTAGATTAGTTTTGTCCATGGAGTTTTTCATAATAAAAAATATTAATTTTATGTTTTAGTGTTCTCCTCTAGGTTGGTTAAGAATTCTCTCCTTAGCCAGAGTTAGGAAAGGTATTCCATTTTCCTCCACTATTTAATAATGTGACTTTACATTTCAGGCACTTATCATTGGCATTTATTGTAGTATATAGTAGAAGTTTGGGAGGGTTTTTTTTTGGCAGTTCTTGTCAATTAAGGCATCCTTCTCTTAGTAGTTTATGTTCTTGAATTAATCTAACATCAGGCTGTTAAATTTGTTTGTTTCTGATTCCTGCTTATCTAATCGGTTCCACTGAAAAATGCTTTTTAATCAAGTACCAAATACTTCATATGATGAATGTTATGACGTTTTTTGAGATATAGAGTATTATCTCTAATTCATTCTTATGTGGTTCAATATTTCCCTTGAGAATTGGAAATATTTTTGTTCCATCAAATGAATTTTATTATTTTTCCTCTTCTTTAAAGTAAGCCTTTGATAGTATGATAAGCAAAATATTATATCTAGAAATTAATTTACTAAGCATAGCATTAAATCCATAAATTAATTTTTCATAAATAATTTTTATTATTGTTGGTATGGCTCAACTATGAGCAGAAAATATTATTCCAATTATTTGTCCTTTTTCTGTAAAAACCATTTTGCAATTATATAGTTATGTGTGTTTGTGTCTTGAGCATGTCTTGAGAGATTATCTCCCAGAGATTTTATGGATTTTGTCCTTATTTTGAGAATTTCTCTTTATATTAGGTATTCTTTTAATACTAGGTAGAAATGCTTTTATTTTGAAGATAGACTTTAATTCTTCTCTTTTACTAAAACGATACTTGTCTCAATTAATTTTCTTTTCCTCTGAGGTTTTCCAATTAAGTTATTATGCTGTTTGAAAATTGAGATCTTTATCTTCCCATTGCTAATATGTATGCACTTTTTTCTGACTTTACTGCTAAAGTAATCATTTAGAATACTATCAGATAAGTTAGATATACATTTAGCATCAACCTTAGACCTTTACGAGCTTTAGTACTCTAGACAGTATGCTAACATGGTCATATCACTTGTTTCTATTCATTTTTTCTTGCTTCCACACTCCATGTTTATTTTATTAAAATCTAATTTGGTCAGTGGTTTCCATGTGTATTCATATCGGTCTCTTTAGACAGCTAGCCTGTTTTCTTCCTCCTCAAAATCATTTGTAGGCATCTTATCAGAATCTTATACTTAAGACCATGGAGGCCAGTCTTCCTTGTGGATTATTAAGACACCAAATATTAATGCCTTTTTATGTCTTCTAGAATCTGGACTCCACACATAAAGACGTTTCAATTCTTAGTTCTAAACTAAAATGGTCATTTTCTCACATGGAGCCCATCCTTTCTACTTTGTCAAACAGGTCCTCCTTGTAATGCCGATTCAAGTCCAAAATGACAGCTTCATTCCTCATTTTCTTGACCTTTTTATTTTACTCTTTTCACTGGGGAACTAGACAATAAAGCCCTCCTCATTTGGGCATGTACAATCTTCTCTGCTAATTGTAACTCATGTGGTTGCTTGGGAGCTTGCTTCTGGAAATATTTGATGACACATAATGGGAGAGCCCTGTTACCAGTTCTATGAGAAATTTCTGCCTGCTTGCTGTTCACTTCTTTCCATCATGCCTGACTCATTGTGACCCTATTTGGGGCTTTATTGGCAAAGATAATGGAGTGATTTGCCATTTTCTTCTCCAGCTCATTTTACAGATAAGGAAAAGGGGCAAACACAGTTAAGTGGCTTTCCCAGGGCCACATGGTTGATAAGTGTCTGAGTCCAGATTTGAACTCAGGAAGATGAGTCTTTCTGACTACAGGTCCAGTACTGTATCCACTGCACCACCTGACTGCCTCTTCTGTCTGCTTATTTCATAGTAAATAATGAAAGCAATAATAATAAAAATAAAAAAGCTTTTCAATTGACTCCTGATTCTGAAATGAGTGTGCATACAAAGGTTCCAACCGAGGAACTCAAACTTTTTGATGTCCCTGGTGGAGAGTTAGGTAAGACCTGTTATAAGCCTCCAGGTGTAGAGAAAGATTGTGCCAATGGCCTGCTTTTCCCAACCTGGAATGAGATATGACTTTGAATAAATTGCGCTATTTATTCAGTTGTGCTTCTTCCTTCCTCCTTTCATATGAGTAAGTATCAAGAATGGAATGGGCTCATTTGTGACTTTATTGACTTTTAATGATTGGAAGAACACTGGAGGTCCAGTAACAGAACCCAGGAAGGGGCCAGTCCAGGAGTTCTTGATGCAGCTCAGCAACAGATTAAATCAGAAGCTAATTCATTGTGTTCCACAAATAAAGAAGCAATTCATTCTGTGGCTAAGACATCCTTGAAAGTGAACTTGATGATGCGAAGAATGTCTGTAAGTTGTAAGTTTCAAGTTGGAGCCCATTCTTCTCAGGGATTAAGGTAGAAAATAAGAGTGTACCTCGATTAGGTGGCAGAGGGGCGAATTTTGCCCTTCAGGATTTACTATATCTATTCAGGCTAATTGATGTTAATTGGCTAATTATTGAGGGAAATTGGTTAAATATTGAGGGAAAATCAAAAGGTTAAATTGATGATAGGGTGCTAATCATTGATACTGAGGATATTGAGGAGATATTAGCTACCATTGATTGATCTGTATTAGGGGAAAAATATACAAAATGAGGACTTGGAATTATAGTCTTGGTGAAAGAATCAGTTTCTCAGAGATGCCCCCTAGAACACTGAGGGAGAGAGGTAGCCACCCTCTGCATTCCTTTCATTGCCCATGCAAGAAACTGGGATAAGGATTCTTAAATTTGCACAGGAACCTAATGTAATTCTAAAATGTAGTTCAAATTTCAATTTCCATATGCTTCCTGTCTTTTACCAGTTCCCATAACTGTGACTAGGGTGAAGCTCTCTTCTCCTTTGCATGTTCACTTTACCCTTCCTGGACTTCATCATACAGTCAGCATCCTAGTTAGTTCTTCCTCCTTCCAGCTTGAGAAGCCCGTAAATTAGCTTTTCTCTCTCACTTTAGATTTGATTTTGTGTGATTTAGACAACATCCTTTTGGTCCTGCTCCAAACCATTCTAGGGCAAGAGCTAAGGTTTCCCTTCACATATTCTCTCATTTTTTCTTGGTGGAGGTGGGGGGAAAGGGGAGTCCTTCCTCCTTCCCTAATAAAAGGATTGCAAAATGGATTTTTTCTATTTTTTTTTTTTGTTTCTAAACAATATCTTAAGATGTAGCCTGTAAGTTTTCGATTTTTACCGTGAGATACTAGGTACTTTTTTTATCATTATGCATAGAGTTCTTAGTAGTGAGAAGCACATCCTGAGAGTTTTTAAAGGGTACCATGAAGAATCCAATGGTTGTCACAAAATTGGAAAAAGTAACTGCCTGAATATATTAGATTTCACTACTTAAATTATCTCTGCAAGTGGCTTGACTTCTGAGACCTTCCAACCCCTTGGAGACAACGTTGGTGAGAGAAGACCAACTAACCGTAAAGTAAGCAAGCAAGTAAACAAAGATAGATAAATAAATGAATGAATGAATGAATAAATAAAATTGTTTCCTGCTCCCTTGGGTTCAATTCAAACTATTAAGTTATTTTCAACTGATCTGTAAATTTGAACTGAAACTGTGGCTTATTATGTGATGTCTTTCTAGTTTGCTGTTAGGTCATAGGATACCTGCCTTCTCTTTTGTACCTTATGTAATTTTTTTTTTTAGCAGACCAGAGATTGTTTTATAATACACGGAACCTGGTACCTATTGCGAGGATGTAAATTTACACTCTTTTTGCAGCAGTTATGAAATTTTAATGATTCATTTCTCCTCTGGGATGGGAAAGATTTGTTTCAATAAAGTATAAATTGTCCAGAACCAACAGCCTACAGACAACCCAATTTATGTGGAAATCTGATCATCCAAAGGGAAAAATGATGAAATAAATTAGACACCCTAGTATTCATGGAGTCTTTGATTCACACATAGGATTGATGAAGACAGGATGTATTCTCACCATTATTAAAAGTACCCAGGATTTGAATCATGTTATTGTAGAGCTGGAAGGAGCTTTTAAGATCATCAGAGCCAATAACCTCATTTTACAGATGAGACAATTTTACAGAAAACTGAAGTAACTTACTCAACATCACATAACCAGTGGGTGGCAGAGTCCAGTAGACCACTAGAATCCATACCTCCTACTGTCTTTTCCAGTGGTATTCAATCCACTATACCACACTGTCTTGTGAATTAGTAAAATTAACAGTGCTAATTTCATTACCACTGAAATTTTTAATTCTATTCAGCTGGATTTCCTACTCATAGCTCAAATAGAATACAACCCAACCCACCAAAAAACCAAACAAACAAAAAAACTCTAGGAAAACCTTTCTTAGGCAAGAATTAGGAATACAGTCCATTTCTGTATTCCTAGATATGCTCTTCTGAATGTGGAAAATTTCAGGTTCACTGTTAACATATTCTAGGCCATGACTGACAGCACCCTGGTCAAGTTTATCTATTAAAAGTCTTCACACATAAGTAAAATTGAAAGACCCTCAGAATGTAGTTATACATTTGTTCAATGTAGCTCACACCTTTTATACTTTCTTACATACTAAGGCATCAGCAATAGCCCCTATAGGGGGACTTGCCTAGTCTCCTCAGTAGAAGGCATAGTATAATAGTAGCAACACAGTTATCAAAATGCATCTGGAGCAACTTTGTATGCCTCCAGCCAGTAATCATCTCAGATTAGAACAGGAATTTTTAAATTCGTGCTTCATGATGTAGAAGACTATGAAATTAAATTTTAAAACACCAATGTTGCCCAAATTTCAGTGTTCTGAAGGTAGATTTGCATAAAAATCTTTGACTATGATGAACATCTCTATTTTCATGTCTAAAGGAAAGCTCAGGAAGAGATTTGAGTTAAATATAAGGGATTTGGTGCTTTTGTTTCTTTTCTCAAAGGTATTGGTGAATATATGTGTGCGTGTATTTATATATACATGTTTATACACATATACATTCACCACTATACCTATATATACACAAATACATATATTCATATATATTTTATATATGTACTCATGTATATCTCTGCATATGTGCATATATATACATATACATATAAATATATATATACATATATATATATATATATACATACATATATATATATATATATATATATATATATATATATATATAGGATAGGGATTAGAACTGTGTTTTCACTGGTGTGAAACAATGAAGTCACAATAAATAAACTCCCTCTACCCATGCAACTTAATACCTTATTAGAATGTTACTTAAAGTCCTATCAAACTGGTATAAAAATGAGGGTGGGAGGAACCACTAAACCATATATAAGGATCTCTCCAAGTTGTGTATTATATTAGAAAATCACATTTTTTTTTACTTGAAAAGTGGAAATCTTTATGGTTCTTATGTCTAATTTGTATGATTCTGTATTAATTTTTTTTTATTTAACTTTTGACATTCATTTTCACAAAATTTTGGGTTCCAATTTTTCTCCCCTTTTCACCCCTCCCCCCACCCCAATACACCAAGCATTCTAATTTCCCCTATCACCAATCTGCCCTCTCTTCTATCATCCCTCCCTTCCCTTGTCCCCATCTTCTCTTTTGTCCTGCAGGGCCAGATGACTTTCTATTCCCCATTAACTGTATTTCTTATTTCCTAGTAGCAAGAACAATACTAAACAGTTGTTCCTAAAACTTTGAGTTCCAAATTCTCCCCATCCCTCCCTCCCCACCCATTCCCTTTGGAAAGGCAGGCAATTCAATATAGGCCCTATCTGTGTAGTTTTGCAAATGACTTCGATAATAGTCATGTTGTGTAAGACTAACTGTTATTTCCCTCCATCCTATCCTGCCCCCCATTGTTTCTATTCTGTCTTTTGATCCTGTCCCTCCCCAAGAGTGTTGACTTCAAATTGCTCCCTCTTCCCATTGCCCTCCCTACCATCATCCCACCCCCTTGCTTATCTCCTTCTTCCCCACTTTCCTGTATTGTAAGATAGGTTTTCATACCAAAATGTGTATGTATTTTACTCCTTCCTTTAGTCGAACGTGATGAGGGTAAACTTGATGTTTTTTTCTCATCTCTCCTCTTTTTCCCTCCACTAAAAAGTCTCCTGCTTCCCTCTTGAATGAGAGATAATTTACCCCATTCCATTTCACCCTCTTTCCTCCCACTACATTTCTCTCTCACCATTTACCTTAATTTCTTTGAATATATGGTCCCATCCTATTCAATTCACTCTGTACTCTCTGTCTCTGTGTGTGCATGCATGTGTGTGTGCGTGCACGCATGTACATGTGTGTGTGCGTGTGTGTGTATAATCCCACCAACTACTCAGGTACTGAAAAATTTTAAGAGTTACAAATATTGTCTTTCCATGTAGGAATGTAAACAGTTCACTTTTGGTAAGTCCCTTATGACTTCTCCTTGCTGTTTACTTTTTCATGCTTCTTCTCATTCTTGTGTTTGAAAGTCAAATTTTCTTTTCAGCTCTGGTCTTTTCATCAAGAATGCTTGAAAGTTTCATTGAAAGACCATATTTTCCCCTGAAGTATTATACTCAGTTTTGCTGGGTAGGTGATTCTTGGTTTCAGTCCTAGTTCCTTTGACTTCTGGAATATCCTATTCCACGCCCTTCGATCCCTTAATGTAGAAGCTGCTAGATCTTGAGTTATCCTGATTGTATTTCCACAATACTGGAATTATTTCTTTCTAGCTGCTTGCAATATTTTGTCCTTCACCTGGGAATTCTGGAATTTGGCCACAATGTTCCTGGGAGTTTCTCTTTTTGGATCTCTTTCAGGCAGTGATCGATGGATTCCTTCAATACTTATTTTGCCCTCTGGTTCTAGAATATCAGGACAGTATTCCTTGGTAATTTCATGAAAGATGATGTCTAGGCTCTTTTTTTGATCATGACTTTCAGGTAGTCCCTTAATTTTTAAATTGTCTCTCCTGGATCTATTTTCCAGGCCAGTTGTTTTTCCCATGAGATATTTCACATTCTCTTCCATTTTTTCATTCTTTTGGTTTTGTTTGTTGATTTCTTGGTTTCTCAGAAAGTCATTAGACTCCATCTGTTCCATTCTAATTTTGAGAGAACTATTATCTTCAGTGAGCTTTTGAACCTCTTTTTCCATTTGGCTAATTCTGCTTTTGAAAGCATTCTTCTCCTCATTGGTTTTTTGAACCTCTTTTGCCAATTGAGTTAGCCTATTTTTCAAGGTGTTATTTTCTTCAGCATTTTTTTGGGTCTCCTTTACCAAGGTATTGACCCGTTTTTCCATCTCTCTCATTTCTCTTCCCAGTTTTTCCTCCACTTGTCTAACTTGCTTTTCAAAATCCTTTTTGAGCTCTTCCATGGCCTGAGTCCACCGGACATCCACTTGGGGTGTCTGGGATACAGAGGCCCCACCCTCCACCTCTTTCCCTGATGGTAAGAATATTTCCTCGTCATCAGAATTGAAAGGCAGGAACATCTGCACCCCATCAAAATAGCTCTCTATGGACTTATTCTGCTTCCTTTTTCTGGGCATTTTCCCAGCCAGTTACTTGACTTCTGAGATTCCTCTGCACCTCTGCCTAGATCCGCCCAGCTAGTGCTTGGGGTCTGAGATTCAAATGCTGCTTCCAGAAGTCTCTTCCCATGGCGGGAGGGGCTGCTGTTCAATGTGAGCTTAAGTTCTGGTGCTTGGGTGGGGGCAGGGCCATCTCCCAGGCTCAGTTCCCTCAGGGGCTTTATGCAGAGACCTTTAGTAATGGAGTGGGTGGGGGCAGGGCCGCCTCCCAGTCTCAGCTCCTTCAGGTGGTTTATGCAGAGACCTTCAGTAATGAAGATCCTGCCTGCTTGGGGAATCCCGGGGGCTGCCGCTGCTGCCTCTGCCGCTGCCTCTGCCTCCCAAGGGGCCCTGAGTCATGGAGACACCCCGCTCCCCTCTCGGCCAGCCCAGAAGTCTCTCTTACTGACCTGGACCACCTGTGGGAGGAGGGACCTTCCTGGCCACCAGAGGTCTGTCCCTGAAGCCTGCTCCAGAAAATCACATTTTAACATTATTTGTGTCTGTTGTTATTGTTAAATAATTTTCAATTACATTTTAATCTGATTCAAGCCATAGGAGATGGTGTTGCAGGCCACATGAGGCCCAGAGCCTGTGTACTTACATCTCTGGTTTAGACCCTAAAAGATAAAGTGACTTGCTGTCACACAGGCAGTTCATGCAAGAAGCAGAACTTGAACTCAGGTCTTCCTTGCTCTGACACTAGTTCTCTATCCATTGGACCATATTCATTCCTACACATATGTTTGAGAAAACAATGGAGAAGCTTTGTTAATGGAGAGAGGAAGACTTGAGTTCAAATCCAGCCTTGTACAGTAACTAGTTTCTAAATCCCAGGAGTTGGGGGCATAATAAAGTGAAACAATATTTGTAAACCACTTTGAAATCTGAAAGGGCCATATAAATAGTAACTACTTTTATTATGGGTACATTCAGGAACAACTATATCAGTTCCCATCCTTTTCCACTATTGCTCATGTCTTTATCAATCCTCTTCCTCCAGATTTAAAGACCATCTAATGGATATGCCCCAGGGACAGTCTCAGAAATTATTCAAATTGCAAAAACTTTCTAACTGACTTGATGCCCTCTTAGGACTTTCTTTTCTTAAGAAATAGTTTCTCCTTTCTCAGTCTTGAACTTAAAAGATGAGATATCATCCGATTGATTGATGTCTAAATGATGTGTTCAGAGTATCATATCAAGTAGCACAGAAATGTGGATAAATATTCAAGCAAGGTAATGAAGGGCAAGATGGTGTTACAGCCAATATCACGTCTTTTCCCCCAACTACACAATTCTTGGTCTGAAGGGCATTTGTTTTTAAGACAGGGATTAAGATTTAATCTTTTGGTGGAAATTTCCTCAGTCTTCTCTAGAGGCAAAACAAGGGGAAAAAAAAACCTGTCCACTAGACTTGACACTCACCAATGGCTGTAAATGCAAATTGGGTCTCAGTTCCAGTTCATTTCCACCATGGGTCCATTTTTCTTTTCTTTTGCTCTGGTCTTTGAGTTTCTCTTCTCGTTGCTCACTCGTTTCTCTCTACCTCCTCTATCTGGCACTCCAAAACTTGGCTGGAAGTCCTTTCCTTAAGGTCACTGGCCCACAAGAACAAAAAACTCCTCAATGTCGAGATCAAGAAATCTTTATAATCCTAGAAAAAACATTCTGCCAATTTCTCTGTGGTCTTTGGTCTCCAAAACCCAGGATTACACATACATAATGCATACATATGTACATGTAAATATGTATAAACATATATACACACACATCCACATATTTGTATACATATACACATGTAAATGTAAATATGCATATATTTGTGTATATGTATACACAAATATCTTGTATATAGATATATGTATGAACATGTGTTTAAATATATAAATATATTTATTATATATAATATTATGTATAATATATAAACATGTGTATAAATATAGGTATAAATGGATATAAGCAGAAATTATAGATGATAGATATAGAGATAGAGATAGATATGGATATCTTTCTCAGGCTAGAATATCTTTCCATTTGCGGAGTTATTCTTTCAATCCAATTAATGGCAGCTTTCCACTTCAGATTTTCCACTAGAGAATAAAGTCTTTTTATTTACAATTACAAAAATATGGAAATGTGGTATAAACAGTTGTATCCTGTGTCTAATAGTCTCTAATCTCATCAGAAAAGGTGGCAGGGGGGCAATCACAGAAATTAAAGGCATGTGCACTGCCCTTGAGCACTATGGATGTCAGACCAAGGAACCTGATGTTACTAGTTTGGTATAATATTTGTATATTTTGCCAAGCTAGTAAATTTTTTTTAGTATTACTTTTATTTTTTTTCAGTGTTCTACAATCACTACCATATAACTTAGATTACTTTTCCCTTCCCTCCCCACTACCTCCCCAAAGCAGCATATAATTTTATATAGGTTCTATACACAAATTTCTAATAAATACATTTTCACTATAGTCATGTTGTGTAGAAGAATTAAAATGGATGGGAAAAATCATATAACAAGCCAAAACATAAAACAAAAGAAAATGATCATTCTGCTATTGAATTCCAAAGTTCTTTCTCTGGGATTCCCTAAGTACATCATCTGCAAAGAGTGATAACTTAGTTTCTCCTTTGCCTATTCTAATTTCTTCAATTTCTTTACCTTCTCTAATTGCTACAGCTAACATTTCTAATACTATATTGATTAATAGTGGTGATAATAGACATCCTTGTTTCACCTTGATCATATTGGAAATGCATCTAGCTTGTCTCCATTGTATATAATGCTTGCTGAGTGTTTTAGATAGATACTGCTTGTTATTTTAAGGAAAGTTCCCTTTATTCCTATACTTTTCCTATCCTTTCCAGTGTATTTAATAGGAATGGGTATTGTGTTTTGTCAAAAGCTTTTTCTGCATCTTTTGAGATAATCATGTGGTTTCTGTTAGTTTTGTTGTTGATATGCTCAATAATGCTAATAGTTTTCCTAATATTGAACCAGCCCTGCATTCCTGGTATGAATCCTATCTGATCCTAATATTTTATTCTCATGATAAGTTGCTATATTCTTTTTGCTAAAATCTTATATAGAATTTCAGCATCTATATTCATTGGAGAAATTGGTCTATAATTTTCTTCCTCTGCTTTGTCTCTTCCTGGTTTAGATATCAAAACCATATTTGTATCATAAAAAGAATTTTCGAGGACTCCTTCTTCCCCAGCTTTCCCGAATAGTCTATATAGCATTGGAATTAACTGTTCTTTAAATGTTTCATAGGATTCACTTGTAAATCCATCTGACCCTGGCGAATTTTTCCTAGGGAGTTCATTGATGGCTTGTTCAGTTTCTTTTTCTGAGATGGGGTTGTTTAAGTATTCAACCTCCTCTTTTGTTGATCTGGGCAATTTATATTTTTTTAAAATAATCGTCCATCTCATTTAGAACTGTGGAACACCACATGCATTTGCATGTCATGCTTGCATAGGGGCCATGCTAATCTTTTCTGTATCGTTCCAATTTTTGTATATGTGTTGTCGAAGCAAACATGCTGGTAAATATTTCATGAAATTATTTTAAAGGAATTGTAACACATGATGAAGTTCTGTTCCACCACATCACCTTTGGATTCAAGTGGCTCTTGATATTGATATTGGGGACTGAGTCTAAGGAGCGTTATGTCCCATCCTGGAGTTTAATGTGGGGAAATTTTCAATATAAATCTTAGCTATTATGCTTCATGTGTAGGTTTCCTTAAATGTGAGTGATAGGCAGAAATATGATGATAAATATGGGCAGCTAGGTGTTGCAGTGAATAGAGTTCTGAGCTTGGAGTCAGTAAGACTCATCTTCATGAGTTCACATCCATCTTTAGACACACTAGCTGTGTAACCCTGGACAAGTCACTTCTCCCTGTTTGCATCATCTGTAAAATAAGCCAGAGAAAGAAATGGCAAACCACTCCAGTATATTTACCAATAAAACCCCAAATGGGATCACAAAAGAGTCAAACACAGATGAATAGGACAAAAATTGCACCTCATGTGTAGGTCTCCCTAATTGTGAGTAATAGGCAGGAACATACTGGTAAATATTTAAGAATTCACTCTCTGAAAATATTTTAGTCTAGTCCGCATTATTAACATTTTCTTCACTACTTTCCTAAGTCTTGACAATCAGCAAAGCACTAAACAAGCACTAATTTGTAGATTTCTGAGGTATAAAGATTTACGCTGAAAATTTAACAATCAGCTCTTGTTTCATAAGCTTCATGCAAGCGTTGAATGTAGCTACGCACATAGGTAGGATAATCTGGATTTCAAAGGAAATACAGAAGATATGAAGTCCTCACATTGGCTCAAAAAATATATACAAATATATGTAGAAACATATGAAGCACTTAAATAGCCCATAGCTCCCTTGGAAGAGAGCCAAACTTGGGGTTGCCATTGGGGCCACCATTTGTCATTCTAGTGAGATTCTCTTAACCACAGAGCCCAACACAGTCTCCCCAAGACTCATAGAACCACTCTGTGGTTTGGCTTTCCCCCAGAAAGTAAACGTACTTTGGGGCCTATTGAACAAATAGTCCCCTTTCCATCAACCTTGAACTGTTTGAAAAACTCACCACAATAGTTGGGGGGAGGGGAAGAAGTGACATTTTCCAGATCATTTGTCCATCATGTAATGGTGTTTGTCTCTAAGAATGTAGCTTAGGGTCTTTGTAAGTGATTGTCTTTCCCAAGAAAGTTGTTGTTAAAGAAGTCTGTCTCTAGAAGACCACAGTTCTGTCTTCTTGACTTTTTGACCTTTCCAACTTTGGGCCACCTATAAGATAAACCTATAAAAATCTCCCTTCTCTTGTTAGAAGGGTTTACTTCAAGAACACACAAATTGGGAATTCAAAATCTCTTCTTATTTACATAAGAGGTTGAAGTTTACTCTTCAGGAACTACCGTCTTGGATTACATGGTCAAGTACATCTCTGCTTCTTTAGTAACTTTGTCAGTGCCTCAGTTCATGTCATCTTGTTGGTTAGTAAAGTGCATTCTCAGGGAAATAATCTGACTTCTACTAAAAAAAAAAAAATTATGAGTGTATTCATGTGGTCTTGCCCCAAACCTGCCATTACTGATTCCTAGGGGAACAGACTATAAATAGACACAGACATTTTTCTCCCCACTCCCAACCCCCAAGACTTGGACCATTCTACTACACATTGGTTTAACCTTTGGGCAGGAGAAAGAAAAGGTAAAAAGCACCAAGCTGATAATGTCAACTTGATTTTATATAGCATGGCAAGGGACACCTACTCCTGAGTCCTATTCAGTTAATCATCTTGGGAACAGCCATAGTCACTTTAAAAAAAATGAACAGAAATTGCCCGTGTCTTCTAAACAAGACACCAATGTATGTGATATAATGTATTCTTTCATGAGGAAGACCCCATCAGATGTCTTCAGAGAAGACTTCATTTACTCATTAGATTGATCAATGAGCTCATCACATGGATCAAAGATTTACCAGATTGCTAATATCCCCTTCTCTGAAGACTAAAAATTTTACTAGTTATTTAATGAAATAAAGATGATGAAGATGATGAGAGATGCCTTAATACAGCAGGGAACTGAAATGTAGCTTACTGTATAAAAGTTCTGCATTCAAAGGCAAAGAGGGAATTGGGGCTTTATGTACACAGAAAATTCATTTCCTGTACCCCTTACCTAAAACTATGCAGGGTTAATAAAATACTTCCATAAATCCTGATTTTTCCCTATATCACTCTAAAGCCCCTTATGGTCATGATAGAAAAATAGATCTGAGATCAGTCTCACACCATTTCCTGCATAATTGTTCTTAATATTTGAAGGTCAGCACTTTTGAAGCACTGCAAAATAAATAACACATAATGTAGATTGCTTCCATGAAGGCAAGCACCTGGATGGTGTCTGTCCATTTGTTTACTGTAGTGGAGGCAGTGATTAGAGCCTCATGGTAATGTATGCAAGGGTAAGATTCTCCTTTCCCTCCAGAAAGACTAGAAAAATAGGTTGAGAGTAGAGATTTCCCAGTAAGCATCCACACACTGCATGCCATTTGGATACTGACACAAAGTAGAAGCCATCTGACCATGTTTACAGCCAAAATAGCAAGGAAGACTTGTCAGAAAATTGTTAATTAGAAGGAAACACAATTAGCCCAAATTAAAAACACAAGAAAAGTAAATAGTGTTTAAATGAAAGTTGATGGCCTGTGCTTTCTTTTGCATTGACTGTCGATTGATGAAGACAGCCAGTTGGAGAACAAGGCTCTCACTGTGCTGTTTGTTTTTGGTTACTATAGCACTAAAATGATCATCATTTCATAAAGGTTCCTCAGTCAAGGTCTTATAAATACTGTCTATATTCATTGGGCTGTTGTTGTTTTTTTCCATCTCTTGCAGAAAGAATTAATAGCTACCAAACATTAGACCTCTGATAAATGAGAAGAAAATAAATTATTTTAAAGAAATTTAGCTTGATTTATTTTTTTAAAATTAACCATAATTTTCAAGCCCAATTGTATCAAATTGTTCAAACATATTTTTTGCTTTAGCTGAGATATAATAGGTGTATTCAGCTTAGATTAAAAATTTACATTTTAAATTCATATCTCATGATGTGGGGGGAGACCACCAAACCAAATGCTTGGCAGGGATCCTAGAGGTACCAATTTTAGTATGAATTCAAATTCCTTATTCAGGATACATGAGGAGCTACATTCTGTAGGGATTTTGCCTTCATGCATGAGGTTCATGGCATGAAGCCTTCAAATTATAATTTCAGTTACGTATGACCAATTTTTCTACAAATATTAGGCCACAAATTGGATTTAAGAATTAAGACGGTCAAGACTCTATTGCTGAAGTCAGTAATTAGCAAGTATTTATCAAATAGTTGAAGATAAAAAGATGAAAAAGTAAATAATTATTGCTCTCAGGAAGCATATACTTTGACAGTTTATGCTGAAAGTGACTCACAGTCCATGAACACAGAGTTAGAAAGAATCACAGAGGTCATCTAATTGTACCTCCTCTTTTGATAAATGAAGAACTTCAGGCCTTGGGAACTTGTGACTTTCCCAAAGTCACACAGAAATCATTAGCGCTTGGGTTTGAACCCGAATACTCTGACTCCTGAACCAGGGTCCTTCCACTGGACCAAAATGTGGTACACATCAAAGTGTGTGAGTGCTGAAGTTGGGTCACATCAGCCTAAAAAGATGTCCAGTAGGAGTCTAAGATGGACCAGCCTAGCTATAGTTGGAAAGGCTCATAAAAATCAAGGATGAAGTTTTTTGTCACAAAAAATAAACTATATTTGTATTAAGGTTTACGTAGAGAGCTTGCAATCTACATCAGAGAAGATTATGCCATCGAGTTTTAAAAGAAAAGAATAATCACCACCAAAACCAACTGCCCATCAATTTCCACTGGTAGCCAGGTAAGCCCGAGGGTCACAGGAATCACAATGACCGTACCAAAATCCACCTTAGCCATCTTAAGCTGTCACCCTGGAAAGAAATCCCTATGGAGAAGGGGCCCACCATCCTTGGCACAACCAATGTTGACTACTAATCAACTGGCACTTTTAGACAACGATAATTGTAGATGGTAGGTATAGTGTCTGCTTTCTCAGCATCTATAGTTACTGAAGTCCCCAAAAAGAAAGTTCCCATCATCAAAATTAATAGAACAATGAAACTGATATAGTTTTATTAATGGAAAAAATATATTTATCCCTTTTTTGTCCTAATATGCAAATCTAGACAAATGATGAAGAAGGAGGGTCAGTATGCAAGCACTTGCAACTCATTTTTATCTAAACTGGTCAAAGGAGGAAAAGAATGCACACACAAACACAGTTGGGTACATAAATATTGCACTTAAGAGAGAAATGGGAATGAAAAAGAAGGGAAAGACATAAAACAAACTCTTAACTATGAAGGGTATATCTCAAAGAAGTGCTTAAAAGAAAAGAAAAGACTTATGATAATGCATGCTACCCACCTCCAGAGAGAGAGGTGATGAACTCAGAGTGGAGATTGATTTTTTTTTTCAGATCTTACCTATATGGGGAATACCTTTTATTTGACTATATACTTGTTTGAAGCAGGGTTTTGTTTTCTTGCTTTTCATAGGGTGGGGGGTGGGGGAGTGAGTGAAGAAAGGTGGCGGAGAAAGAAGGTGGGTTTTTGTTGTAAGAAATGTGGGAAAAGACTATTTCAAAGAGACATGTGTAAAGGTAATTTAAATGGGAAGGTATTTCCCATTCATTATTAGGACCATGTGACCTGCCTGGGTCACATGGAAGCCTGAGTCACATGAGTCTGCATCCCATGGAACCTGTGGTGGGAGGAATTTGCTGAAGGGTGGAACAGGAAGGGTGGAACAGGAAGGGTGGAAGAGGAAGAGGAAGGGCTCTGCTAGAGCAGAACTAAGAGGAAGTTGGTCATGAGTCTAGTCAGAGCTAGGAAGGATGCAGGCACACAGCCAGCTGACTGGCATGAACGAGAGAGCTTGTTTGTGATTTTGTTTAATGGAGCTGGTTTGTGGGAAGCCTAGCGGGGGAAGGCGTTGTCCTCTACATTGTTACAATAATGGATTTGGCTTTCTGGAGTCCAGATAAATGTTTGGTTCTGCCTTCCATGTGGAATCTGTCGCATTTCGTGATTCAGAATTGTGCCAGGATATTCATGGCTACTGCTGTGAATAATCACATTGGCTCTGCAACATGGAAAGACCTTTACTAATGTACAGCGAAATAACTGAAGAATCAGAAAAGCGATGTATGCTATAACATAAAAATTATTTTGAAAAATTATATAATTTTGAAAACTATAAAATTCTGATCAGTGCAGTGACAAATCATGATTGCAGAGGACTGTTGCTTAAGAATGCTATCTACCTCCTGAATAAAGAAGTAATGGACTCATGATTCAGAGTTGTGTGTGTGTATATATATATATAGTTATTTAGACACAGTCAATGAGGGAACATGTTTTGCTTCACTGTATATATTTGTTCCTTCCCTTCCCCTTCCCTTCCCTTTCCTTCCCTTCCCTGTCCTCTCCCCTATCCCCTCCCCAAACCTTAAACCTACTACACTCCGAAACTGGGACTCCAAGGGGCCCCTGCCAAGGGTTCCTAGACCCCTCTAGCTTTACGTGATTATCCATAGTAACTGTTGCTGTTTGCCACTCAGACTGATGTCTGTTTTTCTTGACCTCATTAAAGGGGCTATTCCCTGGCTACTTCTTAAACAGGCCTATTCAATGAATGAGTATTACCTCACCCTAAATGAGTACCTGCAAAGATCTTGGCCTAAAGGGCCCAAGGTCTCCCAATGCATCTGGGGCCATCTCCAGTCATCCTGAGGATTCACTGGATTCAGATGGCTCTGGAGGAGAAGTGAGGCTGCTGACCTATACAGCCTTCTCTTACTCAAAACAAAGTCAAGTACAAGTCTAGTCATTATATCTCTGATGGCATGGTGTTCCTCAGCAATGACGGACCAACACAATATTTGTTACAAGGATTTTGGGTTTTTTGGTGGAATGGAACTGGAGGGAGAAAAAAATAGATTTCCATTGATTTCAAAATTTAATTTAACAAAACAAAAAATACCAATTAGGCTAATATAGCTGGATCACTACATTAGTGAAGTGAAAAAAAGAGAAATAGTACTAGAAATGTTCAAAGAGGCCAAGTGATAAAGAACTTTAAATGTAAAATGGAAGACTTTATATTTGATTCTGAAGGTAACTGGCTGGTCACCGAGCAGGGGTTTGACATGGTCAGTCCTGTGCTTTAGAAAAAAGCACCTTAGTACCTGAGTGGAAAATAGTTTTGAATAAGGAGGGGCTTAAGTATTAGAAGTCTTTATTAGAAGTTCAGCAGAGAGATGATGAAGGCATTAAATGGGGTGCATGAGTAGAGAAAAGGGAGCATATACAAGAGAGGTTGTGAAAGTAAAAATAACAAGATTTGACAATTGGTTAATAATATGGGGTAAGTGGAAGTGAGTCTCCTTGACCTAATAAAAAAGCAAATGATCAGTTGTTGAAAACAGTCACCTTGAGAAAATGGCTGAACTTACACTCTGTAAGACAATCGGCTGAGGAAATAGTTATCAATATCCTTTCCACCCTTCTACAATCACTAAGCAGGAATGAATTTTTATTTCTGAAATTATTAAGAGCCTAAACAAACTTATTTGTTCATTTTTAAAGGTAAGCTCATATTACCTTAACTTTTAAAATTAGATAATGGCTTTACATATATTTCATATATAGTTAGGTAATTTCACTTTTGGATGAGAGGTGATATTTTGTTTGGGGGTTGTTAGTGTGGTTTGTTTTTGTAGAGCGACGAAAGTACCATGCCTCTCTCTCCTCTCACTCCAACTATATTCATGTTGATCCCTGCTTCACCCCTATCACTATTTGGGATCCAGTTAAGCCACTGTATTCCCACCCATTTGAAAGCCAGGAGGAGCTGACTGCACCACTAAAATATCATTCAATAAATTTATCTTCAGATTCTCAAGTTTTGAGCATTTTCTTTTGTCATTAATTTACTACAAAAGCACTTATTTAGAAAGTAGTTACTATTAAATGATGAAGGGAAAGAACAGGAGAGCTTAATCAGCTCCCCATGACCTGAAACTCTCCGTTCAAAGAGCTTATTAGTTTTATAGCAAAAAAAATTTACAAACTCAGTTCCATGTTAGTTATCAGCTGAATGGGTTGGTTTTATAAATATGCGATAAGTGGTTCAAGAAAACTTGGAAGGATGGAGGTGAATAGATGAGTTATGGTGATGTATGGATAAGTGCTAAGGGTAGGTAAAGGAATGCTGAAGAAAACCCAAACCTGTTAGTGTGTGTGGTATGTGTGTGTGTGTGTATGTGTAAACTCATGTGTGTATGCATGTATATATTTATATACACTATACATATATGTGGGACATTGCATGTGCTAAAATGATAATTAATGTTGCTAATTGATGGTCAAAAAGAGTATACTTAAGGCTGACATTATAAACAAATTAGGGGATCCAGGAATAGTTTATCTGTCGGATAATATGGAGTATGGATGAATTTATGGCCAAACACGAGATAAAGAACATTATGAAATATGAAATGGATAATTTTGATTGCATTAAATTGGAAAGTTTTTGCAGAAATAAAGCAAATGTAACTAGATTAGGAGGAAGCAGGAAATTGGGAAAGAATTTTTCAACTAGTGTCTGTGATAAAGGCCTCATTTCTAAAATATATGAAGAGTTGAGTCAAATTTACAAGAATATAAGTCATTCTCCAGTTGACAAATGATCAAAGGATATGAACAGGCAGTTTTCAGAGAAAGAAATTAAAGCTATATTCATATGAAAAAATGTTCTAAATCACTATTGATTACAGAAATGCAAATCAAAACAACTCTGAGGTCACATCACACCTATCAGATTGGCTAACATGACAAAACAGGAAAATGATCAATATTGGAGAAGATATGGGAAAGTTGGAACACTAATTCGTTGTTGGTGGAGCTGTGAACTGATTCAGCCACTCTGGAGAGCAATTTGAAACTATGCCCAAAGCGTTATAAAAATATACATACTCTTTGATCCAGCAATACTGCTTCTAGGGCTACATGCCATAGAAAATGGGAAAAGGATCCATGTGTACAAAAGGACCTAGTTCTTTTTGTGGTGTCCAAGAATTGGAAATTGAGAGCAAACCCATGAATTGAGGAATGGCTGAATAAGTTGTAGTATATGAATATAATGGAATACAGTTGTGCTAAAAGAAATGACAAACAGATCGACTTCAGAAAAACCTGGAAAAACTTATATGAACTGATGCTGAGTAAAGTGAGCAGAACTAGGAGAACATTGTTCATAGAAACAGTCACACTGTGCTATGACTGATTTTGATAGACTTAGACCTCAGCAATGTAAGGACCTAAAACAATTCCAAAGGACTCATGATGGAAAATGTCATCCATATCCAGAGAAAGAACTATGGAGTCGAAATGCAGAATGAAACAGACTACTTTCTCTTTTGTTATGTTTGGTTTTAATCATTTCTCTCATTTGTTTTAATTCTTCTGTGTAACATGACTAATGTGAAAATGTGTTTAATAGGAATGTATGTGTAGAGCCCATATCAGATTGCATGCCATTTGGGGAGGGAGGAGGAGGGAGGGAGAGAAAACTTAAAATTTATGGAAGTGAATGTTGAAAATTAAAAATAAACTGGAAAAAAAGAATACTCTTAAGCAGCAATATCCTTAGGGAAATTATTAAAAAATTATTCTTTACTGATTAAAATCATTATGCATGAATGACACTTACATTCACAAAGGAAGTGTCTAGCATATCCACCTCATCCACTATATTCCTTACCATACCTGCAGACTAAGTACCATTCACTGATTGGCTTGGACACATCAGAATATTCTAGGAACCATCAGAGTAAGTCATGAAAGAAATAAAGAACCTAGAGGAGGTGCTAAGTTTTCTCCTCATTGGAGACCTTTATGCAAAGGGCAAGTGATCACTTGTTGAGTGTATTAGAGGAGATTCTTATTCACATATGTCTTAGACAAGATGACCCTTCCAAGTCTGAAATTCAGTGATTCTCTTCTATTGAATTATCTGCTACTTGTCATGGAATTCCAGGCTTCACATTGGCAGGGGAAAAGAGATGGTGATGAACAATATTTGACATTCATGCTGCTATCAGAGAAAATATGTAGGTTTTGTTGTGTGGGGAATATAAAATTACCTCCCTAAATCTATACTCATTTTCTTGGGTAAACTGTGATGTGAGGCCAAGTATCCGAAATTGGAGTAGAGCCCCCAGGGTGCAATTCACTAGCAAAGCTGTAAGCGTTTTTGTTGGTTTGTTTGTTTTGGTCAGGACCCCAAGGAATAAATTCTAATCACAACAGACAGCAGCACATACATGGTATTTCCCTAAGGTCAACACAACCCCCTGCATATTTAAGCACCTCAGCATACACATAGTGATGTATGGGATCATATCCAATGGATCAAGAACCAAAATTTGTCCCTTGAGAGCATGTGATTTTCCTTAGTGTCTTTGCTACACTCCAATTAATGTTGTGGCAGTTTAGTGAACACATTAACACAAGAATATAACCCAAGTGTGCATTTATAAAGGTGCTTTATTCTCCAAAGGAGGAGTTTTAAAATTATATAATTTTTTTATGCATAAAAATACATTAAATGTAATCATAATTGCTAATTTGACATCTTTTTCTCCCTATAGTTAAAGAGTTATTGCTTCTGGCAGTTGGTCTAGCTAGACTAAAAAACCGACCTCCAGTTCAGTAGTGTCGCAACAATGATTATATATATTTTCTAAATCTGCTGTCATTTGTTTTTTTGGAATTCATAAAGGATTTCAAGCACGTTTTGAAATTTGAAAGAGTTTGAAATTCATGGAGGTTTTAAAAAAGCTATTTTAACTTCATGACTTGCCCTTTTAGCATATCTCAATTCAAATATATCAACTCTTTCTTTTAATCAAAAGCTCTATTTATTTGATGAAAATGAGCTGTTCTCATATTTAAATGATTTTCAGTAACTCCATAAGGGCAACATCTGGCTTTTCACATCAAAAGGCATAATGTGGCATTCATAACAGTGAATAAATAATATATACTTTAGATCAGATGAATTCCTTGTCTGTGAGTTTTTATTCTGCCACCTACAGTGAATATCTAATCTTGGAATGTTAATTGAATATTTTCTAAGCATTGATAAGTAAATCCCTATTAATAAATGAAGAGTTGAGAGTCAGTACCACAGGTTTCCAAATTTATTTATGCTTGAAATTCTAAGGTTATTTTTTAATTGAAATTGGGTAAAGAGTGGATCTGTGATTTCATTGGTATTAACAGCTAGGTAAGAAAATTCTTACCCATGCAGGTCAATATCTTCTTCGCAATTTAAAGTCTTAGAGTGTTATTTATAGCACTAAGGGGTTCAATTACTTGTTGGGGGTCACACAGTCAATATTTAGCAGAGACAAAATTTAAACCCAAGTCTTCCTCACTCCCTGAAACTAGGTGCAGCTTAAAGAATTTAAGAGCATAGGACGAAGAAGTGTAGCCCAATCCTCTCACTTCACAGATGAGAAAACTGAAGTCCAGAGAGAATTGACTTGTCCAGAGTCATATAGCAAAGGTGAGATTTGAACACTGGTTTTTTGATACCAAATCTAATACTCTTGCTAAAGTTTCCATCTTTAGTAAGCTTGTTATTGCTGTTCAGTAGGTTTAATAGTGTCTAACTCTTTGTGACCCCATTTGGGTTTTTCTTGGCAAAGATACAGAAGTGGTTTGCCATATCCTTCTCCAGCTTATTTTACAGATGAGGCAAACAGGATTAAATGACTTGCCCAGGGTCACATGACTAGTATCTGAGGCCAGATTTGAACTCAGGAAGATGAGTCTTCCTGATTCCAGACTCAGCCCTATATCCACTCTGCCACCTAACTGCCTAAGCTATTTTATTATTACACTAATGAGTATAATAGTTTTATAATAAATGAGATTCTTCCAGCAGCCTTCCTGGAGAGTAAAGTAAGCCTTGAATACATTGATTAGTTCACTAAATGAACTCCCTTAATGAACTGAAAGTGTTAATGTCAAAGGTGTCCACATTATGCCTACAAGTAGCTTTGTTCCAGGAGAGAATCTTGCTCAACAAGTTCTGATGGAATGTCGTTTGTTTACAGATGATTCCCTCTTTCTTATCTTAGCATCCCTTCTATATGTGAGAGTTGTAACTATGTTCCATTGTGAAAGGGGATGACTTTAAGCAGTTTTGAAGGGGTGAACACATTCATATATTTCCATTACTTATATTGGTCATAAATCTGACACCCCAAAATGGTGCCAGATGATGTTACTGGAAGAGGGAGGGAGGACTGAAGAGTTCATATGACCCTATAAAATCTAACTTGCAACCAATGTTTCTTGAAATATTTAAACTAAAAATACCTCCCAGAACATGGTTTGGGTTTTTTTTCCCCAGTTACTCTCAGTTTAACCCTTTGAAGATGAGTAGGGATCTTCTTTGTTCCTCTAAAGAATGAGTTTAGCAGATGATAGAAATGAAGGAGAAATAGCATGACTCAATTCAATCCCAAAGATGCAGCGGACTTGCTAGGATGCTGCTGGCCTAGGTCTAGAAAAGCTGGTATTTGCCTTGCCAACCGCCCCACACTGCTACCCTCTCAATCCTAGGTTATCTAGAGAAGGAAGGGGATGTGGGCCTCCGCCAAGCTTAGGTCCTGTTATCTGAAGGGAAGGCATGGCTTCTTGCCTTGGGTCTGAAGGCAGGGATGTGGTCAAGGCTAGTTTTACATTCATTTCCTTACTTACTCTTTACCTACTTCCTTACTTTTAGATTTCTAGTGTTTTCTCACTGGTTGCCCCAAACCTCTCACTATGGCATTTGGTTTAGGCACGTTCCTTCTAAAGTGTCCATTCACCAAAATTACTACTCTCTAGTTTGCCCCTCTCTTATGCCCTAAGTAAATTCCATTATACTCATTAAAAGTCAATGCAGCAAAATTTTAGAAGAAAAATATAATATAGATCCAGACAAGGCATTTGGGTAGTAGCAAATGTAATGCTAGCAGAAGTATTTTCCCTATATACAGTCCCTCTTCCACCTGCCCTCCTCATCCCACTCCCCGGCCAAGTAACTTAATAATCTAGAGTCCCCGAAGCTGCTCTGATCCCTTCCTAGACACAACCCCTAAGTTGTTTCTTTTTGGGTATAGTAGACAGAAGTCATCCATTATACAGGGATGACCCAAGGTTTCAGGAGACCTGTGAGATCTTGGACAAGTCACTTAACCTCTCTGAGGATCAGGTTCCTAATGTGTAAAATGAAATTAAAAATACTTGCCTAACCAAGCAAACAGAATTGTTGTGACAGAAGTGCTTTATAAGCCTTAAAGAATAAAACTCAGTTTCCTATTGTTATCACTCCATGAGTAATTTTGAATAAGTTACTTTCCTTTTCAGACCTCAGTTTTCTCATCTGTAAAATGAAGAAGTCAGCTTTTAAATGTCCATTCCCATTCTATGATTTTTATGAAGGTTGGGTTGCAAAGTGCAGGGTCACTTTGGGCCCATATCTCTGCTTCTCTAGAGTATTTTTCAAAATCCAAACATGAGAACATCATCACAGGACTTATCCTTTAACCAAAACAGTCGTTGTCAAAGAACTAGGGTGACATTGAAGGAATTAATCAATCAGCAGTAGAGTTTACTGCCTCCACTAGCCACTGGCTGCGCTTTGGTCTTGGTTCAATCTCTCAACCTTTCTCTGGAGCTTAGTTTCCTCATGTGTAAAATTAAGGTGTTAGACTAGAAGCTATTGAAGCCTCTGAAGCTATTATCCAATAATCTCATGGACTTTCTTTTATTATGTTCAATCTTTGGAGTTCTCACCAACCTAGTCATTTACCTACAAATTAAAATAAATTCAGATTGCTGATGAAATGACGTATCTGTAGTGTTTTCTCTACATGCCGATTTGAGTTTCTTAGGCAGGCTCCACGAGCTGCCAAAGCATCTGGTTTGAAAATTAAAAAGTCAATTAGCCAATGGTTGACAGCCTGTAACAACAACCGCTAAAAACAAAATTTCATTTTTTAAATTGAGCTGACTTTTTTAGCTGATCTCATATCTTCCCTCTCACTTTAGCACTCACTACATTTCTTCTTCTTTTGCCTGTCCTTAAAAAAATCCTTGACTCTGTCAAATGTTAATATCTATCTCTTAACTGATGCCTTTCTCTCGTCTTCCCTTTACCTTGGAACTTCTAAAAAAGAGCAGGCTGGGATCACTTCCTCCCATCTTCACCACCTACTCATTCTCCAGTCCCTTGTAATCTGGCTTCTATCCACCCAACTCCTCTAAATAAACAAAAATGTTCTTTCCAAGCACAATGACTTTATCTCAGTCTTCATCTTCCTTGAATCCTCCGTAGCATTTGACCCCACTGTTCCCCTCTTTCTTATTGATGTTCAGTTCCCCAGAAGCCAAGGGAGACATTGGCTTCCATGGCGCAACCTGTGCCTTCTTGTTGGACCACTCCTTCGACAGTTTTGGCTAGTCATCTTTAAGAACTCTAAACCCCTTTCTTCAGACAGATTTGGATGATGGTCCAGCAGCATCATTCTGAAGGGAGATGGAATATGATAGACTCTCTTTTTCCAGTCAGTAATTTCCAGGAACTTTTAAAGCAAATTTTCAGCGTTCATAGTCTAGCAAGTATGTTCTTGCCCACTATCTCAGTCAGGTCATTATATCTTTCCTTTAGAGCTCTAGGTTTACCCTGGGATATTGGCACATATTTCCTCTAATGCTGTTGACTCAGTCTTCACCAACTGTGTTTCCCCTACAATAGTGACCAGTGAATGGCCTGTGCTCCAGTTCCACTTAAATACTTGACATCAATTAGCTTTTAGAAAGGGATATTTACTTGAAAGATAACAGCAAGAAATAAAAGTAAAAACCTTTTCCCTAGTACCTTGGGGTTACAATCCCCTAAACCATTTTAGTCTCTGGAGAAAGTGGGCTAAGACTTACTTAGCACAGTTTTCACATAGCATTGGTCCCACCATGTTCACATCCAAATGTGGCATTACTCCTAGGTGAGTCTTACTTAATTGCCAGGCTGAATACATTCCTTAGGGTATCTATGTTTCATTGACTGCAAAACAGAACATGGACTAGACTCCTAGATTCTCTGAACAGTCCATTCTCTTGACCTTTTTTTAAGCTTCCATGGTGATAGCTTCCAATTCCTTTACCTAAAATGAAAGAACAAATACCAAGGAAAAGGACTGAGTCCTATTTCTATGGGACCACATACTGACCTTAGAGGAAGAGAGGTCCCTTCCCTTACAGAATTGTCTCCCATCAGATCCCTTCTGTGAAGGAATCCACTCAAAAGCAAAAATACACTTACAGGAAATACATAAGCAAAGACAAACTGCAGTTAATCAGAGAAACCGTTGTCTATTGTGTGGTTAGGAGACCTGAACCACTTAGGAAATACCTGATGCTCCAAAATCTTGCCAAAATATTGCCATTATAACAAACTCTCCAAGGAGCAAATTCCTAAGCCTTTTCCACATGGGAGTTGCATCAGTTATGTTCTCTTCATATACCAGTCTCTTTAACAAGAGAATTTCACCATGAAGAATATAAGATGCTTAGCTAGCTGAACTCTAGTAGCAAGTCTCAAAATTGGTTCCCCTCCCTTGAAAGCTGTCAAAATAAATTTCCTAATATGCAGATCTAACTGCGTCACTTCTACTAAACCTTTAAGACTTCACCACTGCCACAAAGATAGAATAAAATACAAACTCAGGTCCAACATTTATAACCCTCAGCTATCTGACTCCAGCCTACCTTTCCAACCAAATTTCATTCCTTTCTGCTTCACGTGACACAGTGGATACCAGTCAAAATATGTTATTAGCTGTTCTGCAATAGTATCCTTCGCTTCCCTTCCTCCATGCATTCCCAAGGGCTGCTATCTGACTACTTTTCATTCTGTTTTTAGGAAGCTAAAACTCTGAGCACACATTAGTAGGGCTATACTTACATATCCATTCTACTCATTGACAAGAGATCATTTCTCTTGCATAGGTGCCTATGTTTTATCTTTTTTGAAACAAAATGAGAAGACATTTTTTCTTTTTCTTTGTAGAAGAAAGAAGTTTGCTTTACCTTTTGTTCTTGATAAATCTCCTACAAACCAATACAAAGCAATATAAAAATCAGAATGTGACACCTAGTTATCCTCAGCAGATCTTGCTTTGTTTTCCCTGTCTTAAAAAAAAAAACCCAGGATTCACACACCAGTGGGATAAGTGACCACTGGAAGAATGGTCTTTTGTTAAATTATCCTTTTTTGTTATTTTCTCACAGACAAGTCTGGAATATTGCTTCCTTCTTCGGATCCTTATCTGTGGGCAAAATAATCCTTTAGAAAAGTGAAGGATAGCTTGACTTCTCATTTATCTATGTTCTGGGTCCACTGCCACCAGACTGTTGAAAAACAGGGAAAAGAGTTAGTCAGTGAGGCCTGTTATTTTTTAAGCTAGCTGTCTGACTGGTTTTGTTTGGGGAGTATAGACTTTCTTTCTCTTAAGCGAACAAATTATTTTCTTTTTGTCCAGCTCCGCCTATAGAATGATGAGGGCCCCAGAAAAGTAAATTAGCCTCTGATGGCTGTGGTAACAGAGAAGCTGGAAAGTCAAAGAAGATGTTAAAATAACCCTGTCGTCCTAACTATCGCTATGGGTATCCATGCCAAGTGTTCATTACAGGAGTAATAAAGGGAGCTGTGGTGAATGCGATTCCACTTAGAGTGATCTAAATCAAGGAGAAACAAGCATAGATCATGAGAAACCACAGTGAACCTGACTATGACAGCAACCTTATTTGGCCTTTGGTTGGAAAGCTAATAAGAGGTGTTATTTGCCTACATGTGCACCATTTGGCTCCATGAAGAGAGGGGGAGTAGTTTTTTATGCTCTTTAGCCTTTGTCTGAAGGTAACGTATGTCTATGCAACATCATTTTCTCCTTCCCACTAGACTTCAAAACAATGCGGTGCAATGACACAAATATAGCTGATATAATTAAATGTGTAAAAATATCAGCAAGTTGAAGACATAATCATGGAAATCTTCACTGGACATTAAATAGGCAGACAGTAGGAATTGTGTGACCCTTCCTCTAAGTCTTACCTTAAATATTTTCTTTTCCTAGACTTGGAAAGAAAAGCAAAGATAACGGATACACATGTGAAAATGACAGGAATAGAGCCAAATGATACCTCCCATCTTCAAAAACAAAGTACTTAAAAAATCATCACCTCAAATGAAGAGGATAGAACAGTGGTATTTCAATCACTGGCATTCTTTAAACACTAACTTGCACTAAATCAAGTCTTTCTTCTTAAGAGATCAGTGTTTTCAAAGCAGTTGTTTGGTTTGTATTTACAACCCCCTCCTGAAGTAAGAATAAAGATGTTTAAACAAAAACTGGACTCTCAGAAAATCAGGTAATATTTTTTTTCTTTGAGAGAATGATACCTTAGCCTAGAATTTTATCAACAGCAAAACCTGCATTTCTCCTTGTTAGTAATTCCAACACTGCAAGAACACTTATTTAGTGCTCACTCTACGCAGATCACAGAGCTAGATAAGACTCAGTGTCTGCCCTCATGGAACTTAGAGTCTTAAAGGGTACTAAGACACCAACAAAGGTAGCTATGAGAAACTTTAATTAATAATTAATAACAGTAGCAACAATAATTTATATAGCACTTACTATGTGCCAGGCACTGTTCTAAGTGCTTTACAAGTCTTATCTCAGTTCATCCTCCAGACAACTTTGGGAGGTAGATATCATTAATCCCATTTTACAGATGAAGAAATTGAGGCAAATAGGGGTTAAGGCTGAGGCTGGTTTTTAATTCAAGTGTTCCTGACTGCAGGCTCAGCACTCTATCCACTATACCACCTAACTATCCAAAGGACCGTACACAGGAGTGCATAGCTTATATGTGTGTGTGTGTGTGTGTGTGTGTGTGTGTGTATGGAGAGAAAGAGAGAGACAGAGACAGAGAGAGAGGTTAGTATGCATCAGATCTATACAACTTGTCAGTAGGTAAAATAGGCTCAACTACTTCAGACCACAGATTTTTAGTGGTTTGCTTTCCAAGTAAAGATATAAATATTAATGAAACTATTTTGCAAATAAATCATATTTTAAAAATAAAAATTTCAATGAATATCAATTAATTTCATTTATTATTTAAGATTTTTATTTATCAGGAAATTGCTCCACTCAGCATAGAAAGAGACTGATGGTGGTTGCCTCAGGTCACATGGCAAACAGGAGAAAGTATACTCTGGCATCCCACCAGCCAAGTTATACAACTGGCACAATACTGACTAGTGGAAGGCAGGTTAAGTGGGGCTCAGACAAAGCTCCTACATCTTTACTTTCTCTTACATCTTCTACAATTTTTATAGACCACCCAAAATCCTTTGGCAGGCCACAAGTAGCCCACAGTCTGTATTTTGTGTAGGCCTGTGCAGCTATCTTTCAGGACAACTGAGGGCGAATTATATAGTGAGAAAATATCAATTGATAATACTTACCCTGCAAATATAATGGACTGAAAGGGATGCTAGTTTTGAATGTGGTTCTTCAGATATATTAAAGCATAATTCCAGAAGATCAGGTAAACTGCAAGTTGACCATTTCTTCTTTAAAAGAGAAAATAAAAGTCAGTTTTCCTGTGTTTGAGAAAGGATTATTCAACAATTAAAAAACATTTTACTATCTATAAATATATGTGAGTGTTATTAACAAATCCATCACCAATCTTTTGTGTGAATATATATATATATGTATGTATACACATTATTTAACAGAGAAAAAAAGAAGCAAAAACAGATGGAAGTTAGAAAAACTCATAGCCAAATTGTGTCCTTTCCCAAGAATGATAAGCACTGAGACTAAAATATTCTGCTGAATGCCTGGAGTGTGGTCACTTAGACAAAAAGATCCTTGAATGCACTATAATTTTTCTTAAGCTTTGACCTGATATTCATAGATGAGAGCAACAACACACACCAAAAAGAAAAACTGTCAGTTGAAATTGTCCTGGTAATATGGATAGTGTGTTGGGGAGATGAGTTTCTATATTCATATAGTTTAAGAGATTTGAACTGAGTGTATTTAAATTGGTCATTAAAAAGAGATACAGATGGAGAAAAAGATAAGAAAAAGAAATCAACCATAAGCTGGTTATGTTTCCAAGAAGCAATTTTCTTTTAAGTGATCAATGGAAAATATCTATCTGTGTGTATGTATATGTATGTATATATGTATTTTATATATGTATGTGCATGTGTGTATGTGTGCATGTGTGTGCATATCTAGAGGATTCCCTCCCTTTCTTCAAGATCCAACTGAGAGGCAGTTTCTTCTACAAAGGTTTTCCTGATTTCTGATTTTCCTCCTCCCAACTCAGAGTATTCTCTGCTTCTTTAAATATCAACAATGACCAGTCAAAAAGCATCCATTAGGTGTCCACCATATGCCCATGTGGCACAGAGGCATTGTGGGATAACAGAACAGAGAACCACCCTAGAACTAGGAAGGCCTGAGTTTAAGTTCTGCCTCTCTGACAAATACTGGCTGTGTGACCCTGGACAAGTAACTTAAACTTTCATTGTCCCAGGAAATTCTCTAAGGCTCTAAATTGCACAGTAGGCTTTGATCTGAATTAGTAGAGTAGATTTCCTCACATAGGAGTTCCTTCTATCAACTAAATCACAGGTTTAATTATTTTCCTACTTATGCACTAGACATTATGTTAGAAACAGGTGATACAAATACAAAGAATGAATTTCCACTCTCTAAAAGGCTAGAACTCTCCTTTTGCTTTCAGAATTCTTCCTTGTACCCTAACTATGTAAAAGCCTTCCCCAATCATTAACCTAGATCTGATGAGATAAAAGTTCTAGCCCTACCAATCCTCCACTCCCCACCTGAATCCTCCATATCAGTTCTTCCTTTCACACCCCATTTGGATGAGATAGTTGCTCCTTTTTACCTTTTCCTTCCCAATTCTGTATTTTGTCCTTCATGTTCAACTCAACTCCAACCATTCTTTCAAGCTACCCTAGTAATGATGACAGTCTTAAGTATACTGATAACATTTTCATATATAAGAAGTAAACAGTTTGACCTAAGTCCTTTGACAGTTTCATTATATTTCTTCTGGATCTTATGTATCCTGTCCCTTCATGGCCCATTTAAATTATAAGTTCCTTATCAGCAAGTCTGATTTTATATGTATCCACAGCATGTACGGCAGTCCTTCAAACATAGTAGGAGTTTGAAAAATACTGGCTTATTGAAATTAAAAACTCTACATGTGAGATAAACTGAAAAGTAACCTCCCATAGATATCCTAACAAAATCCTTCCTAGGAGTTTGTGTTTCTAAAAAGAATGTGTTTGCTTCCTGTTACTTAAACTAACAAAATATTTGCTGTATTACACCTTTTGTAATCTTTCTGGAAAAAAGCCAGCAAAGGTTTCAATAATAAAGGCATAAAAAGACAAGTAGCAAAAGAGCTGGATGTGAATAGTGACAAATATTCTCTTATATAAACTATTTTCTAAGACAGGATTGACTGTTTGCTTACAATCTACTCCAATCTGAATGAAATAGTCCAACACTGTAAAAATTTTAGTTTTTTTTCTTAATGGAACCATATGTGGAATCAATATGGTAGAGTGAGAGAGAGCTTTTTTGCTCAGATCATCCAATAAACCTCTTCTACAAGGACCTAGAAAACATACCAAACTGAATTCTAAAAGGAAAATCCAAGACGACATCACTATTAGTTGTTTTTCCATCTCAGAGAAGTTTGAGGGTTCATGCATAGAGGTCTAGAGAAATTGGAGATGATAACCCAGCCAACTAAGCAGCATGGAGCATTCCAGCATCCAAGGATGAAAACAGTGCCAAGACAGAGCACCAGGGCATGAAGTAGCATGGCAGAAAGAGATCCCAAGGGATCCCTGATGTTGAGCAAAGAATCAGAATGGATGCTATCTTATATCTCTGTTATTTATTGCCTATTGCTGAATCCTAAATCCAGGGCAGAAAGAGTGAGTATGGGCCCTAGCTGTGTATTGAGCAAAGAAAAAATTCCAGAAACATAGCTGTGTGGCTCTTAGCCCAGGAGCATAGCAGTGACTCAGTTCTAGCCTTTAACCCAATATGTAAACCTGCAGTGGAACAACCAGGGCAGGAGTCCCAGACCAAAGGAAAGCCAGGAATTCAGTCATTCTGAGTCTGTGAACCTCCCAGCAGGCTAATAGTGACTGAGCCCAGCAACAACGTACTAAAACTCAACTGAAGGAAAGCCAACAGACCCAAACCAGGGTCAAGAATTTGCAGAGCTCAGACTAGGAAGGCAGTGAACAGAATTTTCCCTGGATTACAAGACTTGGGAACACTGAAAACTTTCAAGCTCCATACTAGGTTGTGAAAGTACCAGAAAGACATTAAAAGACATAAGCTCAGGCCAGACATCCTCCCCATGGCCCCAGAAGTGCACAAATGAAGTCCAAAGTCAAGAAGGAGGCTGGAACAATAAGCAAATTAAAAAGAATTTGACCATCAAGAGTTACCATAGTGACAAAGAAGCTCAAGACACAAACATAGAAGAGAATGACTTGGAAAATATCTATAACCAAAGCCTCAAAGAAAAATGAAGATTGGACATAAGCCCAGCAAAAATTCCTAGAATAATTAAAGTTTTATTTTTAAAGAGCAAAAAAGAGAAAGATTTTAACAACCAAATGAGAGCTATGGAGGGCAGGGGGGAATAGGGGAGATATGAAAAGAGAGTTAAAAGTTTGATGAAGGAATTACAAAACATTGCTGAAGAAAATAAATCCTTAAAAATTAGAATTAGCCAAATGAAAGGTAATGACTCTATGAGACATCAAGAAATAATAAAACAGTCAAAAGACTGAAAAAAAAAGTGTGAGCATTTGAAAGGAAAAACAACTCACCCGAATAAAGATCAAGAAGAGGTCATTTAAGAATGATCAGACTACCCAAAAGCCATGGGCAACAACCACAAAGAAGCCTTAAATGTTAATTCAAGAAATCATGAAAGAAAACCTTCCAGATATCTTAGAACCAAAAGACAAAGTAGACAGTCAAAGAATCTATTAGCTGTCTCCTGAAATAAAGCCCCAAATGAAAACCCCTAGGATCATGATAGCCAAAATCCAAAGGTACTGAGTCCAGGAAAAAAGTAATGCAGGCTGTCAGAAAGAAAGCTAAGAGCTATAATGAGGCTCACACAAGCTTTTAACAGCAGCTACTATAAAGAAACAGAGAGCTTAGAATGTACGCCAGAGGGCAAAGGATATAGACTCCTAAGAAAGAATAAACTACCTGGTAAACCAGTATAATGCGAAATGAACCTTTAAGATGACTTTCAATCGTTACTGACAAGAAGACCAGAGCTAAGTATAAAATTTGATCCACAAACACATTAGTTGACAGAAACACTAAAAAGTGAGAAATTAAAATGTACTAAATAAGGTTTAGCTGTTTAAATTTTTATATAATGAGATTATATATGTAACCCCTCAGAACTTTATCATCCACAGGTATCTTAGAGTCTAATTAGACAGTGGTCTTGTGTATGATTTCATTATGTTTGGAAGATCCCCCAAAAAAGAATAGAAAGGTGAAAAGAGGTGTGATCTAGAAGAAGGTGAGGAGGAAAGAGGAAGAATGGAGAAAATTAGTTCAAATTAATATGATGCAAGAGTTTATACAATGGAGGGGACAATGGTGGAGCAATGCTTGTACCTCTCATTTAAACTGGGTAAAGTAGTTAAAGTATACATACATAGTTGGGTATAGAAACATATTTTCCCCTGTAACAGGGAAGTATGAGGGAAAGGAGTTAAGGGAAAGGGGAAAATAAGTGTAGATTAAGGGAAGCAGTAGTCAGAAGCAAAGGAGAATGCTAAAGAGAAAATGGGCAAAAAAAAAAAGAGAAAAATGTTTAGAGACACATTAATATGTGTCTTATTAATATGTGTCTTAGAAGAAGACACATATTAATAATCATACCTATGAATGCATATGAGATGAACTGTCACATTAAGCAAAACACACAAAAAAGGACAGTAGCTGGGATTAGAAACCAGAATCCAATGATATATTTACAAACATATAGCTGGAAAAAAAAAGATACATGTAGAGTTGGGGTAAATCATGATTACAGACAAAAAAAAGCAAAAATATGTCTAATTAAAAGATATAAACAGGAAACTACATTTTACTAAAAGGTTCCATGGATAATCAATTCATATCATTACTGAACTTGCATGCAACAAATGGCACAGCTTCTAAATTTTAAAGGAAAAGTTAAATGAGCTCTAGGAGAAAACAGTAAAATGATTATACTGGGGGACCTCAATTTATCAACTGACTCAGATCTAGATAAGTTTAAGTGTAAAATTAACGAGATTATGTTAATGAAAAGCTAAATATATGAACCTCTAGAGAATATTGAATGAGTATAGAAAGGAATATAGCTATTTTCTTACTGTGAATGGCACCTTCACAAAATTTACCATGTATCTTAATGCATTAAAAAAACTCACAAACAAATACAGAAAAGTAAAAGATATGAAGTGCATTTTTATCATATTATAACAAAAATTACATCAGGGGCAGAGGAGCCAAGATGGCAGAGTAGAAAGACTCATGTATGCTAGCTCCGAACCCACAGCCCATATATTTCCTGCAAAAAGAACTCCCCACAAATTCTGGAGCACTGCAAGGTGCGCAGAAACACAGTGGAAAAGATTTCCATTCCAGAGAGCCCTGGAAAGCCATCCCCAGGGGTCCGTCGCGCCCCGGAAAGCGGAGTCCACCACTGTGCTGCCCTGGCTGCAAGGCCCCAGAGGAGCAGATCTGAGCAGGCTTAAGGGACAGAAACTCTGGTGGCCGGGAAAGTCCCTCTGCCCACAGGCACTCCAGGTCAGTGAGAGAGACTTCTGGACTGGCCAAGAGGGGAGCAGGGTGTCTCCGTGACTCAGGCCCCCTCGGGAGGCAGCGGCAGAGGCAGCGGCAGAGGCTGCGGCCCAGTACTCCCAGAGCAGCAGGCAGAAGTTCAGGGACATTACCGAAGGTCTCTGCATAAACCCCCTTATGGAACTGATCCTGGGAGACGGCCCTGCCCCCATCCGAGCACCAGAACTTAAGCTCACATTGAATAGCAGCCACACCTGCCACGGAAAGCCCATTTGAATCTCAGACCCCCAAGCGCTAGCTGGGTGGATCTAGGTGGGGGTGGACAGGAATCTCAGAAGTCAAGTAACTGGCTGCGAAAATTCCCAGAAAAGGGAAGAAAAATAAGACCATAGAAGGCTACTTTGTTGGGGAACAGATGTTTCCGCCTTTCATTTCTGATGACGAGGAACAATGCTTACCATCAGGGAAAGACATAGAAGTCAAGGTCTCTGTACCCCAAACATCTGAAATAGATATCCAATGGGCTCAGGCCATGGAAGTGCTCAGAAAGGATTTTGAAAATCAAGTCAGACAGGTGGAGGAAAAACTGGGAAGAGAAATGAGAGAGATGCAAGAAAAGCATGAAAAACAGGTCAATACCTTGGTAAAGGAGACCCAAAAAAATGCTGAAGAAAATAACATCTTGAAAAATAGGCTCACTCAATTGGCAAAAGAGGTTCAAAAAGCCAATGAGGAGAAGAATGCTTTCAAAAGCAGAATTAGCCAAATGGAAAAAGAGGTTCAAAAGCTCACTGAAGATAATAGTTCTCTCAAAATTAGAATGGAACAGATGGAGGCTAATGACTTTATGAGAAACAAAGAAATCACAAAAAAAAACCAAAAGAATGAAAAAATGGAAGAGAATGTGAAATATCTCATGGGAAAAACAACTGTCCTGGAAAATAGATCCAGGAGAGACAATTTAAAAATTATAGGACTACCTGAAAGTCATGATCAAAAAAAGAGCGTAGACATCATCTTCCATGAAATTATTGAGGAAAACTGCCCTGATATTCTACAACCAGAGGGTAAAATAAGTATTAAAAGAATCCATCGATCACCGCCTGAAAGAGATCCAAAAAGAGAAACTCCTGGGAACATTATGGCCAAATTCCAGAATTCCCAGGTCAAGGACAAAATCTTGCAAGCAGCTAGAAAGAAACAATTCCAGTATTGTGGAAATACAATCAGGATAACTCAAGATCTAGCAGCTTCTACATTAAGGGATCGAAGGGCGTGGAATAGGATATTCCAGAAGTCAAAGGAACTAGGATTCAAACCAAGAATCACCTACCCAGCAAAACTGAGTATAATACTTCAGGGGAAAATATGGTCTTTCAATGAAACAGAGGACTTTCAAGCATTCTTGATGAAAAGACCAGAGCTGAAAAGAAAATTTGACTTTCAAACACAAGAATGAGAAGAAGCATGAAAAAGTAAACAGCAAAGAGAAGTCATAAGGGACTTACCAAAAGTGAACTGTTTACATTCCTACATGGAAAGACAATATTTGTAACTCTTAAAACTTTTCAGTATCTGGGTAGTTGGTGGGACCACACACATGCATACACACTCATGTACACACGTGCACGCACACACACATACACACATGCATGCACATACAGAGACAGAGAGCACAGAGTGAATTGAATAGGATGGGACCATACCTTAAAAGAAATTAAGGTAAATGGTGAGAGAGAAATGTAGTGGGAGAAGAGAGGGTGAAATGGAATGGGGTAAATTATCTCTCATTCAAGAGGCAAGCAGGAGACTTTTTAGTGGAAGGAAAAAGAGGAGTGCTGAGAAAAAAACATGAAGTTTACCCTCATCACATTTGACTAAAGGAAGAAATAAAATGCACACTCATTTTGGTATGAAAACCTATCTTACAGTACAGGAAAGTGGCGGAGAAGGAGATAAGCAAGGGGAGGGATGATGGTAGCGAGGGAGCAATTTGAAGTCAACACTCTTGGGGAGGGACAAGATCAAAAGACAGAATAGAAACAATGGGGGGTAGGATAGGATGGAGGGATATACAGTTGGTCTTACAGAACACGACTGTTATCGAAGTCATTTGCAAAACTACACAGATATGGCCTATATTGAATTGCCTGCCTTCCCAAAGGGAATGTGTGGGGAGGGAGGGATGGGGAGAATTTAGAACTCAAAGTTTTAGGAACAACTGTTTAGTATTGTTCTTGCTACTAGGAAATAAGAAATACAGTTAATAGGGAATAGAAAGTCATCTGGCCCTACAGGACAAAAGAGAAGATGGGGACAAGAGAAGGGAGGGATGATAGAAGAGAGGGCAGATTGGTGAAAGGGAAAATTAGAATGCTTGGTGTATTGGGGTGGGGGAGGGGATAAAAGGGGAGGAAAATATGGAACCCAAAATTTTGTGAAAATGAATGTAAAAAAGTTAAATAAATTTATATTAAAAAAATTACATCAAACATGAATTTACAGCATAGACTAAAACTTAATGGGGAATTAAATTAATTAATTCTAAAGAATGGGTGAATCAAAGAAGAGATCATAGAAATAATCGATAACATTACATTTAAAATAATAACCACAATGAGGCAGCATACCAAAATTAGTGCGAGGGAGCCAAAGCAGTACTTGAGGGAAGATTCATAACCAGCAAATTATAGAAAGCTTCGCAAGAGGTAAAATGGAAAATTTTGGGAAATACTTACTCTAAGTTTCTCTGATAAAGGCTCCAATTCTCAGCTGTACTGGGAATTTAGTCAAATTTATAAGAGTAAGATGTATTCTCCAATTGATAGTCAAAGGATATGAATAAACAGTTTTCAAAGGAAAAAAATCCAAATTATCAATAGCTATAAGGGGAAAAATGTTCTAAATAGCTAATATTTAGAGAGATAAAAATTAAAACAAGGTAGATCTTATTTTAATTCTGAGGTGCCACATCATACTTATCAAATTGACTAAGCTGACCCAAAAAAGGAAAATGACAAATGCTACAGGGGACTTATTATTGAACAGACTATTGGTAGAGCTGTGAACTAGTCCAACTGTTCTGTAAAACAATATGGAACTATGCCCCCAAATCCATTAAGCTGTGCATGATGTTGACCCAGCAGTACTGTTACTATGGTTATACCACAAGGAGATCAAAGAAAGTAGAAAAGGACTCATATATATACAAAAATATTTATGGCGGCTTTTGGAGTCCAATTTCCCAATTGGGGAAATACTGAACAAGTTATATTATGGTTGTGGGTCTTTCTCCTTCACACACAAAAAGGAATGCAATGACATCACTGTGTCAGTGTCAAGGTACAATATATCCAACTGTTGCCAATAAAGACCAATATGAGCTCAGAAGACTCTACCACCAGTCAGGCATAAATATTCGATAGGAACAATGAAGTGCAGATATCCCAAAGTTTGTGTATCTCATGTTCCTTTGGGGTTACTGCAATTCTGTTTTGCTCATGGAGCACAGCACCTTCTTTGATGTACATACACCATGCTGGGCAGCCTGCCAGTGTCTCCCATCTCACAATTAATTCCAAAGTTCATCAGAGAGATCTTGAGAGGGTCATTGTGTCACTTCTTCTGACCTCTGTGTGAGTGCTTGTGTGAATTCTACATAAAACAGTCTTTTAGGCAAGTGCACATTTGACATTTGAACAGTATGGCCAGCCCATCAGAGTTACACTCTTTGCAGTAGAAATTAGCAGTTCAGCTCAAGAAAGGACTTGTGTCCAGTACTTTCTCTTGCCAAGTGATTCTCCAGAATCATTTTCAATCGAATGAAAGTGATTCCATTTCCTGGCATGGTGCTGGTATACTGTCCAGGTTTCACAGGCATACAACAATGAAGTCAGCACAATAGCTCTGTATGCCTTCAGTTTGGTGGGCAACCTAATATTTCTCTCCCCGCCACCCCATGACACTTCCTTTCAGAGACTCCCAAACACTAAGCTAGCTTGAGCAATGCATGCACCAACTTCACCATCTATGCGTACATCCCCAAAAAGTTGACTGCCAAGGGAAGTTAACTTATCCACAGCATTCAAAATTTCTTCATTTGCGGTAACCAATCATTACATATGTGAATGGTGTGGTTCTGGCTTGCAGAGCACCTGTACTTTCCTGTTGTTAATTGTCAGGCCAAAATTAGCACAAACAGCAGAGAATCAATCCACATTCTGTTGCATCTCATCCTCAGAGGTTGAAATGAATGCACCATCATCTGCAAGCAGAAAATTACACACCAATTTTCCCTCCACTTTAGTCTTGGCTTGTAGCCTTTTCAAGTTAAATGATTTGCCTTCAGTGTGTTAGCTGACCTTAATGCCATTTTTGTCCTCATTGAAGGAGTCTGACTACATTACTGAAAATATGCTAAAAAGCAGGGGAGCAAGCACGCCACCCTACTTCACTCCATTAGTGACTGGGAAAGTTTGAAAGCTTTGCCAATAGGCAAAGTACAGGACTTGTGCGAGCATACCATCATGAAACTTGTGTATGATACTGACGAAATTCCCTAGGCAGTCAATTTTGCCATGATCTTCCACAAGCCCTCACAATTGATAGTATCAGGGTCCTTGGGCAGACTAAAGAATGTTGTACGTAGACCTTCTGTTCTGTTTCTGGCATTTCTGGAATTGTCAGGCAACAAACAGTTTATCGATTTCTTGGTCCTTTCTGAAGCCACACTGGCTCTTAGGTAGGTGACTATATTCCAGGAGAAAGACCAGTCTATTAAGGAGGACTCTAGCAAGAATATTGCCAGGTATGACTAAAAGAGAGATCCCCCTGTGACTGTCACAGGACACCATGTTTCCTTGTCCTTTATAGAGATGGATAATGGAGGCATCCTTGAATTCTTGGGTGATAACCTCCTCTTGCCATATAACCTAGAAGATTTCCATCAGCTTTTATATGAGCAGTGAACCCCTTTCTTTGCAAATTTCATTTGAATCAGAATCAATACCAGGCCCTTTGCCACATGAGAAGAGCTTAATGGCATTTGAAATCTCTTCTCCAGTTGGAAGTTCTGCTACAGAGGGATTGATTTCAATGGTCAACAGCTTCAGCACTGGCTAATGATGGTCTGTTGAGAACATTATGGAAAAGTTTAGCCCATCTCTCCTGGATCATGTCCTTATCACTCCCTCATCGGTGAATAGTAGAGAAAAACAAAGTATTTGGATAATTACTACCAGAATGAAATTGAATTACCTCTGCCTTCTTACTGAGTCAAGAATACTGCATCTCTCTAAGCTATGCTTACACTTTACTTTTTAAAGAGTTTTACCCTATCTTCCTAGAGACAGACAAACTATTCTGCTGGTAAACTTTGTGTGGAGTTCTCATTTTTCACTTAGCAGCTTCTGAATTTCCCTATCATTTTTATCAAACTGATCTTGATGTTTGTGAATGTTCTGACCTGGATGAGTGAATGCAGTGCTATATACCAAATCTCTGAAAACTGCCCCCTCTTTTTCTACTCCACTATTGCCAACATTGCTTTGGCTCAGCTTTCCCTCCAAATTAACAACAAGCTGTGCACAAAGAAGCTCTCTAATCTATTAACATTAAGTCTTCTAGTAGCCATCTTATCTTGGGGCCACTGCTGTTGTTGAATGGGAATGTTTAGCTTGGAAAAGGTAAGTCTAGAACTGGTCCAGCATTCTGTGCCACACATTGCCTTGGTCACTCTCACATCCTGTCTGTCAGTTGATTCAGTTGCTGAGAGGGTGAATCCATGAAATTTTATTGCATTTAGGTAGATGATATTGGTGATGAGAAAGTCATGAGATGCACAACTCTTCCAACTCCATTTCTCCCAAAGGATCCTGAAACATCTGATTGTCTATACCAACTCTGGTGTTAAAGTCACATAGAATTATACACTTGTTTTCTTTCAGAACTTTGAGGATGAGGGTCTCCAGGGTCTCTTTCCTTTAACCGGATCAGGGTGCTTTTCTGCAAGTGGCAATCGAGTTGTCATGAGCCTGTCATTCACCCTTTTTGAGAGGCATATAAGCTCATTGATTAAATTAGTTTTGATTGCAAAATCTACATCAGTATGGCCACCCCAGAAAAGTGTGTATCTAGCTCCAACTTCAATAATGTTACCTTCATTTGCTAGACTTGTTTCAGTCGGGGCTATTATTTAGATATAATCCCTGCTGAGTTCTCTTACAAGAAGATCTTCTCATCTTTCAAGCCTCCTGGATCTTGCTGTCCATAAGTATGTGCAGATTCCATGTGCCAGTGGTGAATGGAATTATCTTCATGCTAGTTTTTGCACTTTCTTCATGTTTTGACCACAGAGTAGAATCCTCACATGGCAGTTAGGTTGGGTGAAGCAGACAATTTTTAGGGCACCTTTTCTAGTCCCTTCTTCATGCCAGCAGGTAAATAGTGCAGTCCTTCCAAAAGTCTACTCAGACAAGCTTAGGACTGCTGAATCCCACTGCTGCCTCAGTCCATTGAGAAGATGACCTTGTGACCTGGGCTACCTTTGTACACCACAGCTCGCAGTATATCTACACCTGCTGCTTTGTCATTTGCCCATCACTACAGGACTTTGAGGTCGGTAAAAATGGCAAAATGGCATGGATAATGTCCTGTGACTCACGCACAAATTGGATTTAATTCAGGCACAATGTTATTAGCCTTATTCTCTCTTCCGGGCATCCCAGTCCAGTGGTAAGACAGAAGTCAAGACAATGGCAATGGCTCAGGATGCAGTGGATGACCTTGATGTTTTCCATGTCTCACCAAGCTCTAAGTGCTCTCAGGCAGCTGTTGTGGCCACCATACACACAGAAATTTTATATTAACAGGAATAAATTAAACTATGCCTAATTAAAAACAATAATAATTATAAGAGCTCACATTTATATAGTGCTTTAAAATATTCAAAGAATTTTCTTCACAATGACACTCTAAGGGTAGATGATATCATAAAAAGTACTATATTAAAGGTGGTAAACACATCCAGCGGGTTGTATTATGGCCTGCCTTTTAATTGGGAAGTGCTTAACAAAATAAATTAAAATGCAATGCCACAGAAATATTAATATGTTTTTCTAAGTCAACATGCACCTTCAGGATCTATATATAAATTTAAGTATCTAGGAATCTGGTTTCAGGCACTTAGTAGTTTGTGATCTTAACAAAGTCATTTAATTACTGTCTTCCTCAGTTTCCTCATCTCTAGAATGAGACTAAGAGTAGCACCCATCTGACAGTGTTGTTGTCAAGATCAGATGAGATAAGTCTTGTGAAGCTCTTAGCACAGTGCTAAGCATACAGTAGGTGTTTAATAGACACTGTTTTATCATTGGGATCATGATAATGACTATTTTTAACCTCCATTTCAATTTCATTTTGGCACCACTGGTCTACATCTTACAAACGAGATAGCTGAGGTTATGAGAGGTTCATGCGAGGAACTGGAGAGAGTTTACCTGAATTGAAAACATTGGCTCTGCCATTTATTACCAGTAAATAAGTTCTTGGGTAAGTACTTAACTCTCTCCTTCTCAGTTTCCTCATCTTTAAAATGAGGAACTCTTAATTTTCCTTCCAGACTCAGGTTTATGAAAAAAATCTAACCCTTAAGTAGAAAGAATCCAGTTATCCCGTTATCCCTTCCACATCAGGGGGGTGAGAGACTGCACTCCCATGATCTGGAAAATGCACATAAAATTTTTGGCCCTCCTTTTGTACTAGAGAAGTCTGGATTTTTTTTCTTTTTCTTTTACAAGGTGTTTATAGTACCTTATCGTAAAATTTGGGTTGATATTATACAATACTATAAATATATTTTATGCATTTATAAATTTCTAAACTTTTTCTTTGTCTTCTGCTGGCCTTCACATGTCATCTGCAGGTTCTTCAAAACTCCCCAAAACTCCCCTTTCATCTCTTATACTTACCTGCTTCATATTGAAACCACAATAAGGAAAGTTGGAATGTCAAAAAGATAACTGTATACCAAATCGACTCATCAGCTACACCTGGCTTTCCTTCCTAGGATCATTCAGAGGTAGCTGGCATAGTAGATAAAATGCTAGACCTCAAGTTCATATAGACCTGAGTTCAAATGTGACCTCAGACTTACTGGCTGTGTGACACTGGGTACATCATTTAACCTTTATTTATCATGATTTCCTCATGTGCAAAACAGGGACAGCAATAGCACCCACCTCCCCAAGGACGTACTAAGGAGCAAATGAGATCATATTCGTCAAGCACTTTGCAAATCTTAAGTGCTATATAAAGCTATTTTTTTTATTTTTATTAACTTATTTTCTAGTTTTCAACATTTGCTTCCATAAGATTCCAAGTTTGAAATTTTCTACCTATCTGTCCCCTCCCCCACCTGGACAGGTGTCTTTATCCCCCATTCTGCCCTCCCTTCTGTCACCATCTTCCTCCCCCACCTTTCCTTATCCCTTTTCTTCTATTTTCCTGTAGGGCAAGATAGACTTCTATACCCCTTTATCTGTATATCTTATTTCCCAGTTAAATGTAAAAATAATTTTTGACATTCGTTTTTAAAATTTTGAGTTCCACATTCTCACCCTTCTTCCCTCTCCCTCCACCCTCACTGAGAGGTTAAGCAATTTGAAACACTTCTGTAACTTCATGTACTGAAAGACTAACTATATTTCCCTCCATCTTATCCAGCCCCTCATTTATTCTAGTCTCTCCTTTGACCCTGTCCCTCCTCAAAAGTGTTTGTAAAGATATTATTATTAAGAGAGGAAGTGTAGCATTGGGGACAGAGAACAGACAGGCCTTGGAGTCATAAAGACTTGAATTCAAGGTCTACCTCTTGCACACACCAGCTATATGATCATGGGAAAATCATTTATCCTCTTGAGCCCTGAGGAAATGCTCTAAACCCATGTTCCAGATGAGCTGGCCATGTGCATCACTGAAAGAAAATTCCATACAAGATTTTCTTCACATTAATGAAATCAAAAATCAGGAACAATTACAAAATGAAGACTTTACCTAAAATAAATCTAGAAGAATACACAAATTTCAGTGTTCACATAAGCCAGACTCTACATTTCTATTCAACACAAGGTGTCAAATATCTTTAAATTTCTCTATATTCCCCCCACATCCAACTGTCTTTTCAACAGTTTCATCAACTGTTTTACAGTCACCATGCCATACCCTCCCTCCTATATACCCAGCTCCTGAGGCTGTTCTTGGAAGGGCTATGTTAATTTATTCCCCTATAGCCCCACTCACCATACCTATCTTTCAGAATTAAAGTACCTCTCCCTTGCCACCGCTACTTTATGTGTATTGTCTCCCCCAAATAAAATTATAAGCTCCTTAAGAGTAAGGACTGTCTTGGGTTTTGTATTTTTACCTCTTATCCCTTAGCACTGGACTTGGCACACAAGATGTGCTCAACAAATGCTTTTTCATTCATTCACATATCATGCTAGAAACTAAAATTCAGCTTTGGGGAAGAAGGAATGATTTTGTTACTGTAATAACTCATATCAACTTAGCTACATACTGGAATCATAAAGGAATAATGTCCCCACATAAAAAACTCGAGGTTTTAAAAATAAGTTCACAATATATATTATGTGAATGCTCTGGAATAAATGTTAAGGAGAGCACCAACCAAAGAATCAATAATGAGCTAGAATCTGTCTAGTAAGGCACCATAATCACATTTGATTTGTTGAAATGAGAAAAAAGTAAAATTCATAAATGTTTGATATTGACAAAAGTTGGAAAATGAAATCGTTTGTGCCCTTGGCAACAGACACCCTACAATTCTGCTGTCAGCATCTGCTTATTCAGGAAGACTTACCCTTCAAAATCCACATTTTAAAATCCGAGCTGCTGATGAAGTGACTTTAACTCAGTCCGACCCACATTTTCCACAATTAAAGATGCTCAGAGAAGGCTTTGGAGTTTGCTCATTTGGCTGTTCCTACAAGACTTCTCATTGTTTCCTTTTTTTTTAACATTAATTGCCCTTCCAGGAGAAAAAGCAACAAGATCGTATAAGGTCTATGTATAGAGGATGCTAGGTGGTACAGTACAGAGTATGCCAGACCTGGTATCAGAGCCAGGCTTGAAACCAAGAAGATCCCTCTTTCTGGGTTCAAATCCGGCTTCAGACACTTCATTATGCATGTGTTTATGTTTTCTTCTGTGTATTTTTAAAATATTATGATAATCCTCTTTTATTTGTTATTAATTAATTTATTTATTTTTAGTTTTCAACATTCACTTCCATAAGTTTTAAATTTTCTCCTTGCCCCCTCCCTCTGCAAGATGGCATGCAATCTGATATAGGCTCTGCACATACATTCCCATTGAACACATTTTCACATTAGTCATGTTACATAGAGGAACTGCAATGAATGGGAGAAATCATGAGAAAGAAAACGAAACAAAACAAAACAAAAAAGAAAATAGTCTGCTTTATTCTGCATTCAGACTCCATAGTTCTTTCTCTAGATGTGGGATTATTTTGGGGCCTTGCATTGCTGAGAAGGGCTTTATTTTTGGTATTGCTATTACTATTTCCCTTCAAACCATCCCCCACACCAAAACTGAGAGAAAAAAAGAGGGTATGGGATAAGGGGAGAATACTTGTAACAAATAAGTAGCTAAGAAAAACAAACCAACGCTGTGTTCTTGCCAAAGACGCATGGTTTGCACCTTGTGCCTCTTCCTTCTTTGGCAGGAAGAAGCTTCTCCAGGGATGTCATTGCTATGATCAGAGTTCCTTAGCCTTTCTAAACCGCATTTTTCGTGCAACATTGTTATTTCTGTATAAATTGTCCCCTGGTTCTGCTAACTTCACTCTGTATCAGCTGATACTACGCAGGATTCTCTGAAAACTTCTTTTGTCCCTTCTTACATCACAGTAATATGCCATTACATTCACATACCACAGTTTGTTCAACTGTTCTCCAGATGTCCAAAAGATCATCTCAGGGATATCTTTAGGTTCTTATTGTTGTACAGCAGTTTTCAGTCATGTCTGACTCTTCTTGGCCCCATTTGGGTTTTCCTGGTAGAGATACTAAAGTGGTTTGCCATTTCCTTCTCCATTTCATTTTACAGAAGAGGAAACGGAAGCAAACAGTGTGAAGTGACTTGCTCGGGATCACACAGCTAGTAAGCATTTGAGGCCAGATATTAACTTTCTCAACACTTTCTACTGAACCATCTTCTCCTTTAGATTGTAGTTCTTTGCTTTTCTCCCTTTCCCCCTCTGCCCACCATTTTTAATCTTTCCTTCAAGATGAAGAAGTTTACTTTGCTTTTGACTATTCCCTCCCTAACATTATTTTTCCCTTTTAAAATCTCCCCATCATCATATGTTTCTCCAAGAAGGTTGACATGTATTTCTGCACCAAATTATGTGTATGTTCAACCCTCCTTTGTGTGTACAAATGAGGTTTATCTGATGTTCATTCATCCCATCCCTTCCTGAATTACGGGCTTTCATTCTCACCTACTCTCACCTACTCACCCTCCTATTTTCTTTCTACTCCAGCGTATTTCTTCTTGTACTTTCCCTTCTCTTTCCCCTCTTAAGATTCTCACAACAGAACTAATCCACTCCCAAGGACTTCTGCTTTTCTTAACTCCTTCCAATACATTTTAAAGATATTAGGCTCTGTTTAAAGGGTCACTTTTTCCCTCCTATTAGAATGTTAGCATTACATCTCCATACAATCCCTTCCTGTTGTTTATATAAATTGATCTTTTAAGGTTTATCAGGATTGTTGGGTTTGTACTTTGAAGTCCTACTCAACTCTAGTCTTTTTTTTCAGCAGAAATTCTTGGAAAAATCCTCTATCCTATGAAAGGTACATTTTCTCCCATGGGATTATAGTGAGCCATGCAAGGTAACATATTCTTGGTTGCAAGCCTGCATCTTGTTGCCTTCTGGAATATTATATTCCAGTGTCTCTGCTGGTTTTTAGTATAACCTGCCAGAATCTATGTGATTCTGACTATAGTTTTTTGGAACATTAACTGCTTCTCTCTGGATGTTGGATCCAACTTCTGGATGTTTACCCCATACCTCAGGTTCAAAACTATTACATCTTCTATGAGTGTCTTTCCTCTATTGCCCTAGGTTTGAGCCATTATGTAATATGATTTCCCCTGTTTTAAAGGGCCTGTAGTTAAAATCAAATTTTGATTTCCCAACCTTACACTGATTGACTTTTACAAAGGATTTCTCACTTTAAAGAGATAGTATTTAAAATAAAAACATATAATATTTTTCCAAGGTCATATAATTAACAAGTACAGGAGGAAAGATTCTAACACTAGTCTTCTGATATCAATTCCAGTGGCATTTCCAGTATACCACACTGCCTCTCTGGCACAGAATGAATGCATAGCAGTTTAAGACATCCTGCCAATATGGCTTCCCGAAGATGAAGCACACTGCCCAACTTCTATCAAAGCTTTGTCCCAAAGAAGAATGTATTGTCTGAGGAAGCAGTGAATTCCCTATCCTAAAGAGATGACGATTTCTCAGGGATATTATTGAGGAGATTCCTGCTTTGAGTATCAGTTGGTTGGGGTAAGTTATCAATGTCTTTCATAAAATGTGGCCTGAAGAATAACCAAATTTTTTGACCAGACTAGTGCTCATTGCGACTGACTCTGGCTTCTTAAAGGTTATAGAAAGTTTTGCATAGAGAGCTAAGAATGTATTGTATCGTTTGATACCCAAAGTTATCATAGCATTCCTATATCCACATCCATCCACCTCAGATATTTTGACATTTGTTCCCTTCTCCCTCAAAGTATTCTCAGGTCCATGCTTCCAAAGATCATAGATTAAGTGACCTCTGAGTTTGGGGGCTGGATTGTCCTGATTACTGAGGAAATTAATAAGTTAGTACAAACTCACCTGCTTCACTATATCCCACCAGTGTCAAATCATATTTCACAGTCATCCCTCTCAGAATCTTTTCATATTCCCTGCTGAATGTGTATCACCACCCTCAGACTCTGCTTTCTACCTTATGTTCTGGGAGTCAAATCAACATTGTCATTGGACAATTGACTGCTATAGATCTTTTTACCATTCCTATGATTTCCCAGAGCAAAATTCTCCTCCCTACCTACTACTTCATCATATACGTTGTCTCCCTCTATTAGAGCATAAGCTATCTGAGAACAAGGACTGTTCCACGTTTTTATTTACCCAGTGCCTGGGACACAGAAGTTGCTTAGCAAATTTTTTATTTATTCATTCACCTCAGATAAGCAACCAACTGTAGAGAAGAATCCAGTTTATTCCTTTTGTTTGCTTGTAACCCTCTAATAAAACCAGCTCTTTCTACAAAAACATTCTATATGGTAAGTGAACTATGCCTGGATCAAGCAGCTTTGTGCTCTCAGTTTGTGCCAGGAAAGTTTCTTAGTAAACATAATCAATTAGATGGTATATTGAAATAATATTCCTTATCTATAGAAAGCATAGATCTATGGCATTTTGTGATGTTGATTCTTTCATTATAAATAAAAATATATTAAAAATTTTGACTCAATACTGAAAATGTGCCCTTTCCATTGTAAATTTTATCACCTTGTGCCACAAAAAGGTGATGACCTCATGAGCTTCCATTTGGTCCTGAGGCGCGCAGCAACACACCAGTTAAAGTTGCCAAGTCACAGACCTGCGACTCTGATTGCTCCTGTTCAGATAATTGGCTCCTTCCAGAGCAAACCTAATTGGAAAACACTCCTGGTTCCCATGTGCCAGGTTGTCCTGGCTAACTGCTGAGAAGCCGTCTCAAGTGAGACATTTATCCAGGATGGTAATTGGGAACTGCTGAAAACCTTCTCCATCAGCATTGCAGTTTGGGAAGACTCATGTTGCCCTCCTACTGTTTAAGCATTGCAGATTGTCAAATTATATGTGGCAGATGGATTACAGTTTGTCCTTTTAGTGACGGGAAAAGCTGTTTCTTCGCCACGGTAATAGCTTTGAGTTCCATCAATATTCAATTTCACTATTCCTCGGTAATATTGGGGAAAATGTTACCTTGATCTGTTTTAATGACTGACTATAAATGCTTTCCATCATATTATGCTATAATTAAATAACTGGAATCCATTAATATATTATATTAAAATGCTATAGGCATCCTATTATTATTGTTAGAGATGGCTAGTATTACCTCAGCTGGGATGCATATGTATAGGAAAATTACATGATGTGTAGACTATGTGCTGTGAATCATCCTATCATTTTTGGGAAAGTATTGTGTTTGTGTAAAAGCATTTTCCTTTCCACTGAAAAGACATTTAAGGAAGTTAGGCTCTTTTTCACTTTCTCCTCAATCTTTTTTTCCTTAAGTCTCTTTCCTTGATTTCAGATTCTCCTCTGTTTTTGCTTTGTCTACATTGTCCACTTCTTTATTTTCTATTGGTCATTTTTTAAGAAATTCTAAATACTTTTTCTCTCAATGAGCCATGAAAATCTGTTAAACATGGTGTAAAGAGCTAATATCATTGTAGTACATTATTCCCACAGTGCCTAGTGTTGATACATATAGTAGGGCCTCAATCAATTATGTTGCATGAATATAAGTATCAGTCTGAAAGTAACGTTACAGAACCTCTGCTTGTTAATGTCATTAATCTCCCAACTTTGTCATGAAAATCAAATGAGATAATATATTTAAAATGTTTAGTAAACCTTAAAACTCTATGTAAATAACAGCTATTATTATTTACATAAACCCACTGTCCAGCCCATCCTCAGAAAACTGGGCTCCTTAACCTCTGACATATACAAATATAGTGACTCAGTGAATAAAGTACCAGGCCTGAGGTCAGGAAGACTCATTTTCCTGAGTTCAAATCTGGCTTCAGATATGTATTAACTATATGACACTGGGTAAGTCACTTACTCCAGTTTGCCTCTTGTTTTCTCATCTAAAAAATGAGCTAGAAAAGGAAATAGCAAACTAGCAAATAGCAAGTTCCAGTACTTTGCCAGGAAAACACTAAAGCAGGTTATAAAGACCCAGACACGACTGAAAACAATTGAAAACCTCTGACACAGGCAAGTAGAGGAGCAGCTGCAGAAGATGTCTCTTAAGATGAAACACACTTGCCAAGAAAATAGCTTATTGAAGTTTGCCAAAAGCCTAATAACATGAATGCTAAAGAAATGATATAAGAACTCTCCTGTGTATGTGAATGCTATTACCTCGTGCTGAATGAACCATAGTAGAGGTGCTGAGAGGAGAGAAATCAGTCTTTGGAACCAAGAAATGCTCTTTGATTTATGCATGTCTTACATAGCAACTCTCCTGCTATGTGTCTTTCTTCTGCAACATGACTCATAATAAATATGAGATCAGGGGACCTTCTTTAAGTATAGATTTGTATGCTCAGTAGAGCTGAGCCAGGAGTCATTTCTGAGTGGGTATTTCACATTAAGAAGAGAAATGCTTCATGAAAATGACTGTTTTAACTATCCAAGACTAACAAAACATTTCCGTTTCTGACATCTTAATTAGTTCATTAATAATATTTCAATTATCCATTGTCCATAATCTACAGCTGTCAGCAATTGAAACTTCAGCAATTGAAGTTAATTACACATTCAGTAAGGATTCTTGAGTCACAGTCAGGAGGCGATTACAAATTAGCCAATATAACACGCCATTACTTTATAATGAGTTTGACATGATACAGACAAGTTTGCAGGATCCCAAAGTGGCTTCAACCTCCCTATCCATTGGAAAAGAGTGCTATTTTTAAATATTTATTTTTCAATTGACACAAAAAAATATAATCCTAAACTTTTCACTATTCTCTTCCCTGATGGAGCAAATTAAAAAAAAAATTAAAAATAAATCCTTAAATTGCCATATATAAATATGTCTGCAAATATGTCTGTCTTTTTTTGCATTTAAAAGCCATCACCTCTCTGTCAAGAGAAGAATAGCATGTTTTATCTTTATTCTTTTGGACTTGTGTTTTATTATTTCATTGGTCAGATTTCTAAAATGGCAATTAGGTGGAACAGTGAATATAATGGTGGCCCTGGAGGCAGGAGAATCTAAATTCTAATTTGGCTTCAGACCCTTACTAAATATGTGACCTTGAGGAAGTCAGTTAGCCTCAGTTTGTCTCAGTTTCCTCATCTGAAAATGAAGATAATAGTAATACCTGTCTCCCAGGTTTGTTGTGAGGATCAATTACTTATTTTTAAGGAGCTCTACAAATTCTAAAGTACTTTGTAAAAATTATTATTGTTAAAATCTTTTTATTTTAAACATTTTTAGTGACCTGACTCTCACACTACCCTCCATTGAGCAATTTTAAAAAACAAATAAATTATCTCAATTCATATCTATTTAGTACAGCAAAATAAATTCCCACATTGACCATATACTAAAATACATCTCTGCATGTTGAGGTCATTGCTTCTCTGTTAGAAGGTATGTTTTATCCTCATTCTTTTAGATTCCTGATTCATCATTGTGTGGATCAGGATTCTAAAGTCCTTCAGAATTGCTTTTTGTCATAATGTTGTTGTAATTGTATTATTTATTCTTCTAATTCTGCTCACTTCCCTTTATATCCATTTATGGAAATCTTTCCAATTTCTTCTGAAATTGACCATTTCATCATTTCTTATAGTGCAATAATATTTCATTCCATTCATATATAACAATTTGTCTGTCCGTTCCCCAACATTACACCCCTAAAGTTTTCAATTTTTGTCTAACAAATAAGATCTGGTGTAAACATTTTGTACAAATAATTCCTTTTCTTTTTCTTTAATTTCTTTGTTGTACGGCTCTAATAGTGGTATAGCTGGGTAATTTTCTGGACATAATTAAAAATTGTTTTCCAAAATGGCTGAACCAATTATTGTCCATATTGTTAGCTCCATCAACAGTTGATTTTACTGTTTTCCTACATACACTTCAAAATTTGTCATTTTTTTCTTTTACCTCCTTTGTCAATCTGATAGATACAAGGTGAACCTCAAAGTTGTTTTAATTTCTTTAATTAGTAATTGAGGGCATTTTCCCATATGATTGATGATAACATGGATTTCCTCCTTTTAAGATTGCCTGTTCATATTCTTTGATCATTTATCTAGTGGGAAATATGCGTTGTCATGGAGGCATTCTGGAAGCTAAATGAATTTACTAAGAAGAAGGCTTGACATACTGGGAACATTTATTTATCCATTTATTTGCTTACTTGTTTGTTTAAGTCAATTGACAGGTAGATCAATGAAATACCATAGATGGAATGATTTCAATAATACATTTGACAAAATGACAAAATCTCTCAAAATACCCTAATTAATAAGATGGAGAAATGAGGGCTGGATGATATTACAGTAACACTAATGGATAATTAATGGAACAACCACAAACAAAAACCATTGATTTATGTACTGATATCCGCATAGATGCAGGTCTCCATAACTTTGCTGGACAGCTCTCTATGCCTGATTGTGCCCTAGTCAGTGGTGGTTTTTTTGTTTGTTTGTTTGTTTTTTTATCAGTTACCTGAATGAATATATAAAAGATGTAATTACAAATTTTGAAGATGACGCACAACCAGAAGATACATTAATATAATAGCTGATAAAATCAGGTTCCCCAAAGAACTTGGCAGATAGAAAGGTAGTGCAAACTACCCAAATGAATTATAACCCAGATAATTGGAGCATTTTATAGTTAGGGTCAAAACATCACCTGGACCATTAATCAGAATGGGAGAGGCCTGGATTAATAGAAGGTCATGTGAACTGATTTTAATTGACTGAAAGGTCATTAAGTCAACAGCATCAAAAAAGCCTAATGCACTTTTAGGCTACATTAACAGAAATCTGGTGTCCAGAAAAAGGGAGGTAATAGTCCCACTGTGTTCTATGTATTTGTCAGACCACATCTAGGGTTGTATGTTCAGCTCTGAACACCACATTAGGAATGTTGACAAACTGCACAGCTCCATAAAGAAGAACAATCCGGATGTTAAAGGAACCTTTTTTAAAGTTTCTGTCAGATGTGAAATGATGAAAAGATCCAGGGATGTTTATATTGAAGGGAAAAAAGGGTTGGGATGGGAAGATGGAAGGAGGAGGATGTGTATTTACATTTTTGCAGGCTTATCATATGGGAGAGGAATTTAACTTGTATAATTCCAGAGGACAAGACAAGAACAAATGGGCACAAATTATGAGGAAATCAGTTTAATATAAAGAAAAACCTAATTACAATTAGAGTAATTAAAAAAAAAGTAATAGCATACTCTGAAACATAGTAAATACCTTATTGCTAGACCTGTTAAGGTAGGTGCTAAATGACCACCTGCTAGTGATATAACAAAAGAATTGGCTTCACTAAGTAGGAAATTAGGTTACATTGCCTGTAAGGTCCCTTACAACTCTAAAATTCTATGATTTCCTACACTTCAGTTTCCCCAACTTCCTGATTTTTTCAGTGGCATTAAAATGTCCTTAAATTGAATTTCTTGATGGTAAGAATAGTGTTCTAGGAATTTCATAATCTAAGAAGACTTTCACACCCACATCTACACTCAAGGAGTCAAAATACAAGAGGAGGTTATCTGTGTCCTCTGTGTATTATGTATGCATTCAGGTGTGTCCATATATATATATATATACGCTTACATACATACATAATACATATTCTCAGATGTTTATGGCACCTTTACAAAAATTTATCATGTCCTAGGACATAAAAACCTCACAAAATTTCAGGAAAGCAGAAATAATAAACACAGCTTTTATTGGCTTTAATACAATAAAGAAAATTATGTTAAAGTACAACTATTTAAAAATATTTAAAATCAACTGGAGAATAAATAATTTAATACACAAATTGTTGAGTCAAAGAACAAGTCATAGAAGTGATAAATAATTTTATTAAAGGTAATAACAATAAGGTAATATACTGAAATTTTGGAGACAGGACTAAGTCAGTCCTTAGAAAGAAATTTATATCTTTAAACATTTTTTATGAATCAAGGTGGAAAAAGAAAGAATAACAGATCAATGGACTGGTAATATAAATAAAAATACCAGCAAGCCAACAAATCCAGAAGACTCAACTAAATGCTTACAGAGAATTTCTAAAAATTAAGGAAGAGATGAACAAAACTAAAAACAAAAGAAGTTAGGAAGTAAAACTAGGAGCTATATAAAAAGAGTAAAATAAATAAAGCATGGCCTAATTTGGTTAAAAATGTGAGCAAAATCAAATAACTAGTATAAAAATTTAAAAAGTAGAATTTACAACAAATGAAAAAAGTGTATCTTTAGAAGCTTTGCCTAACTATACACCAACAAAACTGACAACTTAATTGAAATAAATTAATATTAACAAAAAAAGCAGAACAAGAAATAGATCATTTAAACATCCCCTTTTCATTGGAAGAAATATTTAAAGAACAAATAATTTTCATATTATATAAACCGTTTGAAAAAATAGAAGAAAAAAGAAGAGATCCTACCAAATTCCTTCTACAAGAATAATATGGACTTTATACAAAAAAAATTAGGGAAAATCAAAACATAAAAAAGAAAGCTATGGAACAATAGCTAATGAAAATTGATATAGAAACTTTAAATAAAATATTAACGAGGAGACAAAGACAAAATGTAAAAAATATTATGCACTATGACCAGGTTGGAATTATACCAATAATGTAAGGTTGGTTTACTATTAGTAAAATTGAAATTGTTTGATTATATGAACAGAAACAGGAAAAAACTTTCATAAAATACAACACTCATTTCTATTAAAAGCACTAGAAAAAATAGGAATGAATGACCTTCCATTAAAATGATAAATAGTACATCTCTAATGAGCTACCATTATTTGTAATAGAGATAAACTAGAATCCTTCCCAATAAAATCAGCAGTGTAACAAATATATCCATTGTCACTACTTCTATTTGGTATAGGACTAGAAATGTTGGCCATACCAATAACACAAGAAAAAGAATGAAATATTGAGAATGAATGAATAAGTATAGTATAATTTTTTAAAACATCTTTTTTTCCAGATAACACAATAGTGCATATAAAAACCCAAAGGTGTCAGGTAAAAAAATTAATTGAAATAATAACTTCATCAAATTTTGTGGGATATTAAATAAGACCGCATAAACCGCAGCATTTCTGTCAGCAGGAAAAGACAGAAAAAGAAATTACATTTAAACTAATTATAGAAGATATAAAATATACCTGAGATACTCATAAGATTCATGTAAATACAACTATAAATTGCTGTTTACAAAAATAAAAACAGCTCTACATAAGTGGGAAAATATTAATTGCGTATAAGCATGATGAGTCAACATAATATGAATCATAAAAATGCTATTTTAATTAATTTACTCATTTAAGGCCATGACAAACTACCAAAGGATTACTTTATAGAAATAGAAAAATAGTAATGGAATTCATATGAGAGGAAAAGAGGTCAAGAATCTCAAGAGAATAATGAAGAAAAAGTGGGAATAGGCAGTGGCATATTTCACAGTATACTGTAGTAATTCCAAACACAATTTGGCGCTAATTAAAAAATAGAGTCTTGAACAATAAAACAGACTAGGTATACAATATACAAAGCAAATGTATCTTTTACCTTAGTACTGGATAAACAGAAAGACCCTAGCTATTGAGATAGTACTCACTATTTGACAAAAACTTCTGGGAAACTTGGATAGCAGTATGAATAAAATTAAATTTAAAATGAATATTTTCTAGTTTACAGCAAGGGAAGTTCCAATTGGATACATGACTGAGAAATAAAAGGTAACATCAACTGGTTAAAAATTGCCTATTAGAATTAAGAACAGAAGAAAAATTAGAACTAAACAAGGGTTAGAGAGAATTGCAGAAATGAAAACCGATCATTTTTATTACATAGAATTTAAAAGTTTTTTGCATAAATCCAATAAAGTCAAAATTAGAAGGGAAACATTTAAATGGGGAAAATATTTGCAACAAGTTTCTTTGGTAAAGGTTTCCTTTCCAAGCTACATAAAGAGCTCATTCAAATTTGCAAGAATAAGAACCACTCTCCAGAGGATAAATGGTCTAAGAATATCAATAGGCAATTCCCAAGGAAAAGATAACAACAGGTATTGTATAGCCATATGGAAAAACACTTCAAATCACCATTCATTAGGGAAACACAGATTAAAGAAATTCTGACATTTCACTTGAAAGCTGATTGTCAGAGAAAAATTATAAATATTAGAGGGGCTGTAGGAAAACAAATACATTGATGCACTATGGGTAGACATTGAATGGGTACTAGCATTTGGAGAGCAAATTGTATTTATACACAAAAAATTATAGTGCATGCCACAACTAGGTCTATACTCAAAAAAAACAAAAGATATAGAAAAATGTTCCATGTATTAGAGTAGCTCTTTTTGGTAATAGTAAAAAACAGGAAACTAAAGGTATGATAATCAAACTGAGGATTGGTTGAATAAACTGTGGTATATGAAAGTCATAGAATTCCACTGCACTATGAGACATGATGAAATAAATAACTTCAAAGAGACACCAGAAGATTACACTAACCTGATTCAGAGTGAAGAAAAGCCAGAATAAGACTTTTACTCTAAAACCAATATCATAAAAATGAACAGTGCTGAAGACTTAAACTGATGGAGAATGAAATGAAGAAAACTGAGAGAAAAATTTATACAATAATAATAACATTGAAAAGACAAACTTTGAAAACTAAATCAATGCAATGGCTTTTCTCCAGAAAGCCAGTGATGAAACATCAAGGTAATGAATGGAGAATGCAGAATCAGATAAGCATTTTCATATATAGCCAATGAGATAATTTTTTGCTTGACTATGCCTATTTGTTATAAGGAATTTGCTTTTATTTTCTCTTTCTTTCATTGGAGTGAAAGTGAGAGGAAAATGATAAATTTTTGTTAATTTTTTTAAAAGCTTAAAAATAGAGAGCTACAGTTGTGAAATGTATGCACTTTTAAAGGAGGATTTCATGGTTTATTAAATTATTTTACTTTGTTCTGAAAGCTCTGACAGGTAAGGATAATCTGAAAATATTTGCAATATAAAAACAAAACATGTCAATAAAACCTTAAAACACCAACCACCAAAACCTCACCAATAAGAGAAGGGGTCCACAGGAGCTAGCTGAGACATTGTGGCCAGATCCAGAGAATGAGGCATCCAGCCAGTCAGAACTGTGCTGAAGCTAGCTTGCGCCAGATAGCAATAGCTGATTGTTAAATTTCCAACATGAGCATCTGTATCTTGAAAATCAGCAAACACAACAAATAAGGGCTTGATTTATTGTTTTATCAATTGTCTGGACTGAAGAAAATGATGAGCGGGGAGGAAATGTAAATAATACAGATTAAATTTAAATGTCATACATATTATTTTTTTCTCCCAGAGACTGTTAAGCACAATTCCAGGTCCAAGTGTTCTTTTTTTTTTTTGCACCATATGACTGGTTAGAGAAGGTGATTTCAAATTAAGTTGCTCCTAAAAGATCGTTTCTCCTCCAGAATAATCGTAAAGTGAGCATGGAGAAAATATCCGACTTTATGATGCTTCACTGATAAACATTAATCTGGTCCCTATCAGTTGATTCTATATAATTTATTCACAAAAGAATAGCCATTGGGAGTTTTATATAAACTTAGGAGATGTCTCAGACTCAGTTCATATCCGCAGATCTGTCCACAATCCGCCCAATCTTAGTAATCAGGAAGCATTATTAAGTGTCTGCCATGTGCCAGACACCATGCTAGGGGCCCAGAATTAAAATGAAATAAAGGAAACAATACCTACTCAAAACAAACTGAACGGAGGAGACAACGAGGATATATACAAATATATGTAGAATATAAAGAAGATATATACAAATAAATTAAGATCAATTAGATACAAGGTGAGGGAAGACATGAATAGTTGTATCAAGGAAATCTTCACCCAGAAGATAGTGCTAGAGCTGCCTCTGACAGGAAGAAAGGGATTAAACATCAGGGAGGAAGATCATGAGCCTCCATTTACTGGGAGAATTTGTTTCAAGGAATTTGGACCTTACTGACCACCATTAGGAGTTGGATGTGGGGCCATGACCTTCGACCTGACATTCTAAGACTTACCACCTGTGTGACCTTGGGCAGATCACTTAAGCTCTCTGGGCCCCTATTTACTCATCCATAAACTGAGGAAATTGGACTAGGTTTCCTTCTAGTTCTAAATCCGTGACCCCCTAAACTCTCCTGGTATTCTTCAGGCAAAAAGAGCTTCATTACAACCCATCCTATTTTCCAGGCATGATGATTTTAGTGGTGTACTCCCTCCCACCAGCTAAGAGTGGGGTCAAGGGGGGTGAATGGTGAGACTTTTTTAAATTTTCTGGATATGTCGGAATAATCCTATCAGTGTACTCCTTATGATTATAAACTGTAGAAAGCGTCTTGGCCAATCTGCCCATGGAAGAAAATGCTTAAGGAACTGGAGCTTTGAAGTAATAGCTCTCCAGTAAACCCTTATCATTCTTTGTTCTAAGGAAATCCCACAAGCTGATACTTGCATGAACACATGGTTATACAAGTAACTGTCATTTATCATGGCAATCAAAAGATGAAGTCATAGGAGCTCCAGTTATCAGGTTTATCTAAAAACGAGTCAAGAAGAAACAAGAAATTTCAGGAGAGAAAGGCAGAATGGGTAATAAAACTCTAGGCAACCACCTCAACAACTTAGGTGCTTAAAACTGATAGACTCAGGCCTGAGGCAGGTCTTAGGACTTGAGGCAGCTGATGGTGTCGTACATAGAACATTGAGCCTGGAGTCAGGAATACTTGAGTTCAAATCCAGCCTCAGACACTTAATAGCTGTGTCAACTTGGGCAAGTCATTTAACTCCTGTCTGCCTCAGTTTCCTTAACTATCAAATAGGGATAATAACAACACATCCCTCCCAGGCTTGTTGCAAAGATCAAATGAAATACTGTTTACAAAAGATGCTTAGCACAGTGCCTGGCAAATAGTTAAGCACCATATACATGCTTATTCTCTGCCATTCTCACTTAAGACTTAAGAGGCTGGTGTCAAGGAGTATTGGATTTAGAGTCAGAAGCCCTCAGCCTGAATCAAGGCTCTGCCACTTACTACTTATATAACCCTGAGCAACTCACAAGTCATTAATTAAGTCCTCTATTGGCCTCTGTGTACCCAACCATAAAATAAAGAGGTAAGACTAGAAGATCTTTAGTTCCTATCATTCTAGGTCTAATCTATGATCCTATGAACCATCCCCCAGTATTCTTAAAGAGAAAAGAGCTTTACAATCTATTAGAAGTCTGTCATGATGATAATAATTGCTATATCTCTATAGCACTTTAAAGTCCGAAAAGCATTTCGCAAATATTTCATTTGCTCCTTATCACAACCCTGGGAGTAGGTGCTATTGTTATCCTCATTTTAGAGATGAGGAAACTGAGGCCAGCAGCAGCATAGTGACTTGCCCAGGGTCACACAGCTAATACATGTTTGAAGCCACTGAACTTAGGTCTTCCTGACCCCAGTTCCAGCACTCTATCCACATCACCCCCTAGCTTCCCTGAAGAAGATGGATTTAGTGTCTATCTTCTCTTTTCAAAAGCCCTTTAGTTTTAATTGTTAAAATGTTTTACAGGCATATTTTTTATGTATGTCACCACCCCCCCAATCCATCTCTCCCCTCCTCCAAATGCCACTAATAAGAGTGGTGCTTCATTTCCTTGGGTCAAAGACAAAGCAGCTGGGGCTACACCTTCATTCAAATACCAGTTCCCACTGTGAGGTGATTAAAAGATCAAGTTTCATAACTTCATTCTACTAAACCTGCTACACTCTTTGGCCCCAGAGACCTCTAGAGAAGAATGGTAGCATTGTTAGCAGTGTGGCTCAGTGAGGGAAGCCTGGATAAGAAGTCAGAAGAGTAGGGGCTGAGTCCTGGTTCTTCTATTTACTCCCTTTATGGTTTTGGACAAGGCATCACCTACCCTCCCTGACCTCCGTTTCCCTCTCTGTAAAATAGGTTTGTTATTATTTGCGCTACCTCTAACACAGTTGCTGAGAGAATCAAATGAAATAATGTCTAGAACAAGCATTATAAGCCAAGCTTTGCAATGTGGAAGTCAGTTGTTTTTATAGATATTCTCTCTTTAATTAGTATATAGAATTATAGGGGGGTGTACATAACTGCCCATCAACCTTTAATCATTATCCTTGAGCAAATAACATTAACAAATGATAATAAACCAAATGATAATAAATAACAGAAAAAATCTAGATCAGTCAGACACAGGTTTTAATAAGTACTTGTGAGTCCTGTACTAGCCATGCAAGGCTTGTTCCAATCTGCACATTGTACAGCATCTCATTTTTCTTCCAGGAAAAAAAAAGTATTTTGGAATTTAGTCCTTCTCCTTCAAATTAGCTCTATATCAGTTGGAAAGATGTTTATGTCTTATCAATTAATTATAATCTTTTAAGCTTGACCAAATAATGACCGTTTACCTTGCAAGAAGCATTATTGCACTTCTCTTGCCATTCCTTTGCTTATGTCATTCTAACTTCTGGACATAACTTTTGTCAGTATTAACTAGGGGCACAGAATTTCTGAGTCAGAGACAAATTCAGATGCCTTCCTGTCCATCCTGAATCAGAATCCCCTCTACAAATGACTCTACAAGTGGTCATCCCTTCTTCAATTGAAGACCTTTGGCCATGCAGAACTCATGGTTTCTTCATGTCCCGGTACATGAGTTCCACTCGAAGACATTGTTCTCACAGAGCCTGCTTTCATATTATTGGAATTTGTCCTTTCTAACACTCCTACCACAGTGAGGTGCCCCTGTGCTAACCCCTGTTGACCTCACTTCAGAAACAGCCACGGAGTATAATGCTAAGTGGCATTGGTCCTGGAATCAGGAGGACCGGAATTCAAATCTGACCTGAAACCCGTACTAACTGTCTGACCCTGGGTCAGTCATTTAACCCCACTTGCCTCCCATCCCCCAAAAAAAAAACAAACACAAAAATTTTTTAATATAGACTTTTTTACAAAAGCCACTATTCGGTTGATAGGACATGTGAAGCTGGAGCCCAAGGAAGATGATAACACTGAAACAGTCAAGGGGAACCACTTTTTCAAGCACAGTCCTGTTCAACCAACATTAGCCATGAACCTACTTCTGTCCAATTTCTTTAAGTTGCAAAATAGAAAAGGGGTCTGATTAACAAACTATGGGGTGCTAGAGATCAGGGTTGTTCTCATAGTTATCTTTGAAACCCTAGCACCAACACACCGTCTTGCACAAATCAGGTAGTTAATAAATATCTGTTGTAACAAAGATCAAACTAGATTTGTGTACCTAAATTATGTATCTACTTGCCTGTAAGTACCTCATTGCAGTGACAGTTTCCCATTAATCTTCACATTCCCAGCAATACCTAGTATTGTACCTTGTGTACAGAGTGTCCTGAAAGTCTTCGTGCAATTTTAAGTTTAATAGTTGGGCAACGGTTTTTTGGAAACCCTGAATAGTAGGAACACACACACACACACACACACACACACACACACACACACAAATGTTGAATATCTTATTTCTAGTATAAAGGAGGTTCTTGTTGAAATTGGATTAGATCTATGGAGTGAGAAGAGATCTGAGAGGTCATCTAGTCTAACCATCTCATTTTACAGATGAGGAAACTGAGGTTGAGAAGAGTTAAATGACTTGTCCACAGTCTCACAGGTAAAAAGCAGCAGATCTTGTATCTAAATTTGAGTCCTTCAACCTCAAATACAGCATTTTCCTTTCTGTGTTGTACTTCTCAAGGGTCCCTTCCAAATCCAAGGCTACATAAGTCTATATGACTATATTCATTTTATTCACACTGTATTTGCAGTTGTATTGCACTGCAGAGATGTCAAGAAGGAATCCTTTAAAATGAAAATAACTATAAACTCCCAAATGTTTATTGATTTTTAAGAATGAGCACAATTCTTCTATTTGTTAATGGGAAAATGTGGTAGCAATTAATTGGGTTGTTAAATGGGACTTTTGCTTTAAAACATCTTAAGCAATTCTGACCTTTCTGATAAGCCGTGTTTGAAATTGCAGTTGCTTCAGTCTCACACTAGTCTCGTCTCCTTAGTTTGACACTCTTGTGTAGTTCAGGATCTTGCTCTCCCACTCCATTTTTGGAAAATGAATTTTTACTTTGCTGTGCAGTTGTTTAAGTCTTGGTCTGGGCATTTCCCTTTATTTAGGAGCTTCTATTACTCAAAAAAAAAAAAAAAAAGATTGCAGACAAAAAGGTTGAGAACTCTCGGTCAATCTAAGAACTCAGACACAGGGTGATGATTTGGCCAGAGTGTGGCTGCTGAATTGATAAATGGAAATCACTTAGTCACCACCTTTTGGAAAATGTTAGTGTTCAATCCTGTGCTTAATTTAGTGTGTAATTGAAAATGTACTATCTGCAACTCAGGCGTGTCCCTTTGAAAATTTAGTCTCTTATACTGAGCATATTAATGACACTGAAACTTGGACAGACAGAGAGCTGTCAGAAGCACAGGGGCCTCTTTCAAAGTGACTGCCAAATGGGACACACACTGGCTATTTAAAGAGAGAGAGAGCGAGTTTAGGTTGGGGTGAGTTAAGTGTAAAATGCTTTAGTGATGCATTTTAACACCATTACAAATTGTCTACAGATGTTGCTTCCCTTCAAACCCAGTGACCATTAGGTTTGGTTCCTGAAAACCATAGAAGATAGCACAAAATAAGCTTTGCAAGAATGAGAGGTTTTCCTCTCATTTAATATGAACGTTTTCCATGTTCCTGGGTAGAATGGTAAAATGGAAAAGAACATCCAGTTTGAGGACAGACAACTTTGGTTTCAGCCTCTGCTCTGACATTTATGACTCATGTAACCTTAGGCAAACCACTTATCTGGCCTGTTTCTTCACTGGCAAAAACAAAAAGATTTAGGTGTTAAGTAAGATATTAAGGGGACCTCTGAGGTCTCTTCCATCTCTCCAAGCTTCATTCCCAACTCTCAGAACTTTCCCATGCAATAGAAGCCTCCTAATCCCGAAAGTTCACTTTATTCCTACACCTATCACACTGGAAATATGCTGTATCTTTGAAGTCCCTTCCTCTGATTGGCTAGTTGCTCCCAAGAACCTCCATTTTAAGGAAAATGCTGAAAATCAATCATGTCTACATTCCTCTCTCCCAGTTCTACTCCCAATTCTCAGCACTTTCTGTATCATAACCTACAGGAATACTACTCTGCTTTTCATGTTTTTTTTTTTAACATATTGCCTCCCCTAAGAGAATATAAATTCCTTTAGGACAGGGGCTATATTACTTTCTGCTTGCATTTGAATTCTCAGTACTTTGCACACAGCAAGCTCTTAGTAAAGTGCTTGTTGTCTTTACTCATTGACTTCTAAATCTATAATACTATAAGTACCTATGAACTTTATTTGAAATGATATGTAGTGGCAATAATTTTAACTCTACTAGAATATAAGTTTCCTGACTGTAAATATATGGCTGCATTTTTTTCGTTGTGTTCCAGTGCTAGTAGTGCTATTGAACAGAATGACTGAATGAATGAATGAATGAATGAATGAAGTTGACCATTGCTCTTCATTCCTCCACTGGGCTTCCACAATCAGAAATTAAGTGATTTAGAGAACCTGTCTGAGAGTAATTTTCACACAAACAAGTTTGTCTACTTGCCTCCATTATCAGGTCTCAGGTAATATACTCCGTACTATAATTTCTTCATCATTGTCATGGACAAGTCATTACTTAATGATCCAGCACATGTGCAAACCCCATAGGCTTGGGTAGCTGATGCAACTTCCTTACATCTCAGAAGAGATGCTGAGGGAAGAATAACAAAATGTACAGAAAGCCTTGAAGACACTGTGAAGAATGTGGGGACACTCTTCAACTAGTTCCATTTGGCTATGGTTGGGAGGAATCTGTTCTAATTGGCTGCTTAACAAAAACCATTAGGATCTTCAAAAATACCTGAGTCAGCTTTTGCTGACTCTTTGATACATTCATCTTTTGAGGAGCTGCATGACTTTTTCTTCGATGGTATTTGATGAGATGTGGTAAAAAGTCTTCTTCTCCCTGCCCCTCATTACATCCCTAGTGCAAAAATCTTTGGCGTTTCTTGTTCATCCTTTTCCATTTTCAGTGCAGGAGGTGAATGGAGTCTTTAGCCTTGGTCAAGAGAGTGAGCCACAGGAATTGAGAAATTAGAATCCAAGCTGGCTTTCACAATCAATATGACATCCATGCTCCAAGAAACAAAGAATATTCTTTGAGAATGACCACTGGTTCCTTAGCCCATCAGAAGGAAATCATGAGAGAACTAGATATGAATTCGGTGGGATTCATGCTATGTAGGAATTGAGCTAAATTTTCAGCCTGCTTTCCCAGAGATTGAAGTGATATGATGGAGAGTATGTGCTGGAGGCATTGGGGAAAATATGTGTATGTCTCTTCTTGCTTTTATCCTTGAAGTAAATATCCTTTGTAAGAGCTAATTTATATTCAGCATTTAAATGAACCTGAGGTCCTAGTCACAGACCCCCAACCATGTAGGAAGGAGGGAACACAGCCAACAAGGGTATTAGCCAATGCCATTAAAGAAGAGATATATTCCTTAAAGGACCTCAAAACCATGAAGAATAGATACAGTATCTTTACCTTGAGAGAGTGGGAGGCAGAAGGGTCTGGAGTAGATAATTAGTATTTCTTGATTGGTTGTCAACCTGTAAAATAAGTTAACTCTTGTGATGCCATTATGATAATATACTATTGGTGTGTCATTCTTTGAAGCAGTTTGGCTTATTGGAAAGAATACTTGACACAGAAATAGAAAGATCTTGGTCTTTGAATATAGATAAGTTATGTAACTTCTCTGGATCTCAGGTTCTTCATCTATAAAATGGGAATACATCATATATTTAGCACTTACCTCAGGGAATTGTTGTGCAGATTAAAGGAGATAAAGTATGTAAAGTGCTTTACAAAACTTAAAATACTACACCAGTTAGAGCTATTGTTATTGTTATTTTCTCTCATGTTTTTAAAACCCAAGAAAATACTTGACAGTAGCATTAACTTTGCCTACAGTAAGATCCAGTGTATATCTGGCCTGAAAACTTGCTCCATGGAAACTCTGGGAACTCCTAGAATCCCAGTGGAGAACAACTTCCATGAAAACCATGGGCTGGGTTTACTGTAAGTTCTTGTTCTGTGAAAAAGCAATTCCTCTATGAGCATTTTTCCATCTAAAGTTCCCAAGAATCATATATTTTAAGCTGTATTGGCTAGAAATATACTTCATCTAAACAGAAAATCAAATATTAAAACAGGTTTCACATGCAACTGTTACTTTGACTGGATGTTGCTTTTGTCTATGCCCTTCCTAGAGGTACGAATGAACAATTTAGTCACCATTCCTTTATTTGTAAATGACAGGAAACTTGACAACCCCAAAGGTGAAATAAATGATAAGCCCAACAATACTGCCAAGAGAGACATAAATAAGGGGGAGAATGTCTTCTTTTGACCATGTGCATAAAGATGTGGCAAAAATGCCAAGTGCTGGTTCTTTAATGTTTTTTATAAAGTCTCTTCACACCTCAGTAAATATGAGACATTCTGATTGCCATTTCCATGTCAAGGAGATGTAGCAAAGCATGAGATTCATGCAAAACACATATCCTGGCAACTAATCAATAGCCACTAAGCAACTAGGTCGCCTAGAATTCTATTATTGCACAGGCACAATATTATACATCTGTATTCATTTAGAAATACATCAGCTTAATGGAATTCTCAGCAGCTGACAGCTACTTGAAAAAAAGGCCTTAATTAAAGGTAATAACGAAATTACACATGTAGAGAAATTTGGTTATTACATTTGATTTTATTTCCTCTAAAAGTATACAAATAAGTTTCCATTCAAAGAAATAAATAGTATAATGGTATTTAGTCTCAGGCTGTGTTGGCTAAGAAACAGAGATCTGCAAAGACATTTGAATGTCACTGTCATTAGATTCATATTGGAAAACTGTGTGGCAAGTGAAGAAATTAGTTGACGCTAGAAAGTCAAGAAATTCATAATATTTGCATTGTATGGAGTAATTTTCTGTTTTCACATATCATTCTTACACTTTAAAAAATATTTCTTTTTATCTTTGAGTCATGCCTCTGTATCAAGTTTTATTCTGGTAATGACTTTGGTATCTCAAGGGCTATACAATTAGAATACAAGCTCTTCCCATCCTGCTGAGTCAGAAATGCATTAAGTATAGCCATGGACTTTATGTCTGTCATCTAAGGACTAGCCTATCACCAAAGAGCTGGCTACCAGATAATGAATTTTGAAAGATAGGAATGATTCACAAAGATACGAAGGAAGTAGTCATGCTGAACAAATTGAAATATCAAGAAATGATGACTTCTTAACAGAATTTTCATATCTAATTTAGTGGTAAAACTTAGTAATTCTGATTATCATTCAAGGATAGTGTAAAGGTTAGCCATTAAAAAGATGCTGCCTCATTTGATTTAAAAAAAAAGATTCATAGTAAGAACTAGCATTTATATGTAACACTTTCAGTTTCATGAAGCAATTTACATATATTATCTCAATTTATCCTTACAACAACCCTGGGAGATAGGGTTATCGCCCATTTTACAGTTGAGGAAACTGAAGCAGAGAAAGATTTGTGACTTTCCCAGAGTCATACAGTTAGTCAATATCTGAGATTGGACTTGAATTCTTGTCTTCCTGAGTTCAGGGTTCTATTAAACTAGCTCATACATACATACATATATGTGTGTGTGTTTTTCTATATATGTATATCAATGGGTCAAAAGCACTGAGCAGATTACTCAATATACCTCACTCCATCTAGCATGGGAAATTGTATTACTATATGTATGAATTTCCTAAGAAGGAAATGATTGTTGCCAAAAGGAAACAAGGTTGATTTTATTTTTTACTCATTGGAATTATTTCTAATCATTTTAGGAAATATACACCCTCATTAGAAAAGCAAAAGGAAAGCTGGACACTTTTAGATTAGATAATGTTCAAGAAAACCTACTTAATTGGACATGTGAACTAAAGCTATTTTTAAAGGAGGAGATCAAATGTGAGAAACACTGGAGACATGGATTTAATAAAATGCTTTTTCTACTTCCAAAACATTTCTCCCATCTGGACCCTTTTGTATACTCACACAGTCTTCACCTGAGTTTAGCCTTTCAGCCCTTCTTGACTGTATCATTACCAGTCTTCCAGCTGGTGTCCTGGCCTCCGGTCCCCTCACATTCCAATCAACTCTTCGCAACAAGCAACATGATCTTTCTAAAGTGCAGATCTGTCCCTTCCCCAATCATCAAACTCAGATGGCTTCGTTTTTGCCTCTAGATTCAAATATGAACTAATCTCTTTGGTTTTTAAAGCTTTCACATCCATCTCAGCCTTAACAAACTCCTCTGCCCTCCAGACACTCCGTTTTCTAACTTCTATCTCTGCACTTTCCCATTGGCTCTACTTCGTGCTTTTAATGTATGCCTTTCTCACCTTTGCCTCCTACAATCTTTTTCTTTCCATTAGCAACACTGTTCAAGTGACACCTCCCACCTGACATTGTTCCAATTCTTGTTACAGTCCTCAACCATCACCCCCAAAAATGTTTTAATGTGTATTGACTGTATATATGGCTTATACCCTATTTGTCTGTGAATACTTTGTATCCTATATGCAAAGTTCCTTGAGGCCTGACACTGGTTCCTTCTTGCTTTTGTATCCCTGGCAACTAGTAAGGGAATCAATGTCGGTGTCTCCTTTATGATTGCTTGGATGCAAAAAATGTGTCTTAAAGCAAGACTGTAGAAATTATTTTGGTTCAATTAAATTCAACAAGCATTTAAGTACTTCTATTGTGCCTGTCATTATGCTAGTTGCTAAGAGTATAAAAAAAAGAAACAAATGAAACAAATAGCCCCTGGTCTCAAGGAGCTCACATGCTACTGGCATCTACTGTTCCTGTTACATTTGAATTCCTTATATTCATCATTTCTGATAATAAATTCATTTCCTTTTCCATTCACATATGCTACAATTTATTCAGCCATTCCCCAGCTGATTATCACTCACTTTTTTTCAGGTTTGCTGTCCCCAAAAGAGCTATCTTACCCTCTTTGACTTCTTTATGGTGGTAGAATTACTAGGTGAAAAGGTTTGAAAAAAATTAGTGACTTGTTGCATTTTAGATATAAGGGAACTGGGTTCTACAAAATGGAAAATAATCCCTTCAAGGTCATATACCTTAGAAGTAGGAGAGAGAATCTAATGCAAGATGTCTAACTTTAAACACATTGTTCTTTCCCGTTTATCATGTTTTCTTATTAAACGACCCTACCCCCTAATTTCGGAATGGGGGAGGTTCTATGGTGGAGACAAGTACCAATGTTGAGAAGGCAATTGGAAATTCCCAGATGAAGTTCAGGAAGACATCAAGCATGGCTTTTATAAGTTTGAGAGAAAACCAAGAGGCGATGGTTTTTATTTCTCTAAACAGAGATTATTGTTGCAATAAAAAGGTGACCAAATTCTTCTTCAGGTCAATTCTATGCATAACCAAAATTCTCTTACTGGAATTTTGACAAAGTTGTACTATTCTTAAAAATTCTAAAGCTGTATTATGTCAAACCAAGTGTCTTAACTTTGGGTTCAAGTATTTTGATTTTACTCTGGATTTACCTAGTTACTTTCACTTTTCCTTATTTCTTAGCCTATCTAAAACACTCCACCCAGATAGGACAGTTCATCTAGGCCTTCATCTGAGCCTCCCACTAACTTTGGATTCCTAGTGCTCTCTCAGGATGCAAACTATGCCTGGAATGTCCTTCCCCTCCCATCTTAACCTGGTACCTCCATTCCATTATTAAAACACCTTCTCCACAATCATCTAAAACAAAAGATAATAAAACAGTTCTCTTCTCCTTTGGACATGAAAGTTGAATTACACAGAAACACACACACAGTTTAATCTCAGTATTTTTCCATACCTTTGGTGTCCTCTCAGTTCTTAGGTCTTTCTGTTCTTTTGTTCTTATTTAATGAAATAATATTTGGAAAGAATTTAGCAGAGTGCCTGGCATGTAGTAAGTACTATGTAAATTCTTTTTCTCTTCTTGCCTCTCCCCTATATTTATTGTCCAAGTAAAATGTGACCTATGTTGAGAATGGTATACTAATATAGAAGTCAAAAGACCTAGGTTCTAGTCTCAGCTCTGCCACTGACTAATTGTGTGACCTTTGACAAGTCACTTCTCTTGTCTTCACCTCAGTATCCTCAGCTATCATGACAGAATTGAGACAAGGCTGCATTTTTCCTTAAAGGTGACAAAGCTGCCCCTGGGATTTGATTGGCCCTTGTCTCCTTTGTCACAACTTCCTGGTCACTTAATAGTATAAAAAGTTCCATCCAGGTAGAGTCAGAGCCTTTTCAATATTGTGTATATTTAAAGATCATTTAGGTTATCATAACTTTTTGTGTTGACCAGATGAGGTTTTACATGTACAAAACCCTTTGCAAATCTTAAAGCACCCTCTAAATGTTACTTACTATCATTCAGAAGTTTGACAGGCTAGTCAGTGGAATGCCATTTCTCCCTGGGCTTATCTCCTGAGTTTCTCTGTTTTGCCATGGCAGCATCCTCACCTTGAAGTTCACTCTGCCACTAGCCCTTCTCACACTGAAAATACATTCCACTTGTGTGGCCCCTTCCTCTAGCTGGTTCCCTTTCGAATCTTTATTTTAAGGAAAGCACACAGACCTACTATATTCTTATTCCTCTCTGGGTTCCAATCCTGACTCTCTAAATTTTCTCTCCCATGGTTCCATGAGAGCGTCATCTCCCACATTTCAGTTTGTTACTATATATTATCTCACCCTATTAATGCATAAGCTCCTTGAAGTCAAGGACTGTCATTTGTAGCCTATATTTGCATTTCCAGTGTTTAGTATGGCACCTGACACATAATAAGTACTTAATAAAAGCTTGCTGTTGGCTTGACTCAAAACTATAGGCTAGTTAGTGAATCTGGGAATAACTAAAAGACAAATAGAAATTCCTTCTGGAACTGGACTGTGTGTTCTAAGTTCTAATGGACTGGTACTGAATAAGAAAGCAGCTAGGTGGTACAGAGGACAGAAAGCGGGAACCAGAGTCAAGAAGACATGAGTCTGAATCCAGTTTCAGATATTTAAAAGCTGTATAACCCTGGATAAAGCATCCAACTTCTATTTGTCTCAGTTTCCTGAATTGTAAAATGAAGATTAAAAAAATGGGACCTAACCTCTTTGAGTTGTTCTGAGGATTAAAGCTTAGCACAGTGCCTTTGGAATGTTGCTATTTTTCAGTCATTTTCAGTTACATCCAACTCTTTGTGATTCTTTGTGGGGGGAAGAGTTGGTTCTTGACAAAGATACTGGAGTGGTTTGCCATTTCCTTTCCCAGTTCATTTTACAGATGAGGAAACTGAGATAAACAGGGTTAAGTGACTTGCCCAGAGTCCCACAGCTGGTATCTGAGGCTAGTTTTGAACTCAAAAAGATGAATATTCCTGACTGCAGACCCAGCATTCTATCTACTGTGTCACTTAGCTACCCTTGTGCCACCTAGTTGCCCTTACACATAGTAGGCACTTAATAAATCTGTCCTTCTTTGTCCATTACACCTATAAAATCACATTCAAGAACAGTTTTTAGCTAGTTTGGAAAATCTAAGCCATTAAAAATTTCTTGCAATGCCCACTTTTACTGATAGAAATGTTTATATGGTCTATGTGCAAATGAAAATGTCATTGAATATGATCTTTCAAGCTTTGGGAAATTAGGCAAAAACACCTAAGTGATTTCCAGTCATGAAAACTGCACGGGAAAGAACTGATGGTTTTGTAATTACAAGGCTGGACTAGCCTTGTCTGTAGCAGCCTGCAGCACACAGGGGCTCATCAGTTTGTCATGCCTCATTTGGAACAACACACTGTAGAGCCTAGTCCTCAGCTGCACACATATCAACCCTCTCTATAGACCCTAATTATATTAGCTAAACTCATCAGTGATTGATTTATAAATTATAATACTTCTTTAATAATTTACAGTGGAAAAGAGACCTATTCAATGATAAGAACTTTTACTTCCATTACTTAGAGTTCTTTCTTCCATGACAGAACAAATTAACCAACAGAAGTTTACTGAGTGGGAGTGGATCAGAGCAAAGGTAGTACCATTGTTTGTAGGATATTTACTAAGACAATCATGGAGCAAAAAGAATTATCTCTGTTAGGGGGCAGAGCCAAGATGGTGAAATGAAGGCAGGGACTTGCTACAGCTCTTCCTCCTAAACCCCTCCAAATACCTATAAAGGATAACTCTGGACAAATGTGGAGCTGCAGAACTCACAGGGTGATGGAGTGAGGCAGATGTCCAACCCAGGACAGCCTGGATGGTTAAAGGAAGTGTCTATCCCACTGAGATGGGAGCATAACTGATAGAAGTGCAGCATGGGCTACACCAGCACAGACAGTGTAACAGAAGACCTCAGGGGACTGAATTGCTAACAGCTGTGGCAGTTTCCAAATTTCTCAACCCACAAATGCCAAAGACACCATAGGAGATCAGTGGGAAAAATCTGTGGGACCTTATCTGGTTGGAGTCCAGCCCCAACCCTGGGCCAGAGGAGGAGTTGGTAGCTCCAGTGGCAGTGATGACAACAGCAGCAGCCACAGAGATTGCTTTGGGTCTATTATCCTACAGACTGGGGGAGGGGGGGCAAGATGGAATCAAGTGGCTGATACAAAACTCCTGAAGCCTGGGAGAGTATACCCACACCCATACCCACTAGAAGCAGAACCTTACCTTGGCAAAGAGTTAGAAATTCAAATATTTGGCTGACTGGGAACATGAGCAAACATTGTAAAAGAACTCAGACTATAGAATCTTATTTTGGTGACAGAGAATATCAAAACATAACAGAAGAATACAACAATGTCAAAGTTCCTAAATCAAAAGCCTCTAATAAAAATTTGAATTGGTCTCAGTCCATGGAAGAACTCAGAAAGAATTTTGAAAATCAAGTAAGAGAAGTTGAGGAAAAATTGGGAAGATAAATGAGAGTGATGAAAGAAAATCATGAAAAACAAGTCAACAGCTTGCTAGAGGACACCCAAAAAAATGCTGAAGAAAATAACACATTAAAAAATAGTCTAACCCAAATGAGAAAAGAGGTCCAAAAAGCCAATGAGGAGAAGAACACCTTAAAAAGCAGGAGTGGCCAAATAGAAAAGGAGATCCAAAAGTTCACTGAAGAAAATAATTCTTTCAAAATTAGAATAGATCAAATGGAAGCTAATTACTGTATGAGAAATCAAGAAATTTTAAAATAGAACCAAAAGATTGAAAAAATAGAAGTCAATGTGAAATACCTCATTGGAAAAATCTCTGGCCTGGAAAATAGATTCAGGAGAGATAATTTTAAAATTATTGTACTACCTGAAAACCATAACCAAAAAAGGAGCCTAGACATCATCTTTCAAGAAATTATCAAGGAAAACTGCCCTGATATCCTAGAAGCAGAGATTAAAATAGAAATGGAAATAATTCACTGGTCACCTACTATAAGAGAGACCAAAAGGAAAATCCCTAGGAATATTGTAGCCAAATACCAGAGTTGCCAGGTCAAGAAGTAAATATTGCAAGCAGTCAGAAAGAAACAATTCAAGTATTGTGGAAATACAATCAGGATAACACAAGATCTAGCACCTTCTATATTAAGGGATCAAAGGGCTTAGATTCTGGAGGTCCCAGGAACTAGGATTAAAACCAAGAATCATCTACCCTGCAAAACTGGGTATAATACTTCAGGGGGGAAAATGGTCATTCAAAGGAATAGAGGACTTTCAAGCATTCTTACCTTTAAGACCAGAGCTGAATAGAAAATTTTACTTTCAAACACAAGAATGAAGAGAAGCATGAAAAGGAAAACAGGAAAGAGAAATCATAAGGGATTTATCAAAGTTGGATTGCTTACATTCCTACATGGAAAGATGATATTTGTAACCTTTCTCAGTATTAGGGTAGTTGAAGGAGATAGATAGATAGATAGATAAACAGATAGATGATAGATAGATAGATAGATAGATAGATAGATAGATAGATAGATAGATAGATAGATAGCACAGGACAAATTGAATGTGAAGGGATGATATCTAAAAAATAAAATTAAAGTGTGAGAGAGGAATATATCAGGAGTAGGAGAAAGGGAGAGATAGAATTAGGTAAATTATCTCACATAAAAGAGGGAAGAAAAAGATTTCACAATGAAAGGGAAGATGGGGGAGGTGAAAGGGAATGAGTGAACCTTACTCTCATCGGATTTGACTTAAGGAGGGAACAATATACACACTCAGTTGGGCATCTTTCCATACAGGAAAGTAAGGGAGAAAGGGAGAAGAGGTGGGAGATGATAGAAGGGAGGACAGGTTGGGGAAGGGGCTAGTCAGAAGTAAACATTTTTGAAAAGTTACAGAGTCAAAGTTGAAAATAGAATAAGTGAGGGGCAGGATAGGATAGAGAGAAATATAGTTGGTCTTTCATAACATGACCATGGAAATGTTTTGTGTGACAACATCTATATGACCTATATTGAATTTCTTGCCTTCTCAATGAGGATGGTTGAGGAGGGAAGAAGGAAGAGAATTTGGAACTCAAAGTGCTACAAACAAATGTTAAAAAAAAATTTATATACAACTGAGAAATAAGATGTATAGGTAATGGTTTATAGAAATCTATATTACCCTACAAGAAAATAAGGGGGAAGGGAATGGGGGGAGGTGATTAAAGGGAGAGCAGACTTCAGTAAGGGGTAATCAGAATGCATGCCATCTTGGGGAGGGGTGAGGGGAAAGATGGGGAGAAAATTTGGAACTCAAAATCTTATAGAAATGAAGGTTGAAAACTAAAAATTAATTTAAAAAATGTCCTTGTTCTTCTTTGGAGTATATCTCTTTAGAGACTAGAAAATGGGCATCATCAAAGATGTCTCTTTTCTTGAACTTTTAGCTAAAAATAAAAACACTTTTCACTATCTAACCTTATTCAATATTTTGATGTCTTATATATATATATATATATATATAACATTACACATGTAGTATGTTATAATTACATATAATTATATTATATATTATACATAATATTTCTTATAAAGTCACCAAGAGGGTCAATTGTTATATTACATCATTCTGCATGATCCAAAATTATTATCTCTTACATTACTTGCATTTTAGATTGATTTCCTAATGAGATATTAGAGTGCTACCTTAAACTCATCCACATCTTGTGAGTCATCTGCTATTTTAAAGTGAATTTTTTCTAAAATGTCTATTCTACATTTTTAAGTATCTACAGACTGATATAAAGGATATAGAGATAGATACAACATAGCCCCCAGTCTTAGAAGTCTATTATAACAGAGAGAATGTAGGCAAATAACATTCAAAGGGAGGTGAAACCAAAGGGAATATAAGTGCAGAATGGTATAGTCAATATGCTAAGAGAAATGTGAAAAGGGAGAAATATTTTTTACTTAGGTATGAGAGAGGGAGAGAAAGAAAGAGAGAGAGAGATCTAGAGGGAGAGTGAGTTAGATGAGGATTCATAGCCAAGGTGAGACACTGGGATTTACAGAAAGGAGGAATTTCCATGAGAAGAGAAAGGCATGCTCATTGCAGGCATAGAAAATGACATGAGTAAAGGCATGGCTATTAGAAGGGGGAGCAGAGAGTTGATGAGGCAGAATAAAGTACATTAAGAAGTAAGTGTAAAAAAATTAGAGAGAATGAGAGAAGATGGGTAGTTTCATTATGAAGGGCACTAAATGTCAAGATCAGAATCTGTACCTTATAGGATTACAGATATAGAGATGGAAAGAATCTGAGACATTAATTCAATGTCCTCATTTTACAGATAAACAAGCTGAGTCTTGGAGAGTTAAATGACTAGAAATCCCTGACATAGTTCATCATTAAAACTAGAAAAGTGAGTAAAACTGACAAAGGAGAGAAAATGAAAAAAAATAAGGATGACAGAATTCAAGATCTAGGATTTCAATAAGCACCTACTCCAACCCATACACAAAAGTCATTCCAACTAGAAAACACCCATTTCAGCATCTTCTTGAACACTTCCAAGGAGAATAAGCTCACCATCCCTTGAGGCAATCCATTCGACTTTGGGAAGTTTCTGATTACTGAGGAGTTTCACTAACATCAAGGCAAAATCAGTCTCTTTGTAACTTTAATTCATTAATCCTGATTCTGCCTTTTGAGGTCAAAGATAGTAAATCTACTACCTCCTCCACATGACAGACCTTCAAATATTTGAAGAAAGCTATTACCTCTCCAACTGATATTCATATAACATGAACTCAAGTATCCTCACCATTCTGGTCACCTTCCTCTGCACATTTTCCAACTTGTCAATATTTTTCTTGAACTGCAATACTCAGACCTGAACGCAATGCTCCATATGAAATCTGATGAGGGCAGAGTGCAGTGGAATTATCACTCTCATATTCCTGGAAGCTTTATCTCTCTTAATGCCCCCAAAGATCAAATTAACCTTCTTGAATATTATGATACTCTCAATTGATGTTGAATTTGCAATTTACTAAAACTTCCAGATCTTTTCAGAACAAATTCTCATCTTATAGTTGTGTTGTTTGCTAGTTTATAGGCAGTTGGTTTTTTTTTTGCATTTAAGTGTAAGACTTTCCATTTATCCTTAGTGAATTAATTCTATCAGATTTAGACCAGTGTTCTATCTAACCTTTCAAGAGCATTTTGGAATTCTGTTCAGGCATCCTATATGTGTTACTATCCTACCAAGCCTTGTATCATCTGCAGATTTAAAGCTCTTACCATCTACACCTATGTCCAAGTCATTGATAAAAATACTAAATAGCACAGGCAAACAAATATTCCACCAGAGGACCTCCTGCCATGTTGACTTTTCTCAATCAACAACCACGGTGTAAATGGGCCATGCAATCTGTTCCATATCCATGCAATTAGATTGTTGCAGAGTCCATATTTTTCCATCTTTACAAGGAATCCATAACTTTACATCTTCTCCATGAGAAAATACAACCAATCAAGTAACGAAGCAACCAAAAATCATTTTCTAATGAGAGGACACATTCTGAGAGCCAATAAATAAAATATTTGAGAAATATAAGGTAAGTCATAAGTGTGGTATGTCATTGACCCAAGAGAGTATTCAGAAGGATCAAGTATTAAATAGGGCTAAATTTTGAAGAAGTTCCAGAAAATGTTCCATTTATCCTATTCATTAAATGTAAATCCTTATTATTCTTCATTCAAAATGTGTCCTTTTCTGACCTTATCCCCAGAGTGTGAATCAATATTTGCCCCTTGGATCTGAACGATTTTCCCTACCACAGTTGTACGTTTTAAGCATAGAGGTCCAAAGCAAGACTTTTTGGTAATCCTATGCTCTACAATAATTACTAGGATGTGGTCAATGCAAGAAGGCTATGCAGGTGTTGAAAGTAATGAGATAACAGTCTGTGAAATAGAGGTGAAAGATAAGTAGATTTTAGAGCTCAGAGCATTTAAGTTTAGTAGAAAATTGGAAGGATTTGGGTAGCAGCTGAATGTCAGGGTGTGCAAACACAAGGTAATACGTTTCAGGGTTTAAAGACTGCTATGCATAGGGAATGAATGTCTGTGAGATTTCAAATGCACACCAGGAAAGGGGCCCATGAGACACTGTTAGACATCATCAAGAAAGATATGGAGAGAGAAAAAAAGCCCATAGAAGACATTTTGTCCATAAAATTATAGTGTATACATATTCACATATACATATGTGAAATGTTACTATGTAACTTTTTTTAAGAAGAATGAAACTAGGGAAGGTTCATATGAGAAGATCAACTAAATCAATAGGATGATTAGTTGAAAAGTCTAATGTATGAGAAGAAGTGAAAAAGTTTCTAGTAAATCCTCATCTTATCTGTGGAGCCACAGAGAAAAGATGTAGTTGAATTATAAACAAAGGAGATAAGGTAAAAATACACTTGATCCCTCAATCCTAAAACACTAGAAGAGGTGACAACTTGTGAAACTCAAATGAAGTAAGCTTAGGCCAAATAAAAGAAACATTAATGAACATGACTTACAATGAACTTGGAGAATTCTTTTGGGAGATTTACAGAATCTCCCCATTTGGAATGGGCCTCAGAAGCCATCCAGTTCAACCCATGACAAAAAAAAATATCCTGCATAGATTTCATGACAGGTAATTAACCAGGTTCCATGTGAACACTTCCCTCCCACCTCCAAAGGCAGCCCATTCCACTTTAGACGAACTCAAATAATTAAATTGACCTTCCTTAAATCAAGACATAATCAATTTCTTTAAATTCCCATAATTGTCCTTTGTTTAATACGATCCCCAATAGTCCTTCAAATAATAGAGACATATATGACAAACAAGTCACTTAAACCTTTATCCAAATCACAGATCAGAAATATACAACAGTACAGGACAAAACAAGGATCAGAAAGATACTTCACTAGAGTCCTCCTTCCAAGTTGAGATTTACCAGTTGTGGACCACATTTTCTGTCCAACCTTTCAATTTGTTTTGAATATATTTGCTGTCTAGTCAATATCTCTTCATCTACTCTCCAAGTATAGCATGAGTGACATTGTCAAATATTTTACTAAAATCGAGGTAAATGCTTATCTACCACATTCCTTTTGTGTCTAATAGCATGTCTTAAAAAGAAAATAAGGTCAGTCTGGCATAACCTCTTCTTGATAGAATTCTGGTTCCTTTTGATCACATCTTCCCTTTTTAAATGTTCACTACCAATCCCTTTAAAAATACATTAGAAAGTTTTGCCAAGAATAAAAATCGTCATTTAGTCAATAGTTTACTGTAACGATGTTCTTCCCTTTTTTTTTTTTTGAAATTCAGGACAGTATTTGCTCTTTTCCATGCTGGCAATTTCTCTGTCTCCAAGATTATTTTTTTTTTCAATCATCACTCCCAGGGGCTCAGCAATTGTATTAATGGATTATCTGAAAGAATTTTGAGATTGATGACATGAGCTGAAAAGGAATCAAGGACTTAGGGTATTTGTACTCCAATACAGCCTAGGGAGCAGTATGCTGGTGCAAAGAATGTTGACACCTGGCATATATGTACAAGCATTGAATTGCATCCCTGAAGGGGCAGTAATTATATAGCACTTATGGAATATGTCCTCCAGCAATAAAAGATTGCTGGTGACTAAACTGACCAGTGGAAATTCTGTGAAAGTCATAGATGAAGTGCATCATAAGGTAGTAGGAATTGGATACGTAAGGGAATTTTGAGATCTAGTCCAATCCCTTATTTTGCAGTTGAGAAAGAGTTAAAATAAATTTAATAATACAACATCACACAAATGGTAAATGAGAGAGCTGGTATTTTTGAGGCAAGAGTATAGGGAAATATCAAGTTTTATGTGTTACCATGTGTTTATGTGTTTACATGTTTACCATGAAATCAGACTTCTCATTCCTAACCCAGTTGTTTTAAGCTCTGTAATTCACTGGAGTTTCAGTTAGCTGAGCCAAATACCCGGTGACTGGCTGCCATATTTCTTTGTCCCTGGGAGAGTTAGCTTGAGGAAGTTCCACTGGTTTTGTTGGCCTGAGACTGTGAAAGAGATGTGATAGAGAGCCAGGATATCATCACTGTCTAAAATGCCAGTGATGATAAAAGTTAAACTATAGACTTTCCTTTTAGTCCAAAATACCAATTAACAAAATATTTCATCTTTCCCTAGGAAGAGAACCATACATAGAAAAAACATGATACCAAGGTTTATGCCTAACCTTTGAACTTATCATCCAAGAAACAGCCATGCCCACACAAAATATTGTCCTTATATCCTCTACCGACCACTGAACGCATATTGGGTTTAAATTATCAAGGTTCTGAGCCAGTATGAAAATGTTGGTATATTTATAATCTAACTAGAGTGCATAAATGTAAGATTGAGAACTGCAAAGTATATCAAGGCCACCTGGTCCAATCCCCTAATTTTATAAATGAAGTAACTGCAGCCCAGGGAAATGAAGTGACTTGACTAAGGTCCCACAGGTCATAAGGGAAAGAGTTGTTCTATTCATCTAGGTCCTCTAGCTCCAGAACTAAGGTGCCTTCAACTGTAGTATTGATAAATGGGAATTCCAGTACCTAGGACAAATGTAGGTAAGTAGGGAAAAAGGTGGTCTAAAATATAATGGTCATGGTATCCTATGGACTGAAGTCATGGGGGTTAAAGAGGTTGAGAAACTAAGAGATGAAAGTTTTCAAAGGAGTCAGGGTTTGGGGTGAAGAAGATTATAAGTCAGGTACTGAACTTATAGGGAAGGAGAGAAGTCCTGAAAATCCACAGATTAGAACAACATAGATCCAGTCAGGATTAAGTGAACTTTAAAGGAGGAGAGAGATTTTTGCTGAATAGCAAAAATAAAGTTGGAAAGTAGTGGCATCAGGGACCAAGAAAATGCCATCTCTTCTGCTTAATCCTATGCCAAGTACAATGGGACGAAGAGCTACTAGGTTTGTAGAAAGTGCCAAGAGACAGAATGTCTCCAAGAGAAACCAAGCTTTTAGTGAATCCAAAGGATGGTAGGAATGTGAGAAAAATAGATCTACGATGAAGCAATTTGCTACAAAAGACAAGAGTTCAAGGGACAGCAGAATGAATCCAAACTGCCTTCACCACTAATATATCTCTGCTAATTCTGGGTACTAGATGTGGTACAGATCCCAGGCTAGACAGCTTGATGAGGGCTCTATGGGGAAGGAGGAGAGGAGGGAAATGGTGACAGACTGGGACTGGCTAGGCATTGATCAGTTGGCAGCTGGAATTCTGCAACAGGAGAAGAAAGAGAATCCCCCCCACCCATTCCAATACCTATCAATGTCCTAGTAGCCTCAATCTAGTTACATCCATGATTCCAATTAATCAGTTAGTAAGCATTTATTAAATGCTTACAAATAGCTACAGGCATTGGGTCAAGGGGTGGGAATACAACTTCAAAGAATGAAACAATCCCTATTCTCAAGCAACTCCACTCCAATTACAGCAACTTGCATTTATATACCTAGTGTTTTCAGATTCATTTAAAAAAAAATCTTTCCTTACAATTCTTTCTTTGTAGCCCTAAACAAATGCCAGTCTCCTAGTTTCTTTTCACCCCATTCCAGTCCATCCTCATGCTCAAAGTGATATTTCTAAACTATATCACTCCTCCCCTCAACGAACTCCAGTTTCTCCATAGTGTTTCAAAGATCAAATAGCAACTCTTCTGTTTGACATTTAAAGTCTTGCACAACCTGAACCCAATCTGGTTTTTCAGTTTTATTACACATTCCTCCCTTCCATGCACCCTGGTACAAAATGGCTCTCTTGCTCGCCTTGCCTGTCTCTTATCTCTGAGCCGTTGCTTTGTCTGTCCCCAAGTCTGAAATATCTTCCTCCTCACCAGAATGTCTTAGAATCCCTTGTTCCTGTCAAAGCTCAGCTCAGGCACTACTTTCTACCAAAAACTATTTTTCCTACTACCTCCTTAATAAATAAATAAATATATATGTATATATACACACACACATATATGTGCATGTATATGTATATTACATATACATGTTTCCTGTATGACCTTTGTCAAGTCATTACATACACACACATAATGTATATGTAAATGTGTGTATATGCATGCATATATGTATATATATGTGGGTATGGCTATGTGTGTATATGTATACATTGATTTTAAGCTACTTGAAGGCTAGGAAGCATTGCTTTTATCTTTTCTTCAGTACCTATCAGGATCAAGGGTTTAGAGCTATAGAGGACCTTAGAGACTGTCTACTCCAACCCTCTCATTTTACAGATGAGGAAACTGAGATCCTGAGAGGTAAAATGGCTTACTTCAAGTCACACTGGTGTCACACAGGTGACAGCACCTGGCACAGTTATTTCAGTGCTGCCTGACTTTTCATGACCCCATTTGGGCTTTTCTTGTCAAAGTTATTGGAGTGCCTTGCCATGTCTTCCTCCTTTACAGATGAGGAAAATGAAGCAGAGTAAAGCAACTTACCAAGGGTCACACAGTCAGTATGTGTCTGAGGCCGGATCGGAAACCAGGTTTTCCTGACTACTGACCCAGGTGAGCCACCTAACTGCCCGTTGGCAGTACGTAGCAGTTGTTTAATAAAAAATTGATTGTTTACATGTTGATAGCATGATAGAATCAGAACAACAGAACTGAAAGTAACCTTAGAGATAGCCTTTTTCCAATATTTGATGTCAATGTCTCATGACCCACTCAGGAACTGATGTAGCACTTTTGACTCTAACAATTGCACGTTCTATACAAATCTCTCCATAGGATCATAGATATAGATATGGAAGGGAATGTTAACCTCCTCATTTTAGAGACAAGGAAAGTGAGAATTAATGAGGTTAAGTGACTTGCCCAAGGTGGGATTTGAACCTATTTCCTCTGACTCTAGACCCAGCATTCTTTTCATTCTAGCATACTTCACCCTCAATATTATCTGTCCTAGATTGAAAACTCCCAGAAGGCAAACCATTCATCCCCGTAAGCCTCTATGTCCAAAATCTGCCAATGCCCTGGATAATTCTAAGCCTGATTAATGTTTTTAGATAAGAAAGAGGATAAGGGTCTTTGGCCCCTCCAAATCCTCGTTCCTCTCTCACCTGCCTTCATCTGCTTCAAATCATTTGTAGCTATATAGAATTGGCTGTTTCCATGGGAGCAAAAGCAATGGTTTCTCCTCTCTGTGTATGCATTCTCAAAATGGTGTAACAGATTTTCCTGCCCATATAAAGATAGGAGATAAAACTCGGATAAGCATTTTAACATACTCTCAGACAGACAACCCAAGATTTTTTTTTTTTTTTTTTTAGAAACTCAGCATTTTTCTCCTTGGTGCTTTAAAACTAACTCCATTCAACTTTCCTGCCTAGATCCTGTATTCTTTTCTTCTGGCACTTGACGATTTTTGACAATCCATTAGCTAAGCCCACAAGATTAGAATATTTTTTACAAGATATCAAGGGAATAAATTCAAGACATTTTTTCCTGCTGAAATAACACCCAGTACCACCTCATAAGTATTTAATCAGTAAATGGCACATGCCTTTTGATTTAAGCATAAAAAAAATTCATTTAAAATAATTAATCATGGATATTTTTTTCAAAGTATTGTAAGTTTATAGGGGGCATCTTTTACTATCAGTACTTTTCAAACCACATTAAGAAAATCTTGTTACTTAAACTTTAGTAAACAAGTTGTATAAGTGCAAAGGTAAAAAGCTTGTCTAACAACTGGAGTTTAATTTACCTAACTCCCAAGCATCATCATTTCCAGGTCTTGTTTGGTTGTGTGTTTTTTTCTTTTCTTATTTTTTTTTTCTTTTAGGTTTCATTTTCTTGCTGGCCAATGGTTTATAATAACAGCTTTGTCTGGCCTTTGAATTCTTCATTGTCATTTAATGCCAGCTGGAGTCTTGAGGAGTCTTGGCTTCCCTTCCAGCTTTTAACTTCTCCAGACGGTCATTAATTGTTCGCTGAAGGAGTGCAAGATCAGATAATTCAGATTAACCCCTCCCAGGCCAGTGGCCTGTGTAGCCTAGGATCTCTCCTTTTCAAGCTCTTCCTGATCCCTCCAAAAAAAAAAGACTCATATCCACTCCAAGAGGATTTTTGAACAGTTCTTTTCTTGGGTCTTAAAAGGGGGTTAATTCACTTTAAAAATCAACATTTATTTGCCCTTTTTAGCATTTGCACTCTGTCCCTGGAAGACTAGCTGCTCTCCTTTGGCGTGTAGATTCTTTCCCTTTCCTCCCTTCTCTTCCAAATGCCTTATTGAGAGGTTTATGACTCTATTAAAGTGGAGTGGCATGTGTGGTGTTTTTCTTTTGGTCAAGAAACTCCAGACCCTAACAGGTCTGCCTCCTCCAACTCCATCTAAGTGGGATTTTGATCCTTGCACAGCAGGAATCCAAATTCTCTGTTCAAGAAAGAATATTTACTGATGCTTCTTCTCAGTGGTTCAATACAACAAATGTTCAAAATTACAAATATGCACCTTCCCACCACCCTAACCCAGCCTCCACAGCTCAGAACTACTTTTCTTAATGGTTCTACCTTTTTAAAAAATGGCAAAGGACTTTACAAAAGATAAGAGTTGACTAAAACCCATTAACGCCATTAGGATAAGTGTCTTGTAGAACATCAGCTCAACATGTAGCAGACATACTGAATTTCTACATTTTGGATTTTCTTTCCTCCTGTCAGCAAATCAAGCTACAGCCAAGTGTGGTGCATTTCAAAGTTCCTCAATACAGTTTATTTTTTACCTCCAAAATATCATGACCACAGATAAACTTTGGGAAGGACAGAACCATTCAGCTGAACCTCACATTTGGCCCCCCAAGTGCAAAGTGCGCCCAGACGGTTTCCAGCTGGGAAAACATTTCAGTTTACAGACCTGGAACCAGTGGGCATCTTCTCTTGGCCTGGCCTCAGGAGATCCTCTGGTAATTTTTTGAGTTAACCTCGTGTTGATGTTATAAGATATTATGTCTTTCTGTTTTCCTTTTCAGAATATTTTCTGGGTGACTATCATGCTGACAGCTTTATAGAATGTTCTCAAATCTGAAAAAAAAAAACACTGAAAAGGAAAAACACTATAAAGAAGGGGAGCATTTAAACTAATTTTAAAATTATTACCCTGTACCTCTAGTGCAGGGTAATGCTAATGCTAGTAAAAGAAAAGATTTATTTCCAACACTCAAAGAAATACCATGAAAATAAATATTTAATTTCTTTAAAGGTACTAATGATTTTTATAATAATTGTTAATAGTAATGATAATAGCTAGCATTCATATGATACTTTAAGTTTTGCAAAATCTTTACAAATATTGTCTCATTTGATCCTCACAACATCCCTGAGAGGGAGGAGATTTTATTATCTCCATTTTACAAATAAAAAAACTGAGGCAGACAGTGGTTAACTGACTTGCCCAAGGTCACTCAGGCAATAAGTGTCTGAGGTCAGATTTGAACTCATGTCTTCCTGACTCGAGATCTAACATAGCTAACATTTGCATAGAAATTTAAGGTTTGCAAAGCATGTTACATTTATTATCTCTTTTGAACCTCACAACAGCCCTGTTGAGCAATATCAATTATATTCCTCATTTTTCAGATGAGGAAATTAAGAGTGAGGGAGAATAAATGACTTTCCCAGGGTAGTTGAGCTGATAAGTATCCAGGTAAGATTTGAACTCAAGTCTTCCTGACTTCAAGTCCACCCCTCTATCCACTCCTAGAAAAGGAACAATTAAGACACAGGAGACAGTGTTCTTAAAACCACCATTTCCTTGCTTATGTAATTTTATCCTTTTCTTACTCATCTTGGTTGCCAAATGGCACCTTATCTAGATTAACTAGCTTAAACCGCTTCATAAAATAAATGCCAAGAGGAGCCAAGATGGCAGAGTAGAAAGACACACGTATGCTAGCTCCAAACCTACAGCCTATATATTTTCTGTAAAAAGAATTCCCCACAAATTCTGGAGCAGTGCAAGCCACGCAGAAACACAGGGGAGGAGATTTCTCTTCCAGAGAGCCCTGAAAGACCGCCACCAAAGGTCCGGCTGCACACAGGACAGTGGAGCCCAGCCCTGCCCACGTGGCCCAGAGAGGAGCAGATATGAGCAGGCTTCAGGGACAGAATCTGGCCACAAAGGTCCTTCCACCCACAGGCGCTACAGGTCAGTGAAAGAGACTTCTGGGCTGGCTGAGAGGGGAGCAGGGCGTCTCCGTGACTCGGGCCCCCTCGGGAGGCAGCGATGGAGACAGGGACAGCAGCAGACCCAGGTTCCCGGAGCAGGCAATACCTCAGATCCATTACTGAAGATCTCTGCATAAACCCCCTGAGGGAACTGAGCCTGGGAGGTGGCTCTGACCCCAACTGAGCACCAGAACTTAAGCTCACATTGAATAGCAGCCACACCCGCCCGCTGCTGAAAGCCCTGAGGCCGGGGAGCAACATCTGAATCTCAGACCCCAAGCACTAGCTGGGCAGATCTAGGTGGGGGTGGACAGGAATCTCAGAAGTCAAGTAATTGGCTGGGAAAATGCCCAGAAAAAAAATAAGACCATAGACAGTTACTTTCTTGGGGAACAGATGTTTCGGCCTTTCATTTCTGATGACGAGGAACAATGCTTATCATCAGGGAAAGACATAGAAGTCAAGGCCTCTGTACCCCAAACATCCAAAATAGATATCCAATGGGCTCAGGCCATGGAAGAGCTCAAAAAGGATTTTGAAAATCAAGTTAGACAGGTGGAGGAAAAACTGGGAAGAGAAATGAGAGAGATGCAAGAAAAGTATGAAAAACGGATCAATACCTTGCTAAAGGAGACCCAAAAAAATGCTGAAGAAAATAACACCTTGAAAAATAGGCTCACTCAATTGGCAAAAGAGGTTCAAAAAGCCAATGAGGAGAAGAATGCTTTCAAAAGCAGAATTAGCCAAATGGAAAAAGAGGTTCAAAAGCTCACTGAAGATAATAGTTCTCTCAAAATTAGAATGCAACAGATGGAGGTTAATGACTTTCTGAGAAACCAAGAAATCACCAAACAAAACCAAAAGAATGAAAAAATGGAAGAGAATGTGAAATATCTCATTGGAAAAACAACTGACCTGGAAAACAGATCCAGGAGAGACAATTTAAAAATTATGGGACTACCTGAAAGCCATGATCAAAAAAAAGAGCCTAGACATCATCTTTCAGGAAATTATCAAGGAAAACTGCCCTGACATTCTAGAACCAGAGGACAAAATAAGTATTGAAGGAATCCATCGATCACTGCCTGAAAGAGATCCAAAAAGAGAAACTCCTAGGAACATTGTGGCCAAATTCCAGAATTCCCAGGTCAAGGAGAAAATATTGCAAGCAGCTAGAAAGAAACAATTCCAGCGTTGTGGAAATACAATCAGGATAACACAAGATACATACACACATGCATGCACATACAGAGACAGAGAGCACAGAGTGAATTGAATAGGATGGGACCATATCTTAAAAGAAATTAAGGTAAATGGTGAGAGAGAAATGTAGTGGGATGAGAGAGGGTGAAATGGAATGGGGTAAATTATCTCTCATTCAAGAGGCAAGCAGGAGACTTTTTAGTGGAGGGAAAAAGAGGAGAGCTGAGAAAAAAACATGAAGGTTACCCTCATCACATTAGACTAAAGGAAGGAATAAAATGCACACTCATTTTGGTATGAAAACCTATCTTACAATACAGGAAAGTGGGGGAGAAGGAGATAAGCAGGGTGGGAGAGATGATGGTAGGGAGGGCAATAGGAGGAGGGAGCAATTTGAAGTCAACACTCTTGGGGAGGGACAGGATCAAAAGATAGAATAGAAACAATGGGAGGGGCAGGATAGGATGGAGGGAAATAAAGTTAGTCTTACACAACACGACTATTATCGAAGTCATTTGCAAAACTACACAGATATGGCCTATATTGAATTGCTTGCCTTCCCAAAAGGAATGGGTGGGGAGGGAGGGATGGGGAGAAGTTGGAACTCAAAGTTTTAGGAAGAACTGTTTAGTATTGTTCTTGCTACTTGGAAACAAGTAATACAGTTAATGGGGAATAGAAAGTCATCTGGCCCTATAGGACAAAAGAGAAGATGGGGACAAGAGAAGGGAGGGCTGATAGAAGAGAGGGCAGATTGGTGATAGGGAAAATTAGAATGCTTGGTGTATTGGGGTGGGGGGAGGGGATAGATGGGGAGAAAATTTGGAACCCAAAATTTTGTGAAGATGAATGTAAAAAGTTAAATAAATAAATTTATATTAAAAAAATTAAAATAAATAAAATAAAATAAATGCCAAGCCCAGTAGCTAGCCATCATTTTAGATATGAAATTTAAGAAATATTTAATTTCTTTAAGAAATAGTTAATTTCTTAAATATTATTTTAATTCTTTAAGAATTATTTTAAGAATATTTAATTTTTTAATTAAATTTAAGAAATATTTTAAGAAATGATGTTTCCTTAAGAAATATTTAAGAAATTTTTAATCTCTAAACATTTTAAGAAATATTTAATCAAGATACCTGGAATTTATGTCTTGTAAGAACTATCCCACTCATTTGATGATGTGGGAGATTTCCTGAGTCTTATAGACTGCACACATTTTCAGACTTCTTCAATATATACGATTGATTATACTGATCTTTGTTCTCTCCCTCTACCTCTTTAAAAGTACTGTTTATTGTTTTGCATGGTTCTCTGAGAGAGAGGGGGATACTGGAGGAAATTATAGTCATATGAAAAATACATCAATAAAAACTTACTTAAAAGAACAATAACTGGCATTTATTTAGCACATTATCTACATTACCTAATTTTAATTTTAATCCCATAATAAACACGATGAAGAGTCTTTTTTTTTTGAGGGATATGATTTTATCAATATCCAACATAGAAGTTCCCTCCACCAGTGAAAACTGAAAACTTACCTAGATCTTACAGGTTTAAAATTTTTCTTGGTACACTGAGAGGTTAAATGTTACCAGCAATGCTATCCAATTTTGATGAGAAAATGAGGACCATGTAGTGGTCACACAGCTCTAAAGCAGGCCTTTCATGACTGAGTCTGCTTCTTCCGACTATCCCACACTGCTAAACAGAAACTAAAGAAATTAGGGGCAAAGTCTATGTTTCCATTAGCATTGTCCATCAAAAACAAGGGATTCAAAAGAGAAAACAAGTTTCAGAAGAAAATAGTTGCTTACAAAGATGGCATCTGAGGATACAATTTTAATTTCAGGACTATGGATTAAAATTCTTGAATAACAGGCTCTTAGCTTAGGCAAAATGTGTCCAATTAGTGCTGGGGGAAAAACGTACTTTTCTAAAATCTTGCAAATCTAATAAAATGGCTTTAAACTAAAAAGGAAAGAGAAGGGAGAAAAATCCCTATATATATAGCCAGCAAGCTATGTAGGGAGAAGAGATTTTTAAGCTGGGATCCATAAACTCCCAAGAGACTCATGGATAGATTTCAAATGTTTGTGAACTTGAATAGAGAACAATTACATCTGCATTTTCACTAGTCTCTAACAGAAATTTAGCAGTTCCTTCAAATGTAGATAACAAACATTTAAAGAACTATATAAGCTTCTCCAGACTGCTAAAGAGATGTATGATAAGACATTCAGAAGTCCATAGGAGATAAACTCCAAGAAAGAGGCAGTAATAAAGCCCATGGCCTCAGAAGTCTACACAAAAATGCCCAAAGCATAGCTACCAAGCAAAATAACAAGAGAATCTAATGCAAGAATTCAACTTTAAAAACAAAGTGACCACTGAGATGTGGTGAGATGAAACTTATTCCTGGAATATTTCTTTATAAAGGCATATCTTATTCAAAAGAAATAGGATAGGTAAAGGTACCCAGGAGTGTGGGGGGTGGGGGGGAAGTGTGAAAGGAGGAAGTAAGTAGCCTGGTATATGAAGAAGATACATCCATGTGAGGAAATCTAGGAACTTAAAAGGGAAAGAACATTTGTGTGAGAATCAGCTACATCAGAAATAGAAGTGCTGTTGTCATCACAATATGATACAGAAAACCAGAACAGAAAGAAGAAATAGATGGTGAGTATGGCAAATAAATCATAATCCTGGCACAGAAGTGATTGACGACTTCAGTTACGTGGACATTTACTGGAGCTCTCTGTCAAAAGCAGAGCAGGTAATGACTTGACTGGCTTTAATGATCATTTCTTCCTTCAAAAGGTGGAGGAAACAATAGGAGGGAATTGTAGTTTTGATCTATTACTTGCCAATGCAGGGAAACTGGTTCCTGACCTGGAAATGATGGAAATTTTGAGAGTGACTATTTGATATTACATACAGTTTGTGATAAAGGAAGAGAAAGCTGGGAATAGTCTAACATTCACTCTAGATTTGAGAAGAGCAGAAATCACAGGACTCAAGGAAAGGATACATAAGATCCTATGGACTAAAATTCTATAGCCAAGTCAGTCCAAGAGGATTGGCAAGTTCCTTAGAGTGGCATTTGGAAGACATTCATAAAGACACATAAATAATTCTGGTAAGGAAATGGGGACAAAGATCTATATATAAAAAAACTATTGTGGATAAATTCTTAAAGGATATGGACAGAAGATGTAAGTGAGGAAGGATGCCAGAGGAAGAATACAAAATGTATAACAGTATTATAAAAGGAGGGTTGTACTCACCAATAAGCCTGACTACCAGGGCGGCTAAAGCGGGTGCATCACCAAGCTCATGAGTTCTGAATTGCATCAAAGCTAAAGCTGATCATATATTTTCATTGTCTGGTATTAATATGATAAGCCTCTGGAAACAAAGGTCCACCAGGCCATCTAAAAAGGGGAAAACCAGGAGCCTAAACCTTATGTGCCAGTCAGTAGAGAGATGGGACCACATGTGGCCATTTCATTTCTAGCATGACCAAAATAGGGTTATCTAATCTCAAAACGAAAAATCAAACAAGCAAAAAAGAATCATGTCAACTTCAAAACAAACTGAATTGATTCATATAAGGAAAGGTTTTCTCCAATGGAACCAAATTCCCATTCATTGTCATGGGTAATTTCAATAAGAGACAACATTAATGGTTCAGTGTCAACTTGGAGAAAGGTCTCCAGGTTAATGCCCCAGATATCTGTGTTTGGTCTTATGCTGTTGAACTTTTTGAATTAAATGTTTTATAAGAAAGTTAACATAAAGATAATAAATATGCAGGCAATAAACTTGTGACATGGATTAAGTCACAGTGACATAGATGGCAGACTTCTTCAATATCAGGTGTCACAAATCTGGGAGTGATAAGTGGAACACTGGATGGCAGGGTCTGGTTTCAAAGAGATTGTGACAGGTTGGAACATTGGATTGAATTTAAAGACATGCACTTAGTATGGATAAGTGTCAAGTTTTTCATGGGTTCAAAATCCCAGCTTTATATGGGCAAAAAGGGGACAGCAAGTTAGTTAGACAGTAATTCATCTGAAAAAGTTCAGGGAGTTTTAATGGACTACAGGCTCAAAGAATCAACAGTGGGATATGATAGCCAAGAATAGTAATGTGCCTTTAGGCTCAATTAAAGAAAGGTCTAGCCTCTAGCAGATCCTTACAAGCTTTGTAAGCCTGAGCAAATAATTTAACCTCTATTTAACTCAGTTTCCTCAGTTATAAAATGAGGACCTTCTTTGCAGGGTTGTTTTGAGATTCAAATGAGATATATTTTTTAAAAGTGTTTGGCACAGTGATTCCCTTCCCCTCCCTTTTCCCTTCCCCTTCCAGCACTAAGATGAACTCTGCCCTCATCAGACTACATGTGGAGTATTTTGTTCAGTTCTGAGGATCATAGTTTAAGTTAAAGACCATACAGAAATGACAGCCAGGACCGTGAGGGGGATATATTCAGATCAGTCAAAGGAACTGAAGGTGCTGATCCACAAGGCTTTGTTAAGCACCTACTATGTGTAGTCACTGTGCCAAGTGCTTGGGATAGAAATACAAAGAATTAATTCTATCTCTCCAAGAACTTACATTCTAACAGGAAGGAAACTGTACATATAGAAGTATATAAAGATTATGTAAACATGTACGTATCTGCTAGAGGTTAGTCCTTTCTTAATTCAGCCTAAAGTCACACTACTTTACTCCCCCACCCCTCACCGTCATTTCCTACTGTTGATTCACTTTGAGTCCATAGTCCATTAAAACTACCTGAGCTTTTTCAGATGAATTGCTGTCTAATTAGCTATGCTGCCCAATATAAATAAATAAAGAATATATAAATATATAAAGAATAAATATAAAGAGAATGCAAACAAATGCAAAGAAATTGAATATAGGTAATATGGAGAAGGAGGTCACTAGCACTTGGGCAAAGTCAAGAAAGACTTCATGTAGAATGCTGGACTTTAGCTGTGTCTTGAAGGAAGGTAGGGATTTTATGAGCAGAAATGAAGAGAAAATGCTCTTCTGATAGGAGGCACAGGCAATGCAAAAGTCTGGAGGTGGGAGAAGGAGTGCTGTATGTGAGAAACAGAAAAGGGCCCATTTGAATTGCAGAGAATGTGGAAAGGAGTAGTATTCAGTGAGCATCAAAAGATAGGTTGGAGCCAGGTTGTGAAGGACTTTAAAAGCTAAACAGAGGAATTTGTATTTGATCTATGAGGCAATAGGGAGACACTGAAATTTATTGAGTAGGGAAAAGGCCAGATCTGCACTTAAAATCATTTTGGCAGCTGTATGTAGGGTGGATTGGAAAGGAAAAATCCTTGAGCCAGGGAGATAAATTAAGAGGCCACTTTAAGCTCTAGTGAGCGGTAATGAGGGCTTGAGCTAGGGTGGTGACTATGTAAGCAAAGAAGAGTCAGATGTGAAAGATGTGGAAGTAGAAACAAGGTCAAAATGCATACTGATGTCCCCTCAAATAACACAGACTTTCAACTTACCAAATTACTTAACTACCACGAAGTAACATTTCAGTCCACCTCAGCCTCACATGAGGATGATCATACCCTTCTTTTTGCCAACTCTCATGACAGTTTGACCTCCATGGGGTCCAGACAAAACACTGAAATACCTCTGTCTTTTCACAATATCCCATCCTTCCATGTTTCCCCTGCCTCACTCCCCTAAACCTATTTTATAAACTCTCCAAAACCTCTAGTCAGTCAAAACCTCCCAGTTTTCCAGGTACATTAGCCCGTGATCTTTTGAAATTTTAACCCTATAGCTTAATGTTTCAAGCTTATTCTATGACCCACATTCAAATCCTTTGCCCCCTGCTCTGACTTCTCCTTTTCTGTGATCAACATGCATATCTGATCCTGTACCTAAGTATGGGTCCCTTAAGGATCTGCTCAGGTCCCTCTCCTCTTCTTTCTCTACAGTTTCTGTCTCTATCTCTGTGTCTTTCTGTCTCTGCTTCTGTGTCTCTCTGTCTCTGTTTCTTTCTGTCTCTCTCTTTCTCTCTCTGTCTTTCTATCTCTCTCTATGTCTTCCTATGTCTCTGCCTCTTTCTATGTCTGTCTCTGTTTGTCTGCCTCTCTGTGTCTTTCTCTGCCTGTCTCTCTGTGTCTCTTGGCATCTCTCTATGTCTTTTATATTTGCCTGTCTGTCTCTGTCTCTCTGCCTCTCACTATGTCAGTCTGTCTGTTTGTCTCTCTGTCTTACATCACCTCCCAAAGTTCAGTTTTCATCTCTGTGCAGATGACCCAAATTTCTGTAAGCCCTCATTTCTCTTTTGAGTTCCATGCTGTGAATATTCTCTTCCCCACAAACCCTCTTCTATTCCTAACTTTCATATTAAGGAAGTATCATCATCCTCCTAGTCACCCAGCCTAAGTATCATCCTTAACTCCTTGCTCCCTCACATATCTCAAATCTAATCTGTTGCCAAGGCTTGTTGATTTCACCTTCATAAAGTCTTTCATCTGTGATGACTTCTCTCCTCTGTCACTACCACTGTTGCAAGCCTTCATTACCTCACGCCTAGACTGACAATGACCCATTAGTGTGTCTCCCTGTCACAAGGTTCTCCTCACTCTAGTCTATCTGTCAAACTGATCTTCTGAAAGTGCAGGTCCCTTCCTCATTCAGTAAACTTCAGTGGCTCCCTATCACCTCCAGGATAGATTATCAAACCTTCTGTTTACATTCAAAGACCTTCAGAACCTTTCCCCTTCTTCTTATCTAGTCTTCTTATACTTTACCCACCCCTAGTACTCTGTGATGTAGTGACGCTCTATTTCCAGCTCTGGACATTTTCACTGTTTCCCGTTTCTGGAAGTCCCCACTGATCTCTGCCTTGTGATTTTCCTGGCTTCTTTCAGGTCCCAGCTAAAATTTCACCTTCTACAAGAGAGCTTTCCTGATCCCCCTTAAAGCTAGTGCTTCCCTTTTGTCAATTATCTCCAATTTATCATTACTATATCATGTCTACACATAGTTGCTTGCATATTGTATTCCTTGATTGTGAGATTTTTTTTTTAAAATAGGGACTGTGGCTCAGTAGATAGAGTGTTAGGCCAGGAGTCAGAAAGACTTTTTGTCTTCCTGAGTTCAGATCCAATCTCAGACACTTACTTGCTGTGGCAAATCAATTTCTTCATCTATAAAATGAGCTGGAGAAGGCAATGGTAAACCACTGCAGTCACAAAGAGTCAGAAATGACTGAACAAGAACTCTTTTTTGTGCCACCAACACTTAGCATGGTACCTGATACATAGTAGGTACTTAATCAATGTTTATTGACTGACTTGAAAATCCATAATATTCACATATTAGAGTCAAATGATTCAATAAACAATTACCAATATGCATTAATTGTGCAATTTGAGGTCTTGGTGCAAAGAGAAGTGAATGTTTGGCAATTAGCATTTTATCTCATTACACTGAAATGTAATACACCTATAAAGAATAAATACAAAGGGAATGCAAAAAAATACAAAGTAGTTGAATCCAGGTAATTTGGAGAAGGAGGCCATTAGCAGTTGGGAGAAGACTTCCTGTAGAAGACTGTGCTTTAATTGCATCTTGAAGGAAGATTAGGGATTCTATGAGGAGACAGCACTCTTCTGGCAGGGGGCACAGCAACCGCAAAAGTTTGGAGATGGGAGAAAGAGTGTTGTACGTGAGAAATAAAAAAGGAAGCTTGTTATCCTAAAATATATTTTAATAAATACATAAGTCTAGGATTAAATGTCTCATGACTGAAGACCTGAGAGGCAGCATGATGTGGTATAGAGAGCTGGTCTTTGAGTCAGGAAGACTGAGTTTAAGTTCTCAATCTAATAGTACTGGCTGTTCAATCCTGGGCAAATCAATTCACTTTTCAATTAAGTCTCTGAGACCAGAAGTTCTAGATATATACTGGTAGAAGGAGTGTCCTCATCGGGAGGCTTTCTCTGTCATTGAAATCACAAGTCTAGACTGGAAATTTAAAAATGGAAGTGCGCCTTTACTGAATGTTTAGGTCTACCTGGTTGTATATTTCAGAAATTCTATTCCCTCATTAATTCATTCACTGCTCTTTCAAATGTGTTTTCAGTCATTGTTTCTTTACTGCTGCTTTTTGGATCATTGCCTTTCCTATATTTTTTCTTGCTCTCTTCCCGTCTGCTCAGAGCAGCCTGCTTATTTCTAAAAGCCAGCTGTGTCCACAAAATGTTAGGAAACAGAGTTTGTGCGCCAAAGGGAACTGCCCATTATCTTGGTGTAGAATCTGGAGGATGAGTTTTTAGCGATGATTTTTCATTCCAGACCCTTCTGTTCAGCCAAGTGGACATGGTCATTCTTCCTTGAGTTCTTTAGACTCAAGCAAAATAGGAAAATGACCTTATCTCCTAGTTTATTTTAATATTTTGAGGATATGTGATGTCAAAAATTTTAGTCCTCCCTCTACCCAACATAGATTATCATCCCTCTGGGTTAATAAACCATCTTAATGGATAGCTGCGGCCAAAATTTAAAAAAAATCCTCATGTGGCCAATCTTTGAAAATGAACCTATCTGAACTTGGCTGGGTTGGTCCTCAAATGGCAGATATACAATCTGTCCCCAGACTGGTAGTCAATACTTTCAAGCTGAGTAGCACCTGTTAGAACTCAAGTCTCCTGCCAGAAGAGCCTTTAAAAACACAGGGTCACTATCACATAGTATAGAGAGTGTTGGCCTTCGTATGAGAAAAGCAAAGTTTGAATCCTACCTCAGACACTATGTGCATGATTCTGAGCTAGACACTTAATCTCTCTTGACATCAGCCATCTTCTTTGTAACATGAGGTAATCTGGCTAAATGATCCCTAAGATCTCCTGTAGCTCTATATCTATGATTTAGTGGAAACTCTACAAGCCATGCCGAGGAATTATGAAAAGTCTCCTCTCCCTCTTATCACCCTGTAACTCTTGAAATTATTCTGTTATATACTTAGCATTTACGTATTTGTATATACACAAAACTATGTCTTCTGCCACTATTTGGTTCCAATCTATCTTTCCAGATTTATTGAACATACATTACTGTCATCCAAGCAATCAATATTCCAAACTGGTTGATTTGCTGTTTACAATGTATAACATTCTGTCTCCCATTTCTATGTCTTTGCGCTGGCTGGCTCTCAAGTCTTGAATGTACTTTCTTCTGACCTACATCTTTCAGAATCCAGGGTTTCTTTCCACATTCAGCTCAATATCCACCTTCTATCTGAAGCCTTTCCTGATCCCATGAGCTGCTAGTTGAACATTCCAGACTCTGTGTGTTCTGTTTCTCTCTCTGCATGTCTCTCTGTCTTTCTGTATACATACATATTTACAGCTACATACACAGACTCATATATATACATAAACATATGCATGCATATACACATATATGCCTCTACATATATAATTTATATCTACATCAAAGTTTAACTTATCATGATTTATATTATTACAAGTATATTTATATTCACATATATATTTACTTAATGTGGTAGCTAAGTGGCACAGTGGATAGAGTATCTGGCCTGGAGTCAGGAAGTCTCATTTTCCTGAGTTCAAATTTTAGCTTCAGACACTTACTAGCTGTATGACCCTGGATAAGTCCCTGAACCCTGTTTGCCTCAGTTTCCTCATCTATAAAATGAACTAGAGAAGGAAATGACAAAATACTTAAGTATCTTTGTCAAGAAGACTCCAAATGGGGTCATAAAAAGTGGGAAATGACTGAAAAATGACTGAATTGACATAATAAACAATGCACAATATACATAAAGTGTATACACACATTAATGTGCACATTGTTTCCCCTGCAACAAGGTAAGATCTTTGAGGGCAGGTGCTGTTTCACTTTTGCCTTTGTATTCTTAGCACTTAAAACACAGTACTTGGCATATAATAGACACATAATAAATGCTTGCTTACTGATGGATTGATCAATGTATTCTCTTGTAGAAAATGTCTTCTTTACAGCAACTAGTGTAGTGTCTTGCACATAGTAAATGCTTCATCTATGTTGAATTGATTGGGTTGCTGTGGCTTTTTTATATTCATTATATCACTTACTTGGTTACTATGGATTCTGTATATTGGTTAAACAGTGCTCACTGTGTTGTCGGTATCACTGCTTTTTGATCTTGCAGAGAAGCTAACTAGTTCTCTAAGACAGAAAATGAGATACTAACAAGACCTAAGGAAACTTTCATCGCAAAGCTTTTATTTTTCATTAGCTCAAAACTCGAGTAGGAAATTAAGCACTGAGCTCTGTTTCTCATGCTAGCTCCAAGACACTATCAGACAGAGCTGATCTGAAGAATAATCAGTGATAATCAACCAATGAGCATTTATTAAGCATTTACTTTGTGTCAGGAGCTGTATTGGGTACTGGGGTTGCAAAGGAAAAAAAAAAAACTAGTACCTATCCATAAGGAATTGATATTCGAATGGGTCAGACTTGGGCTATAAATAGGTGTATACACAATTCATGAAGACTGACTGAAATGAAAACTTGGAGGAGAAGGCACTAAATAGGGAGTGGGGAGTGAGGAATAAGGAAGGCAGCCTGCAGAAGGTGATGTTTGAACTGAGTCTTGAAGGAAGCCATGTGGCTTCTATTTTGTTAAAGAATAAAGATGCAATTCCTGCATCTGGTCATGTAAAGTCCTTGAGATTCTGGTTCCAAACGACTCTTCTAGATTTATTTGATATTATTCCATATTCCAACCATGTTGGGCTTCATTAAACAGCATCCCATCCCATATCTTCACATGTCTGGGCAAGCTATCTCTCATGCTTAGAATACATTTCCACATCACTTCTTTCTCACAAAGTTCTTAGTTTCTTTCAAGACTCCAGTCATATCATCTCCATAAAGCCTTTCCTGATCACTTTGTGAATCCTCCAATTGTCAACAATTTTCCCTTCTCACGTTATATTGTATTTACTCATCTGGCATAGAAGACAGAGACTGCTGTTCCTGGAGCTCTGGGTGCCTATGCTTCCCTTCTCTGTACCCAGCCACAAGTTTGTACACTAGGTTCATTTCTTCAAAAGTCCTATCTTTTCAGGACATAGCAGGGGTCCCAGTTGTCACAGCCATTGGTTCATTACTCCCACCCCAGCTATTCCAGGGACAATACTGCTTTTGGCTCTAGTCTAGGTTTTCCTTCAGAAAGGGAGGAAGGGGTAAGAAAGGATTCATGCCTTGTTAGGACAGGAAACAGTGATGATGAGACTTCTAATTACTCATTTCACCTCTCCTGATCACAGTCTGATCAAATACCAAACTCATTCTTCTCTCCAATGGTCTCTTTCTCTTCAATATTGACTGTTCCCCTCTGAGTCATCCCATTCCTATTTGACTGCTTAGGCACTCTCTCCTTACAGCGATTGAAAGCTCTCATATAGTAAGTTGTTCATGCTCAGAAGTCAAAAGGAAGAAGGCAAGTCAGATCCAAGGGATAGGTTACCTCTTTAATATATCCAGGGAATTCTGGCATAGGAACCATTCAGAGAACTTAATCTAACAATGAGTCTTATGTGGTCAGAAGCCATCTCCCTCCCCACCTCAGATCCCACATGGTCCCTAGGAATGATGATTGAGTATGCTATGCAAGGGAGGGCAGAAAGGCACTTAAAGAATATCTACTAAATTCTCTTTTACATACTGTATCCCTTTAGTCAACTTCAAGTTCTTTGAGGACAATCAATTTCAGAAGTCTGGGGGTTTTTTGTAGTAAATACTTAATAAATATTTGTTGAGTTAAGTGATATGCAAGTTCTAGATGAATTTTATAGTTTTAAGAAGGGGGAGTTTAGCACTTGACCCTCCAGTCAGATAGGAGAGGGAGTTGTTCATTACTCTATCACTCTTCCTTTTGAGTATTGGTTTTCTTGGAAAAAAATACTGGAATTGTTTGTCATGTCCTTCTTCAGCTCATTTTACAGATAAAGAAAGGAGGTAAAAAGGATTAAGTGACTTGCCTAGAGTCACAAATTTAGTAAGTGTCTAAGTTTGGATTTGAATTCACAAAGGTACAAGTCTTCCTGACTTCATTGCATTACCAGCTGCCCCTGAGGGGATGGGGCAGGTGTTATCAGTTTGGGTTAGCAGCCTGGTAATGAGATGAGCAGTGAGGAGCTTAACCTAGGAGGAGCATCTTGTTTTTTTGAAGGTGAAACCAGGTAGAGAAGCAGAGTAGAGAGAAACAAATAACAATGCTCAGCAACAATAGCACAGGAATAAAACCAAACAAACTACAGCACTTCAGAGTTATGAAGGCTGTCAGGGACCAATCATCCAATACGCATCTGAAAAAGACTTCCACCTATAATATCCCTGACAATCAAGCCTTTGCTTGAAAACAAGTGATAATAATCTACTGCCTCCTCAGGCAGTTTGGGATAGCTCTAATTGTTAGGAAGTCTTTCCTTATGTCAAGTCTAGTTTTGTTTCTCTGCATCTTCAACCCATCACTCCTCATGTTTTCCTTTGAAATCAAAAAGTCCAAGTTAAATTCCTCTTCATGAGATAAACCTCCAAATATTTGTAAGTCACTATCCTGTATCCCCAAGTCTTCTGTTCTTTAAACTGATCAAGGAGAACAAGACCATGAATAAAAAGCAGGGTTTGGTGTGCAGAGGTGTGGACCAGATGTAAAAATCCTTGAGAAAGGAAGTAGAATGATCTGGGCACTAGTAGATGACTGCATTCAGGTTCTCTATTGTTCATAATGGATGGATGGAGTAAGCCTCAAAGGAACATAAGGGCTGTTGAGTGCTGGCAGCAAATAGAAGGACTGGAAGTGACCACAAGGAGCAAAAAGTATGTTAGGGACATGAGGAAAAGCATATTCAGTACTGGAGAGGATGGCCAGGTACACAGTATCTTTAGGGTAAGTCAGATTTCCACAGATAGGTGAAGGTAGACAGGTTGTTGTTGTGGGAAGGTATAGGAAGCAACCTAACACAAAAGGCAATTTGTGAATTGTAGAACAAATATTCCAGAGGGCAGAAGTGAAGGACAAGACTCAATAGAACTAACGAAATATAAGAGATGGAACTAGTAAATGAGGAAAAGTGAAGACTGATGGGAGAATAGTGACAAGGGATGGGGGTGGGGGGTTCTTGATTAAGCCTATAACTTAGCCTTACAAGGATTATAAGGTGAGAGTTTTGAAGCCAATGGATGAGTTTGTCATCCTTAGTGATATCAGAGGATAGAATAAGTAATTTCCTCCCTGACAGCTGAGACCCTTGTTTTAGGCTGGGCCTAGCTGATTAAGCCCTAGTGAGCTTACGTTCAATAGATACAAGAGTCACATGTTGTTGATTTTCTCACCTTTCTCTATGAGCAAGGCAGCTCATTCCTGCCTTGATGATAATGGAGGGCTGAAATGATGTTCATTTCACATTTCCATGGTTTTCTCATACTGTTCCTATCACCTGATATGCATTTCCTCCATCTCTACCTATTCAAATCCTAGCCACCCTTCATTGCTTAGCTCAAATATTATTTTCTTCATGAATTTTTCTGTTTCAGAAGTAATGACTATCTCTTCTGAGTTCCATAGTACTACTTTGTAACTCCTTCTTGGTATTTCTTATAATCCATTCTTGATTTTTTTAAAAAGTTATCTGTGTATTTCTATTTTCATCTCCACCATATATTATAAATTCCTTGGCCTTAGGGACAATGTTTTATTCATCTTTTTTATCTGATATATAAGAAAAATGTTGAAAAATGAGCATATAATTATTTATAAAGAAAATTATTAGTTGAACTAATCAGTAGGCTGCCATTTATCCTTATTCAAAACCACTCAAAAATAAAAATTTGTGTCCTGTATGCAGCAATTATGAATTAAATTCAAAATTCTAAGAAAAAGAATGAGAGGCAGCATGACATAATGGATAGAGAGCTGGCTTTGGAGTCACAATGTCCTCTGTTCAAGCTCTGCTTGGTTAACCAAGTGGCTATGTTTGCAATAGACCTTAAGATTTTAAATATCAACCTATTTACCTAATTGTGAGATAAATGCTCCTACACCCACTCAGTGAATACCAAAAAGAGCTAAAGTTCAAGTTGCCTGACATCATTTTTAATCTCTCTCGTTTATCTTTGCAAAGAGGTAATGCACATTTACCAGTTCATGCTGTTTTTCTCTCCTTTCTTTGCCCACTCTCTCCCAGACTATATACCTGTAATGGTAATTTAAATGGGAAGATCTTTCCCATTCATTAATAGGCCCATGTGACCTGCCTGGGTCACATGGAAGTCTAAGTCACATGGATCCTATGGTGGTAGGAGTTTGTTGAATGGGTACAACAGGAACGGGTGGAGAAGGTAGGGTGGAACTGGAAGAGGCAGAGCTAGAGCAGAGCTGAGAGGAAATTTGGTCGGAGAGTAGTCAGAACTAGGAAGGGTGCAGGCAAGCAGGCAGCTGGCTTGAGTGGGAGAGCTTGTTTGTGATTTTGTTTAATGGAGCTGCTTTGTGGGAAGACTTGGGAATGGTGTTGTTCTCTGCATTGCTACTGTGTATAGATTTTTTTACTATAAGAGATTTGGTTTTCTGGTGTCTGAATAACTATTTTGGTTCTGTCTTCCACGTGGAGAGTCTGTTATATTTCGAAGTTTAGTATTGCACCAGTATATTCATGGCCACCATAGGTGCTGTGAATATCATGTTGGTGCTACACCATAAAACACAGAATTATTTAGTATAGATCTATACTATAACTACTGCTCCTAAGGGAACCTGATGAGTAACTTGTAGGTAAATCCTACAAGTTATGTAGTGAAATCAAAATATGTAAGAAGTAAGAACAGTTCAAAGTAAAAGTTAACCTATAGGATCTTAAGACATAAATTATTTATATTCATCATCTAGTTCCTTGTGTAGACATAGATATATCTACATATATACACATATATGATTACTTATTTAATTATGGTTTCACTACTTTAAATGGAAGGGTGGGCAGGTAACAAGTTCTTTGATTTAAGGATTCAGAACAACAGGACAGCTTTCTAGGCAAAGATCTTATCTTGCTTCTCTTTGATTTATCAAATTTAGTGGGTTCCAATTCTATCTTCTCAGGAGAATGACCACTTTCTTATATTGTGAATTCACTTGCTTTTGATGGGAAATGAAGGTGACTCTATTTGTTTTGTTTTGTTTTTTAAATCAATTTTTCTTTAAAAAAAAAAAGTGGACCCCATGGGGCAGCTAGGTGGTACAATGTGTAGAGTACTGGCCCTGGAGTCAAGATGACCTGAGTTCAAATCTAGCCTCAGACACTTGACACACTTCCTAGCTGTGTGACATTGGACCCTAGAAAATTATGGTTACCAATTTTGATATAAGAGAAGAATTGATAAGATGTACTTCCCTTCCTTCTTTTCAGAGCTGGAGAACTACGATTGCATCATAGTTCATGTTCTATCGAACATAATTGATATGTTGATTGTATGCTAAACTGCTTTTTCTCTTTTTTAAAAATCTGTTATGGTTCACTGGATGAAAAAAAGGAAAAGCAAGTATTTCCTAATGAAAAATGACATAAAAATGGGAGATAATGATAATAATATTTGAAAGTCAATTGTTCTAAGAGCAATTGTTCCTTCAATTCACTGTTTGCCCTAACAACCTGCTCAATGGGAGTGGGGGGTGGTGTCTAATTTCCTTTTACCTTTGAGGTGTCCTTTCTAAAATGATGAGCTAAAGCTCATGCTGGAAGGGAAACAAAATACTGATCTATTCACTATTTACCAAATCACACTGTTGAATAACAGCTATCAGGATCCTTGAGGAAGCACAATGCTCATGCTGAGGGAGACAACTGCCTTTTCTCGGATTTGAATGCCTTGCATTGAGGATCTCAAATGATAGGTTCAAAGTCCACATTGGGATTCTGGGCTTTTATAGAATTTAGATTCTGGAGATGCAGATTAACTTCATTTAGGCTGATGAGACAGCTAGACAGTTGAGTCACTTTCTTCTTTCCAAAATATATCTACTAAATTTAGTCCATGGGATGGTCTAGTAGAATATATCCAGGCATCCTTTTTTTTTTTTTTTTTGATCAAGACACTGCAATCTGTGTGGCCTGCTGATACTTAGTGCTGTCAAAGAAAAATCAAACAGTGGTTGGTTTTCCAATCAATCAAAAAGCATTTTTGAATTTCCTACTGTGTACTGGATACTGTGCTATGAATTTGAGATTAAAAATAAAAAGAAATAAAGAAAAAACATTCTTTCCCTCAGGGAGCTAAGATTCTAAAAGAAAACACAGCACATAGATAAATAGAGATAAACAAGATACATACAGAGTAAATAGAAAGCAAGAGAGCAAGGCCTCCAGCAACAGAGACAACCTAATAAAACCATTAGGAGTCAGCCAAAACATTCCTTTACATTGATAAACACTTTAATAAGCAAAACAGAGAAAGAACAGATCAACAAATTGTGCACGGTAATTAAAAAAAAAAACTAGTAAAGCAATAAATTAAAAAAACTCAAATAACAAACAAATCTCTCCAATTTCATTTGATTTTTTTTTTATACTGATGCCATTAAAAATGGAACAATTCCGTAACCCCATGCATGCTCCATAAAGTCTTATCTGGACCAGAGGAACATTAACATCTTTACCAAAGAAAGAGCAATCATTGTGACTTTCAATATAAAACAAAAAATAAATGATCCTCAGCTGCTCATTGGATCACAATTGTGTTATAGAATCTTTGTGTAAGTATTAATAATAATAGCCCATATCTATGTATCTTTTAATAGTTTATAAATCATGGTACTTGCATTTTCTTATTTTGGCTTCTCAACAAGTCTAAGAGGTAGATGAAGCAAGAAGTGCATCCAAAAGTTCATAGTGGTTAAATGACTTGTCCAGTTTTGCCAAGCTAGAAGTATCAGAGCTATAACTTAAGGTCAAATCCAGTAATAGTAAATGCAGTTCTTTCTCCCTTTTGCTATACTATTTCACATATAATGGTGATCAGTATTTGTGTTTCCATTCTGACAAGAATTTTCCATTTATAGGGGGAGTGTATCAGATGGATTCCAGGAGTGATATCGACCAAATAAGAGGTTCTACTTCCTTAGGAGGCACTTAACCTCATGTCAGAGGTGACCAAAGCTCAATTATTATTTATTGTACTGTAGCACCTAGTGATTCCTGCCTTGGAACTTTCAGATAAGTCATGCAGACTAAAGTTTTTGAGTTTGAAGGAACTTTAGAGCTCACTTAGCCCCAACCCCCTCTTTTAAAAGTTTACCAAACAGAGATCCAGAGAGGTGAAGTCTTTTATCCCAAACTATATCAATGAGTTGGGATTAGAACTCAGGTCTCCTCAGTTCCAATACAATATTCTTTCCTCTACACTGTTCCTTTCTGTGCCAATTCCATCCAAAGTCTGGCCTGTCACCATTAAAAAGTGTCCAACATGCAGAAGGATACACCAAGATGAGCCTCTTGGTGATATGGCCTTACTCTTCCAGAATTCATGTGACTTCTAGAGACTGGTCTGATTTTGATTTAGGTCTGGGTTTATGGACCCATATATGGAGTCCAAATCAAACAAAAATCATTCCATTTTTAGAGAATCACCAAAAAGGTGATCACTTCAGGACAGTCAAATCAACCTAAGAACTTCGCTAGTTTCCTCATGGTATGCTAGACCAGAGATCACTCAGGATCTAGTTGGGCTATTTCACACAAAACTTCTTCTTTCAGAACCAACCTTGATGAGTTCTAATGGTACCACTAATGGTACTAAACCACCATTTAATATTACTGGATTTGAACTTAAGTTATAGCTCTGATACTTTTAGCTTGGCAAAATTGGACAAGTCATTTAGCCACTATGAGCTTCAGTTTCTTTATTCATAAAATGGAGACAACAATTCTTGCTTCATCTACCTCTTAGACTTGCTGAGAGGCCAAAATCAGAGGCCAGACTCCTCCAGTGCCTATCTAATACCACACCAGTCTATAGATTTGGTAGAGAGAGAATGACCAGGACAACATTTGCTCCATTCATTGCCTTTCTGCATATTTCTTGATGTCAGGTCATGTGGAACCACTACTCTAAACAGCTTCTAAGTCTTTAATTATCATTGAAAATAATTTCCTTATTTGTCTTATTTGTAACAGGTTGCTACAAAAAGAACTATATGTTCTATTTAGATTAAGTGAACACTTTATTCAAGCAAGAAATACCAGAGATCAAATATATTGCAGGACAGAATCACCCTCTGAAACACCTTTCCTGCAATAATGAACTCAGCTGTCAGCACAAATGGAAATCTTGTAAGCTGTGAAGCTCCGTTTTCTAGGAGGCTATCAAAGAAACACAGTGTTGCCTGAAACAAGCAGGTGCTACCCAGTCAAAGCTCTTGAAGAACTGGTTATCTCCAACAAGCTTCTCAGACATTTTAGACCTGTTCAATATGTATTGCTTTAAAGTGAAAGGAAAGCTTAATCATATATTGTTTCTTTTCCATTTTGCCTGAGCAAGTTCATCTCCTGTTTTCTTCCAGATCTCTCAAATTGGTTTGAAAATCAGGAGCCCCTTTATTAGGTTAAAATACAAGAAATGTTTGTTAAATTAAGCATATAGTAATGGGACTTTTTTGTATCGTCTCTGTTATGCTGGCTTCTGGTGGCCATAAAGGTTGGTTTGTTAGCTGTGGGGACAGCCTGTCTCATGGCACGAACTCAATAAACTTCAGTAAATGAACAAAGAGAGGAGATACTGGAACGCTCTCGGCTTTAATAGACTGAAAAGGTAGGAGCAAACTGAGACTTAAATTCATTTTGAATAAAGAGGCCTTTGGAGCCTGCTTTTCTGGTTGAGAGATCAGAGCAAATGAGGCTAAAACTTAAAATAGAAGTTGTTTTATTCTCCTGGGGACTAACATTTTAGTAGTGAACTGTAAGTTATAAAAAACTACTACTAAAAGTCAAATGGCTCACACCATATGGAAAAAGATGCTTGCAATATGTCTATTACAGTTTTAATATGTGCATCTATAAGGAGGTTTCATTTGGAACATGGCAAAAAGATTTTAAAACAAGCATAGTGGTATGAAAGTTAAAATTACTGGTAACCTCTCCAGCCTGTTAGAAGCCAGGATGATACATATGACATACACACACACACACACATACATATGTATGTATGTATATGTACATGCTGGGCTGGGCATTTTGAGGAACTTTTCCTCAGAGAAAGAATCTTTGTTTATGTTACAAAATGCTCTGGGAGTATTGGTGAAAAGTCACTTTGAAAGAAATATTTTTTTCACTAGCTTTTTCATTCACATCCCTTTTCCTAAGGAGTCTTCATGAAAATAATTGATCACATTTTTTGATTATTATCTGGATTGGGTATAATAAAATATTCTGAATTAACACAGAAGTGTTGGGAAACTCTACATTATCTTATCCAAAACAGCTATATGTAATCAAAAAGAATGTTGATTTGGAGTGAAAGGCTCTAAGTACCAATTCCAAATCTAATGCTTCTACCCTCATGACCTTAAGAAAATCATTCAACTTTCCTGGGTCTCAGTGTCTTCTTAAAATGAATGGGTTGTACTAGATGATCATTGAGTTGTCTTCCCGTGCAAACTCTTAAGATCCTATGATTAGATTTCTGAGGGCTCTTCAAGTTCTAATTCTCTGATTCTATAATCCTATGTACCCACATCTTTGTTGTTAGGAATATAGCACAAGATCTCTCTTTACTCCATTTTTAATTTGATATGAAATAGGTCAGCTCTTGGCTCCATTCAGATGTCAACACAAACTTGATTCAGAAAATATGTATTAAGCATTTACTGTATGAAGAGTCCTGTACTAGACACAGCATAGGCTATGAACTGGTTTCATGAATCTTATAATTTTTTTTGGTGGGGGGGGGCAATATAGAATTTGGATATGATAAGTAACTAAGTTAGAAAATAATAATAATTGTATGACAGATGCAATCAAATGATGGGTAAAGTGTAAGGAAAGGTTCAGATCATGGAAAGATTCACATAGGATTGGCATTTGAGATGGACTTTTGAAAGATGAATAGGAATTTATGAGGCAGAAGAAAAAGAGGAGATTGTAGGCATAGGCAATAGCATAAGCAAAGACATGGCAGCAGGAGAGGGAATGATATATTTACAGAGTGGTAAGTAGGAGATGATTATCAGAACAAGTTCTAGCAGAAAGAGAGGATATTGACTTTAGAAAGGCCTCTTAGAAAAGGAGGGGTAAATTATCATATTACTAAGTTTTAAGGAATGAAGGAAGAGATTTGAGGACTCTCCCATCAAATGGCTTTAACTTTCTAAGTGAAGTAAACTATTATCTGAATATCATAATTTTGGGTATTACTGGAGTCTATAGAAGAAAAGGTTTGGGAGAGTTTTCATGGGGTTCAAGATCAGGAGTCAATTAGAATAAGAAATATCGTCAAGCTACAATGAATGTTTTCATCATAATTTTGCTAATGGATAGAATCAACTCTCTTCCATGACTTTAACCAATGATGGACATCATCCTAGGAGCAAGAGTTGGAAGAGTCATTGGGAAAGGCTTATCAGCAGGTTAGGAAGGGCAGAAAGTTTCCAAGGTTCTTTATAGCTGTAAATTTACGATCCTATGACAGCATCACCATAAAACATTGAAGAAACATTAGATTTTGTCTCTTTGTCTCCAGAGGAGAGAACTATAACCATTGAATGAAAGGTCTATGGATGGAGATATAATTTCAATATAAGGAAAAAATTACTAATAAAAATGGAATGTGCTACCTTGGAGAATGCTGAGTTCACCATGTCTGGAGGTCTTCAAACAGAAGATGGCTTAAACATTTGAGTAAAGGTTGAATTTCTTGAACTCTGAATTCCTTTCCAGCACTAAAATTAAGTCTATTGTTCTAAAAGAATAGCACAATTTAGAGCAAGATTGTTAAGAAATATAAATACCCAGATATAATCAGGCCCCTCTTCATTAAATATTTAAGATGATCAATATTGATAATTTCGCTATTTTCCTGTTGTTCAGTCATTTCGGATTCTTCATGACCCCATTTGTATTTGTTTGGGGCTTTTTTTTTGCAAAGATAACTGAAGTGGTTTGCCATTTCCTTCTCCAATTCATTTTACAGGTGAAAAACCTGAGGTAAACAGGGTTAAGTAACTTGCCCAGGGTCACATTGCTATGTCCGAAACTGGATTTAAACTCAGGTCTTCCTGATTCTAAGCCCAGTGCTCTATCTACTGTGCCACCTAGCTGTCAATTGTTTTTCTACTAAGGATTTAATGTATTTGCTTTGGATCTGGAGTCAATGATTAAATTAAATTAGTTTTCAATGAAGGAAAATCAAAAGAAAAAAAGGGCACCGTAGAGAACTGGATCTCAACTCAAGCTGAGAACTAAATTCGCATTACCAAAAGTCTACACAACAATCTGAGAGGATTCCCTGGGAAGGTTGGAGATAGAACTACCCCTACTTTCTGGGACTAGGGGTCTGCTCTTCTAAAAATATAATAGTAAAATGGGAATGCATATAAATGGAAATAATGAAGTAGAATTCTATAATTTCAGGTAAGATTAACTGGGAAATATTTAACACAAGAATTAATTTACTAGCCCTCTAGTGACGACACCTGGAATTTGTTAAGCTTTTTGTATTATTTAGGTTATTATAAGTCCTGAACTTTTATTCAGTTCCTGGATGCTCAGAGTTTTTCTCCACGTTTTTCCCTACAGTTCTGTCTCCAATTGCCTGAGTGAAAAGAATTTATTACTACTTTCTGTTAATCCCAAGAAAGACCTTTGGTGATCTTTCCCAGGACTCTGATCAGCTCTGTTTCCTTTCCCTTCTGTTTGTATGAAGGAAAAACTGCTTCTATACCCCTGAAGTTTTCGGTTTTGTGGGGCCTTCTTTTCTGTGTGCAGTTTATCCAAAGCTGATGAAAAGAGTGGGAGTGAGATCGGATGTAGAAGAGGTGCCAAGCATCCTGTAATACTCCTGAGGGTAGGGGGAAACAGATTAAAGTATAATTGGGAAATATTTACCAAAATAAATTAAAACACAATAAAACACAGTTAAAATTACATTTGAAAGCTAATTCAGTATGTGCCCCACAGGGATCCTAATGTACAGATCTGCTGGCCCTTGTTTCTATTTATAAGTTTGATACCATTGGAATAGAGTGTCAGAGATAGAATCCTGGTGCATGTAGATAATATTCATCCTTTGACTAAACTTTCCTTATCAGGAAGGAATAATTTGCCTTTACCTAACTGTGCTTCCTTACCTGACTTCTATCCTTGAGACCTAGATCTAGTCATTTTAATTCTCTAATTAATTTAAAGGTATCATATTTAAGGTGTTCTTGCTCTCCAACCTTTCTTTTCCCACACACAGTGAATTGCCAGATTCAGATGGAAGAAACTGGAGAATTAGAAGGACAGTGGAAGCAAAATGGTGATTGGGGAAAAAAGATCTCTGGTTTGATGCTAGTTGCTCTTTCTTAGATTATGGTATCTTAGGGATTGTGCCAGTCTATGACATGATTGATAAAAAGGTAAGAGAGGTTTGACTCACAGCCTAAACAGAGAAACCAGCATAAGCACATAAATCCTGAATCCAAAGTTGCAAAATTCATTATCCCATGACTGGGAATGGGCCCTGGTGGATACTGTGAATTGAGCATTATTTGGAAACTGTTTTACTTCTTACATTTCTTTGATTGCTACCAGGAAGAGTGGCTTTGGGGGAATAAACAAATTGACCTGTGCTTTGCTCATTGACAACCAAGAGCCCAGCTGGTGGAGCATCTGGATCCTAAAACTCCTGGATTTGGGCCATGACTATAAACTGGTTAAAGCCTGCTGAAGTCTGGAGAAGTTGAGAGCATGTAGGGGATGGTCTATTATTTTTTGGTCTATTTCCTTTACTGAATTCATGATGAAGAGTAAAACATTGGATGCAGTATCCATGCATGTATGTTTATTTAGTTGAGTTGCTAACTTCATTGTACCAAGGATGAGAAAACCAAAATCATCCAAAGAGAGACAGGAGGGTGAAGGGGGGCTGTGAGAGGGAGAAGTGGAAGATTGTCCACTCCCTGAAAATTGCAGAAAACTTGTCATCTCCCTGGCACTCCCTTTAGAACACAGTGGAGTGCATAGCCCATCAAGGTATTCATGGACTTTCCTAAGATCCAGTCTTCTTGGTGAACAGGACAGGGTTACTAACTAGTAATGCCATCTGGTGATAAAATCTACAGCTTATTCCTTTGGTAACTTCAAATTTCATTTATGTTAATTACCTGCTTTATGATGCAAGTTCACCAAGACTCTTGGGTACTTTAAATTCCTCTTCTCATCTAAACTGAATATATCTCAGTTTTAAAGTATAGCTAACCTGTGATTTCTCCATAGGATACATCACTTCTAAGAGAGCCACATCGTGTACACTCTGAGAACAAGTTACTTTTAGGTTTCTGGCATCATTACAAATGAAAATGCAATAGGATCTTACAAGCAACAAATATAGGTTTCACACTTTCACATTCTCAGGGATCTCAGGGGAAAGGTGGGGGAATTATGAATACGGAAGTCTGTGGTCAATTGGTTTTAACTGTTTTTATTTTTTTTAAACAAAGGATACAGTGGAGGCAAGATCTCTCACAATATAACTGATGGTATAAAATCTGAAAGTCATTAATATTTTTTTTAAAGGAGGCAAATTTCCCAGATGCCAAAAAAAATCACCTGCTTTATAGTGGTGCTTCATATCAGCCCTGGTACTACATTATCAAAATATGTGAGGATAGTCCATGTCACTTGAGGGGTGTAATATCTCAATTGCAAATTAAATAATACCCTTTGACAATTATGGTCTATATTGAAAGAATAAATGGGTGTGTATCTGACAATACTTTAACATTTTATATATTTGTGCTTATACATATCATAGTTAAAGTTGGCTAATATTCAGTCAATCAACTAGCATTTATTAAAATCCTACTATGTTCCAAACACTATAATAATAAGTACTGAAGGCACAAATAAAGAAAAAAAAATGTACCTACTCTCAAGGAGCTCACAGTCTACTGGAGGAGACAACAGGCAAGCGACTATGTTTAGGCACTAATAGGTCTGGGAAATGGTTCTTGGAGAAGGTGAATGTTAGCTGAGATTTGAAGAAAGCCAACAGTTTGTTGATTTAAATGGAGGTTAGTGTCCTTTTAGGGATTCTTAGTAATTCAGTAGAATTCTGGCTCCTTAAGCGTAAGGATTGGTTTTTGCCTTTATATTTCCATCCCTAGCCTAGTGGGCATGAGATAGCCTCTTAATAAATGCTTGTTGAATTAGCATATTAAACATGTGTTTTAAATTAACTTTGAAAAATTCATAAAGAGAAAGAGAATATATCATTTTCTCTGAGCTTGACATAAAAGTAACAAAAAGAGTTGCTTCTAGCTCTAAATTAATTAACTCATGAGGTGTGGTGGAAACAAGGAAATCAAAGGATCTGATTGCCAATAATTCCACTCCTTACTTTCTCATATGAATTTGAGGTCTCTCCTGTCACTGGATCTCAGTTTCCTAATCTGTTAAATAAGGAGATGGGTGAGATGTCTTCTGCCTTCCCTTCTAGCTCTAAATTTGGGGTTCTGTGACCCTGTGCTCCTGTCATTCAAGTCACAAAGAAGTTGAAACACAAGAAGAATCTACAAATTCTCTAAGTAACATAAACCAGTTGAAAATAACTCTTACACAGCACTGTTCATACATTGACTCCATGAAATGGGTAATGTTAGCATTATCTACATTTTACAAATGAGGGAAGAGACTCTGGGAGTTTAACTAACTTGCCTAGGGGAACATAACCTGCAAGTTTCAGGAGTCTTTCTGCTGTACTAGAATACCAGACATTAGCTGGCAGAAGTCTGTTTCTAGGTGGAGAAGTTATCTTTTATAAAAGGAATTCAGAATATGACACTATTCTAAGATAAGAAATACATTCTTATCTTTGTGTATTTCTGTTCCAAAGGCTCACATTTTTGGAGTCATATGTTGCCAATCATTAAATCATCTTGCCCTTTATTAATCTGGCATACTACGTGTCAGCTCTTTGATCCTTCTAAATGGATTTCCTTCCTCAGAGAATTTTGTTTAACCTACTAGCTGCTCCCTAAAACCTAAAGTCTATCCATTATCTCTAGTTCAGCAGTGGTGGTCTGCTCTGTCTGCTCTTACGGATTTTAATAAAACTGTTATTTTGGAGCCCACTGATTCACAAATTGATCATTCAAACACATAGTATGCTGCAGGTTGTTTTTGAGTGATTCACCTACGAGCTTATTAAGTGACAGAGTACAAGAAGCAAGTTTTCAAAGGAAATGTTTAAAGAACCTATGATGAGTTTTGAAGGAGAATATTCAACCTATGACTTTCAAACTCTTTTCTAACACTCATATAAATACACACACTTGATAGCCTAATTATTTTTTTTCCATGACTGAATTTATTGGAGTAGAAAACTATGCATGAGAAAACTTCTACCAATGTAGAGAAGGGCGTACACACACAAACATAGTTTTCGAGAATGCCTGGGTTCGCTGAGAGTTGTGTTAAACAGGGTCACACAGCCAGTACATGTCAGATGTAAGATAGGAACTCATATTTTTCTGATTCTGAAGCCAACTCTCCACCCATTATATCATGCTACTTCTCAAAAAATCCTATTTATAAATTAAAATTTCTTCCCTCCTGATTCACCTCTGTGTAGGGTAGGCAAGCCAAGGGCAGTGCTCATACCATCCAGACATTAGCAAGAGGGTGGGGAGCAAGGATAGGAAAGGGAGAGGCAAGTAGGTCTTAGGAGCAAAGCTAGATACTCTTTTCTTCAGTCTCCAAGAGGGGTGAGTATCAGCATAGAATAATATCTGTCTGCCACACCTCGAATATAAGACAAAGTTCAGGACAAAAGAGGTGCCATTTTTTTAAGATTTAAATTTATTTATTTATTTTTAGTTTTCAGCATTCATTTCCACAAGATTTTGAGTTCCAATTTTTCTCCCCATTTTTCCCTTTCACCCACCCCAAGATGGCATGCATTCTGATTACCCCTTCTCCCAATCTGCCCTCCCTTTTGTCATCCCACCCCCTTATCCTCTTTCTCTTTACTTTCTTGAAAGACAAGATAAATTTCTATACCCCATTGCCTATGTATCTAATTTCCCAGTTGCATGTAAAACAATTTTTTTAACATTTGTTTTTAAAACTTTGAGTTCCAAATTCTCTCCCTTCTTCACACCCCACCCACCCTTATTGAGAAGGCAAGCAATTCAATATAGGTTATACATGTGTGGTTATGCAAAATATCTACATGATAGTCTTTTTGCATAAGACTAACTATGTTTTCCTCCATCCTATCCTGCCCCCCAATTTTCCATTTTCTTCTTTGACACTGTCCCTTTTCTAAAGTGTTTACTCCTGATTACCCCCTCCCCTAATCTGCCCTCCCTTTTGTCACCTCCCCTTCTTATCCTCTCCACTCCCTACTTTCATGTAGAGTAAGATATAATTGGGTATACACCCAATGAGGGTGTATATTATTCCCTTCTTAAGCCAAATCCAATGAGAGTAAAGTCACTCATTCCTTCTCACCTCCTCCCTCTTCCCCTCCATTTTCTTGCCTCTTTTATGTGAGATAATTCTATCTCATATTCTATCTCTCCCTTTTTCCTTCTCCCAATATATTCCTCTCTTATCATTAAATTTTATTTTAATCATCCCTTCCTATTCAGCTCACCCTGTACTATCTATCTATCTATCTATCTATCTATCTATCTATCTATCTATCCATCTCTTCCAACTACTACCCTAATACTGAGTTACAAATATCATCTTTCCATGTAGGATATAAACAGTTCAACTTTAATAAATCTCTTATGATTCTCTTTCCTGTTTACCTTTTCACACTTCTCTTGATTCTTTAATTTGAAAATCAAATTTTCTATGTAGCTCTGGTCTTTTATTTGTTTTTTAACAGAGGGGGGAAGTCAAGGCAATCGGGATTAAGTAACTTGCCCAAGGTCATATGTCTGAGGCCAGATTTGAACTCAGGTCCTCCTAACTCCAGGTCTGGTATACTACTTACGACACCATGAAGCTGCCCCTCAGCTCTGGTCAATTCATGAAGAATGCTTTGAAAGTCCTCGATATCATTGAATATATATTTTCTCCCCTAAAGGACTATATTCATTTTTGCTAGTTGGTGATTCTTGGTTTTAATCCTAGCTCCTCTGACATCTGTAATATTATATTCCAAGCCCTTAGATCCCTCAGTGTAGAAGCTGCTAAATATTGTGTTACCCTAATTGTATTTCTGCAATACTCCAATTGTTTCTTTCTGGCTGCTCGCAATATTTCCTGCTTTATCTGGGAACTCTGGAATTTGTCTACAATATTCCTAGTAGTTTTCCTTTTAGTATCTCTTTCCAGAGGTGATCAATGGATTCTTTCCATTTCTATTTTACCCTCTGATTCTAGATTACCAGGGCAGTTTTCCTTGATAATTACTTGAAAGATGATGTTTAGGTTTTTTTTTTTATCATGGCTTTCAGGTAGTACAATAATTTTTAAATTATCTCTTCTGAATCTATTTTCCAGGTTGGTAGTTTTTCCAATGAGATATTTCACAGTCTTTTTTTTCCATTCTTTTGGTTCTGTTTTATAATTTCTTGATTTCTCATAAAGTCATTAGCTTCCACTTGCTCCATTCTAATTTTGAAGGAATTATTTTCCTCAGTGAGCATTTTGACATCCTTTTCCATGTGGCCAATCCTGCTTTTTAAGGCATTTTTCTCTTCATTGGCTTTTTGAACTTCTTTTGCCAATTGGGTTAGTTTATTTTTAAGGTGTTATTTTCCTCAGTATTTGGGGGATCTCCTTTAGCAAGATGTTGACTCAATTTTCATGATTTTCTTGTATCACTCTCGTTTTTCTTTTAATTTTTCATCTACTTCTCTTACTGGATTTTCAAAATCCTTTTTGAGCTCTTCCATGGTCTACAACCAATTCATATTCCTCTTGGAGGCTTTTGATGCAGGAGCTTTGACTGCTGTCCTCCTCTGGTTGTATTCCCTGATCTTTTTCTATAGTCTGAGTTCTTTTATGATGTTTACTCATCTTCTTAGTAAAATACTTGGCTGTATAACTCTTTGTCAAGGTAGTACTCTGCTTCCAGTAGGGGTTGGGGTGGGGGTAGGTATACTGTCCCAGGCTTCATGGATTTTGTATTAGCTACCTGATCTCCCAACATCTGTGAGTCCACAACTCCAAAGGCAGCATACGCTATTGCTGCTGCTGCCACCACCACCCTCCCTGCCTTGGGGTTGGGACCAGACCTGGCCAGAGCATGTGCTCCTACTTCATCCAGGTCCCAGAGAGTTTTCCCACTGACCTTCTTGGTATTTGTGTATTGAGAAGTCTGTAAACTGCCACAGCTACCAATGATTCAGTCCCCTGAGACCTGCTCCCCCTCTGGTCTGTGCCAGTATGGCCCATGCTGGACTGTGCTCTGCTCCCTCCCAGGTATGAAAGACCTTTCCTGTCAACTTTCCAGGTTGTCTTGGACCGGATATTTGTTTCATTCTGTCATTTTTTGGGGGTTCTTTAGCTCTAGAATTTGTTTAAAGTCATTTTTACAGGAAGGTTTTTGGGGAGAGCTAAGAGAATTCCCTGCTCATACTTCACCATCTTGACTCCACCCCCCAACCACCTCTGTTTACTCTTAAGTGAGAATATTACATAAGTTATTTCCAAAAAATCAAGGAATAAATCCTATCAGATTCATTCTATGACACAGATACGGTCTTGATATAAAAACCAGAGAGAATCAAAACAGAATAAATAGAAAACAAAATAATAGAAAACTATAAAGCCTTAATCCTAATGCACATAAATGAAAAAAATAATACTAATATATTAGCAAAGAGGCTAAAGCAACCTATGACCACAATGGATTAATAGGAATGCAAGGTTGGTTTGATATTAGGGAAAGTATAACCTTAACCATATTAATAACAAAAATCATGATTATAAGATACAGAAAAGCTTTTGACAAAATACAATGTCTATTTCTGCTACTAAAAAAATTACTAGAAAACACAGGAATAAATGGACCTGACTTTTCCTTAAATTGCTAAATAGCATGCATCAAAACCAAGAGTTACCATCATATATATGGAAGATAAATTAAAATCCTTCCCAACAAAAGCAGGGGTGAAACAAGGATGTCCATTGTCAACACTTTTTTTGACATAGTACTAGAAATGCAGTTTATTACAATAATAAAAGGAAAAGGAATTCCTTGTAACAAATGTGTATAGTCAAGTAACACAAATTCTCTCAATAGACAGATAGAGATAGAGATAGAGATATCTACACGTATCTAGATATACTTACCTTCCAGATTCATGTATAGGAGCAAAATTTATCACAAAACAATGGACAGAGAGGATCGTAGATGATAAAAACAGATTATTTTGATTATGTAAAATTCAAAAGTTTTGTGTAAAAAATCCAATGAAACTAATATTAAAGGGAAAACAATAAAATCTTTAATGCTAATTTCTCTGATAAAAATCTCATTTGCAAATTATATAAGGAATTGATTGTTTATAAGAGCAAAAGCTCTTCCCCAATTAGTAAATGGTCTTTTCATCCAAACAGTTAATCCAAACTGAACAGAGAACAGAGCTTAATGAAGTTGTGTAAATTCAGGTATAACAAAATACCTAAGAATCGATAATAAGAGAACGAAATGAGATTTCACTCAATCAAGCAAAAGACCCTGATCTACCTAAGAGAAAATTCCCTGAAGTCTCTACAAAGGGAAACTGGAAATCAGACATGGTGAGGTGATTTCCCCTGAAGTTTTCAAAGGTTTCTTTCTCTCTACTCTTGTTTGAATTCAATCCCCAGGAAAGTCTGGTACCACAAATTTCTCTAAAAGAAGAAGAAATATAAATGTCTTCCTCCTCCAAAACTCTCACTCAAATTCTGTCCCTTGGAGGCAAGAAGTTGTGTGTTAGAATTCTCTTCCCTAATACAATCATAACTGAGAAACAGCATACAAAATGCTTGAAAACCCAGATTTTTTTACAAACAAGTTCAAGTTTCAACCTAAGCTTAAGAAACCATCTCTATGAACTTACTCGATGCTGAAAAGACTTTGGATATGAAACTAGCAACTGAGTCTGATTTTGTAGGTTCAGCTTAGCTAATGAGATGGAGATGAAGAAGCTCCTCACCAGCAAGCTGAAAATTCAATAATGGTTTTTTTTTTGTCCATTTTAACCCATGGAACAGAAATACAAAAATAACCCTCATTCCTGTTCATAAACCCTTCTGTTTCCTCAATTATGTTGCCAAAGTGCTGGGAAATGTAGCAAATTATCATTTTGAGCATCTCTAAACTTTAATGTGACTGTTGATATTTAAAATATGAGCTCCTTATCCAACCATCGATGAGTAGATATATTGGGGCAGGAGATGAAACATAACAGTTATGGCATCCATATCATAAATATAATCATAAGAAAGAAAAAGGTTGCAGCTAAATGGAAGTTTGATTTGAGGATACTCCTTGGAGAGGAAAAGAATTGACAGAGTCGTTTCTATCATACTTCCAAAGGTAATGAGAAACAAGATTTCATGGGATATTTGGTATCTCGTATTAAAATATTGATTATAAATATTTGTAGAAGGATCAACATGAAAATAATTGGAGCCTGTTCACAACCATTAGTTGCTGAGAAGGATGTAGTGGAGTAGAGTGATTCAATTAAGAGTTAAAAACCTCCAGAGTATATCCACATACACTCTGAAACTCAGAGGTGCAAATGCAAAGGTAAGAAAAGACCAGGAGGATGGGAAATAGATTGGATTGTATGGTTCAGGAAGGAGTGAAAGAGGTCAAAGATTTGTAGACTGCACAGAACCCTCATAATCGTCATGTCTTTATATCATGAATAGTTTCTTCAATTAAAAAAATGACAGGTACCAGGCAGGTACCAAACATCACAACAAAATGAAATCGGTTATATTTTTAAGAGATATTAAGAGACATGTTATTGATGTGGGAGTTATCTCTGACTCAGTAGTATGTTTACAGAGGGACTAGGGACTTCTCAGAAGAAAATTCAGAATGTGTAAGGAGCAAGAAGAAAAATGAAAAAGACATGGTTTACAGTTGAAATAACTCAATTTTGAACCATTAGGTAATGGAAAATAGAAACAGTATCAGTACTCATCATAATAACTTTATTGCAAAGTTTGTCCAATATAAGTTTATTGCCAACACAAGACCAGAAGAGATTTTGTCCCCCTCTTTGGTATCTCCATCTCCTATAGATAGTTTGTATATCAAACCCTCAAAAGTCTGCATTTGATTTGCTTGCCAAATGAGGAGAGATACCATCCAAAAACAACTCTAAGATTTGTATGCAGCTCTAGAATTTCTGGTCTATGTAACAATTCTTTGTTAGTAGTTTTAATGACTTAATTAAGAGACTGCAATCACAGTGGAAAAAGGACTGAACTTGACATCAGGAAACCTGAGTTCTGATTCTGACTGCTGTTTTCATGTTAAACAGACTCTGAATTTAGTTTTCTCTTCTGAAAAATGCTGGTAATAATATCTAGACTATAGTTCCTACTTCACAAAAGTATTGTAGGAAAAGAGCTTCAAAAAGCTTAAAGAGTACAAGAAACTTGAAGGGTTAACATTTATTACTATATTTACCAAAAAGTCATAAAATTTCTTCTTGTTAAAATATTATATAATTCTGACTTTTCTGTAATTTGGTAATTCACTCAGAATTCAAATAATTCTGAATAAACAGTTTTTCACTATAAATCCCACAATGTTTATTATATAGGACCATGAGGCTTTAATTAATGAATCCACTGGGAAATGAGCTCTAGGTTGTTTAAAAAAAAACAAAAAACTTCATAAAAATATGAAGCCAACTTCACCTTTGCAGTCTCTCTTGACTAAAATAACTCCATGTACAACTTCTCTTTGTTCCCATCCAGATGAATGAAAATAGAGCTGACCCTTGACAAAACTGAAATCTTCAAAGTTTATCTTCCATGTCCCTGGCCAGCCTCTCTTTCTTCCATACTTTCCCTACCTTCTCGGCGAAATACTTCCCCATATCCGGCTTACCACGAATGCCCTTCTGTTCTCTCCATTTACCTCTCCTTGTCAAAACAGGAAAGATCTGATATCACTCATAGAAACTTGTTGCCTTGTATCAAGATCAAATCCCACCTTCTTCAAGATGGTTTTCCTAGTCTGCACAGCTGCTAATGCCTTCCCCCAGAAATGACCCTCCATCTATTTATATCTTATATAGACTTTCCCATTGGAATGTGAACTCCTTGAGGGCAGGGACAGTTTTGACCTTTCTTTGTAGCCTCAGGGCTTATCACAGTTCCCAGTAGATAGTAAGTACTTAAAAATGCTTGCTTATTGACTAAATAATTGAGTAAAATTTCAGTAAATGTACTTCTTCAGTCAGGCATTTCCATTTTAAACCTATTCCCAAAGGTCTTTATGTCTACCACCCAAAGATTAGCCTGGCTGAATTCTGAAAGATTCCTTCCTAGAAGACTGACAAATACCCCTTCCTAAGAGATGATGGATTTTTTTGGTCACAGCAATTCAAAAAGACATGAAGTTCATTGACAAAGATAGAGAGAGGTGGTGATCTGCACTGGTAGAGGAAATACACCCAGATGTGCCACCCCAGGTTCTTTTAGTATTTCATTAATTCTCTGGATATATATTCTCCAGGATGTAGGCATTGCCTCCATCAGTACATTTTTATTCTGGAGCTCATAAATTGGACAGCAGTTCTCTGCCTACCTAGCACAGAGTGAATTTAAATACAAAGTAGTAACAATTTCTCTTTTACCCAGGAACCCTGAGGGTCTTCCCCTCCCAGTTTGATTTTTTTTTTTTTATTAAAAGGAGTTATCCCTAGGGAAACTACTTAAAGAGGACTATTCATTGAATGGGTGTATCTCACTCAAAGTGAGAATGTGGTAAGATCTTAGCCTAAAATGGCCAGTGTCTCACATTGTATCCTAAGCCATCTCCAGAGGTCTTGAGGAATATCAGGTCACTGGCCCCAGATGGCTCAGGAAGAGAAAGTGAGGCTGGTGACCTGCACAGCCCTCCCTCACTCAAATCAAAGCCGACTGCAAGTCATGTCATCATTTCTCTGATGTCATGGTTCTCTTTGAAAATGAAGGAAAGACACAACACTTTCAACCCATCCATGGCTTCCTGCCTGTTTTAAATGTTCCTCAATATGACACTGTATCCGGACTCTGCATGCTTGGAATGCACTCTCTTCTCATCTCTGTTTCAGAAAGTTTGTCTCTTCCATTAAAATGCAGGTCAGACACCATCTTCTGCAGGAAACCTTCTTCATCCTCTCCAGTGCTACTGTCTCCTCCAAACTACCTTGCATTAAACTATTGTATTTAGCTTCATTTCATAACATATATGTATACATATATATACCCACTCATATGTTTGTACATATGTGTATTTTTGTGTATGTGTGTGTACTAGCTATCAAGAATGTAAACTCCTTGCAAAAAGAGATTGGTGGCAAAGATACAGCACTGAACATAGAGTCAGGAAAATCATTGATAAGTCATTTAATATCTATCTGCCTCTGTTTCCTCAACTGTAAAATGGAGATAATATTAGCATCTACCACACAAAATTGTTGTATGATCCAAATGAGCTATTTGTAAAGAATTTAGCAAGTGGCTACCGCATAGTAGGAGCTTAATGAATACTTGTTCTCTTTCCCCTTCCTCGACTGGTATCCCAAGCACATAGCATACTATTCCTACTACTACTATGATTAATAAATAGAAGTTAACTGATCAATAGATAATATACAAACTGAGTCTCAATTTTTAAAATTATCTCTAATAAATGGGTAGTTGAATTTATGAGAATACTTTCTCTCAAAGTTAAAATTACTACTTGAATTTTTAACACCTTTCATTATTCCCAGCATTTCTATCCTTGATCATTATACATACACTCTGAATTTCACTTTTACCATTTAAGATGAGCAAAACGTGCATTTAGAGAAAGCCCCAATTTTTATTTGTTGGAAGGAAACTCCAGGGTTTTAGAGTTCTATATAAGGAAACTAAGAAGGTCTATCAATTTGGGATCATTCCTTAGGACGTATTTACAGGACGTATTTACAGGACTGACAACCTTATTCTCTTCCAAGGCTCTCCTCTCTTCAATTCATCCTGTTCCCTAGGGTGTGGTTCGTGACTTTTTTTTTCTCATTAAAATTAATTACTGTAAATGATGACACCATTTTATCAGTGAACCAATAAAAGCAGAAGGTGGATTGGGGCAAGGTAATTGCCCATAGGTTAGACTGAAGGGCATTAGGTCTGGTGAACGCACCAGTCGTTCAACTGCTTCTTTTGTATAACCTGTAGACCTGCATAGGACTGCATTACTGAGGAAGTTTATTTCTTTACATCTACCTAGCTCAAATATATCTGAGGGCAATGACTGAGCCTGAAACTGGACCCATCCACTGTGACACCCCATTTAACTTGCACTTCGTCTAAAACTTCCAAACTAATTAACAGCAGAATGACACTAGAACTAGAAACATCAGCTAGAAAGCCTTCACTTGGCCCTTGTGAAAAACCTATGGGAGCTGGCAGAGCTCTTTCAATAGAAACCCAGTTATAGGCTGGTACTTATGGGCTGTAAATGATTGAAGGAAAAGAGAAGTCCTCTGAAGTGCTCAGCTACATTGTATCCCTGACAGGGTACTGTCATATGGACCTATCATGAGTTATGCTTGCCAAGATAGAGACAACGTTACATGAGGCCATCCTAAGAAGAGGTCTGTCCATATCTTTTTTTCTTTTGTCACAAATAATTTGTTTGAATAGATTAAGATAGAATTGTTTTTATTGCAAACCATCTTTTTATCACTTTCATTCTTTCATCTAGTTTTGTACTAATTTTATTTTCAGAAGTAACTAAATCAGGAGTAATTCCCCCATCAATGACTCTCATACTGTCTCAACTCACCCCCCAATCTGCTCCAGATCCTTTTCCTTAGTCTTGTCTACCCAGGGATGATTCCATCTTGGGGTCTGCTCTCCTGAATGATAAGTCTCTAGTTAGGGTCCCCAGTTCATGAGGGCTCAAGCCCTTTACTTACGAGTGTCCTGCCTCTTCACCAACAAGCTTGCTACCATGTGGCTACCCTGATCTTGCAAATCCTTTCCCACCTTTATGGTTTGTCTTTCCCAATTAAAATGTGAGATTCTTAAAAGTAAAGACTTTTTTGTTTTCCTTTCTTGTCTTTTTTTTAAGCACAGTACCTGGCATACAACAAAGTGCTTAATAAAAGTTCTAAAAGCATCTATCTTAATTTAGAAGCAACTGTCCATTTTTGGTACATGATGTTAATTACTCTTTGCCACTTTCACTATTAGATTCTATTCTCAAAGAAAATATATGTAATATATTAGCATAAAGCAGGTGTTCATAAACTTTGTGCCATAGATTCCTGTGGCAGTCTAGTGAAGCCTCAAATAGCCTTTTCAGAATAACATTTTTAAATAAATAAAATAAAAAGCATAGGATTATAAAGAAAACCAATGGTTAATGAAAATGCAGATTTTTTTTTCCCATTCAAATTCAAGACTCCCCTGAAATCTATCCACAGACCTCTTAGGAAGTCCATGAAAACTAAGTTAAGAATACTTAACATAAGGTTTCTGTGTAGCTTTCAAGTCTTTAGTCTCCCTGTTTTTATCCATAGTTTCCAATGTATTTTTTGCCAACCATACCTATCGCCAGCTTTATATTCAAATTATCAATAATTTTTTTTTTAACTTAGAAGGTCTTACTTGTTTCCTAGAATTTCTCTACCTCCACATTCTCTTTGACAGATGATATAGTAAGGCTTTTGTTGCAATAACTTTCATGGTCATGTTTTTGCAAACACGACTGTTGAAATAGATGGTGGCCAGATATTCTAAGAAATCACGCTTCTTGTTATTTTGAGGATCCCAGGGGTGGGTGATGTGAGAAAACCATATTCCCTGATTTCTTGATTTCCGTTCAAGGTGAACCAGTGAGTCATCCTTCCATTTAGCTGCAATTTTCTCCTTTCTTACAGTGTGAATGTCAAGACTGATATAATTAAATTCTTCCAGTAGAATGTTCACTTCTTGAACTCACATTTAGGGTAACCCTTAAATTCAAGTTTATGGAAAAGCCAAAAACTGTACAATGCCTGGTACCCTCTGTCCCATTTTCTGCAACAGTCAATCAATGGGCATGTACTTACTCTAAGCTAGGCTCTGTACTAGAGTGCTGAGGATACAAAGATTTAAAAAAATGAAACAATACCTGCTCTCAAAAAGCTTCCATTCTATTGAGGAAAACAACACATACAGTTACATTTAATAAACATAGGAGCACTTGTGAATAATTAATGAATAAATATGTAGGCATGTGTGAATGTTTTCCCAATAAATACAAGGTAGTTAGAAGGAAAGGGCACTTTCAGTTGGGAAAATCAGAAAGGATTCACATAGAAGGTAATGATTGAGCTGCATCTTGTTGGAAAGGAGGAATTCTATGAGACCAAGTTAAATAAGAAGAGTGTTCCAGGTATGAGGAATGGCATAGGTGGCTGGGAGATGGGATACTGTGTGTGAGCAAAGCAGAGAGTCAGCTTGGCTGGATCATTGAGTATGGGAAGAGGAATAAATATGTAATGAGATAGAGTGTAAAAATAAAGGTTGAGTGCAGATCATGAAGGACTTTCAAAGGCAGGAAAAGAATTTATATTTAACCCTAGAAGCAGCAGGGTGCCGCAAAAGTATATTGAGTAAAGAAACAACATAGATCCTCACTTATGAAAAATCCCTTCAGCAAGGATAAGGAGGATGGATTGAAGAAGGCAGTTTTGAAATAGGGAGAACTGCACAGGACTGTGGGCTATTTTGTAAATTTTTACACTTTCTTTTTCACATGGGTTCCATAGCCAATGTGTCACCTCATCGTCATCCTGCTAGTGAGGCCTCCATAAGGTTAATCATTGGAAAACAGACCCAATACATTTTTAGGACTATATGCAATGCCATGTCGGTTTCATAGAAGTTGCCAAAGATTACAGAACTCTACTGTTATAGCCTTTAAGAATGCAAGATCACTTCCAAACTACAGTGAAATATCAGAGGACTTTTTTTGTAAGATCAATATAATTATTGTTATATTTTAAGACCTCAAAATCTAAATATGCTAGACATCTGAAAACAAAAGAGCAAATGAGTTTCCGTAGAATCAGAGGAATGTAAAGTATACAAAGAGGTCCCTTAATTCATCATTGTCAGTGGTGCTCCTAAACTGTGTCAGAGAGATTGATATCTTATTATTAAAAATCCCTTAGTTAGGTATTTCCAAAATTTCTCTCAGTATCTCATTCTACCACTCTGCAACTATAGCTTTCCATTAGCAAAACTGTGAAGGAAATAAAATGTATCTTCACTCCCTCTGTGTTGCCCTATCATTTCCCTCTTAGTAATTCCTCTTCACCCCCACTGGATACAAGATGTTCAATATTTTCAGATCCACCTAGGTGTTCTGACCCCACTGATATAATACACACCTAGGTTAGGACTTTGGAGCAATGCATCTTGCTGTATTTCACCCGCATAATCATCACCACCACATAAACCTCACACTCTGTTTTTTCAGTACAAAAATTGGTTTATAACCTTTCATCACATAGTCATCACATGGCGTAATTCTATTCATCACACTACTTAAAAGGTAAACAGAGCACCATTGTATTTACCAGTGGCATATGGATACACATTTCTCTCTCCCACATGGCATGAACCTAGAATTTTCAGTGCATATATATTGTCACTATTCAATTTTAATGTACATTCATGAGTTTTCCATGCATTGTAATCTTGTATCAAAGACAATTTAGTAATAAATGTTTTCTAAGTAATACTGGCACAATTGCTAAAGCTTCACATAATGGTCATACCCTACTTTTTTGCAAAAAAAAAGGCATAAAATTTGCAATGATTATGAGGTGAAATGCAATATGTGGGACTTCTGTGGTTCTGTAGCATGACACAGTAGAAAGAAAACTGACTTTGGAGTCAGAAGAATTAGGCTCAAATACATCCTCTGTCTCCTACTAAATATGTGACCTTGAATAAGTCACTTCATAATAAACCTATGCTTCCATATGTTTTTGTTGTCCCCAAACCCATAAAAATATACCTGTCTTCACTCTATCCATACATGCAAATAAAATGAGCTAATGTAAGCTAAATTCATATGTTGTCAATAGTTGAAAATGGATTAACCACCTGCCTTTCTAATTAAGTTCTAATATCATATACATAATAGTTTTGCATATTTGAGAAGCAGAAAGTAAATTGACCAAGAAAAACAGATTACAGAGTCCCAGACAGAAAACATATTTTATATTTCACTAAAACCTTCATATTATAAAATCAAAAGAGCTGCTGCATATGGGAATTCCATGCATGGTAGGCTAAGAATAGGTAGGGGGTAGGACATGAGTCATCCCTCAAATTACAACCACAGAAGGGCAGTCCTATAGTAGCAATTATCGTCACAGCATTTTTAATTGTATCCAATGGAGTCACTGGATCATTTATAAATTACAAAAACATCCTGCCAGTTGAGGTCTTCAAGACCCCAAGTTACTTGAGCAATTTATCAACTAAAGTTAGGGAATGAGTTTGTTACCATTAATAGAATTAACTAGACAATTTGATTTCTAAGTCCTCTTTCTCCCCTTGTCTCCTCTGTCCTGTATATCTAGTGTTCATAATAGTCTATAGCCATATTTGCGGCATCTAGGTGATTGGTGGGAAGAGAGAGAGCTTTCCTGGGACCCAGTTTGTGGTCCCTTCTTGCTTTGAGTTACCTCTTGTTTTGTAGCATCTATGCAGTTTGATTTGTACCAGGCTTTTGGCCATTCCTCTGTTTTTCCATGTGCACTGCCGGATTTTACAGGGTACTAGTTCTCTGCATAATTGCCAGCCTCTTTTATGAGTTCAGCCATGCCATTGTTAAGACCAGGTGCTTTTCCCAGCTAACTTTTTTTTTTGAGAGAGAGTTTCAGATGTGGTTTCAATTTCTGCCCTAAGGCTTAGAAGGCAGGGCTCCTTTCAGTGAACTTAACTGCCTCATTATTGATAATTTTCTTTGGAATATTTACTATCCCTTTCTAAAGTCTCTAAGCTTAAATATTCTTTCAGGTGTATTTTTTTAATTGTTTTTCTTCACTTCAGAATCAGAATTAAAATTTCTAGAGCTCAGAAATATTCCTTCATCAAAAAAGAAGGCCTTCCTTGACCTCCTGCTTTTTCACGAGGATTATTTCGTCATTAGTGTAGGTGAGATTCTCTTGAGGATATTTCGTTAACATAAGAATCCTCTTTTTATTATACTTTATGGGGTACATTATTATAGTTGGTACTTTCTGCTACGTACCTTCTACGTGGAGATGAACTCCAGAAGAAAGATGATATGCTCTGATTATTTGATATTCCCTTTCAGAGGTGTGCTCTTCAGAAGTGTATCAGTACTTTTGCATTCAACAATTTTTGAAAAAAATCTTCCTTTGCATTCAATTGGAAATATATATATTTGAAACATCTTATTACTCTGTTTTGTTTTACTTTACCTTTATTTCTGAATATAGCTCTCCTCTTACCACAGCATCATTATGTGTAACAAAGAGCAAAAAGTGGGGGAGCTGGAAAGGGGAAGGAGAACAGCACCTCAGAACTAAACAATACAGTAACAAAGACTGACAGTGTAGAAAAAGGTCCACACATTGTCCCCCACCCATGCAGAGAAAGGAGGGGGTGCTTTTCTCCTATCTTTTTTATGGTAATCATTATAGAGGTTTGAATATTTTTGCATTTAGGAGGTCACTGATATACTAAACTTTCAAAACCAGGAACATAAAAGCCCAAAATAGAAGTTCAATTTATATCTGCTGATTGGATTTCACAAAATGTAGGAGTAAAAACCAACTTTAAGTTTCACTTAGCCTAGTATTTTGTTTCATCCCAGGACCAGGCATAATTTTAGAAATCTGTGAAATTTCTTAAATTTAATAATGCTTATGACATTCTGACTTCTTTTATCTTACACAATATGGGTGTTCAATCAGAAAATTTAACTTCTGAGTATTATGTAAGGTGAAAGCCCTATATTTGATTACCTTCCTTTACTGTTCCAGGTTTAACATTTTACCTAAAATGTTCTGATTTGTTGATTTTAAACATTTTTCTGGATCAATAGGGTTCTTTCATTGGGTATATGTGTCTGAGGAAAAGGTTGAACTAATGGAGATAATTTATTTAGACTTTCCCCTTTCCTTCCCACCCCGCTCCACCCCCCCCCCCCCAAGAAAAAGCCTTTGACAAGCTTCCACACCAAAAGTTGCTTTTAAAAATTGAGCTAACTTGGAACTCTGAGGATTATTTGGTCATGGATAGATAACTGGCTTAAAGTAGCAAAGAGTGTAGATAAATGAACATTTCTCTAAATGGGAAATTGACAACAGTAGGCTTCTTCTGTGTTTTCTTATGTGTTTCCCCATCTTTCACCAATGTGTTAGGCTCCCGGTTCTCATGGTCTTCTGAATTGAGGAAGAGGAGACAGTACTGGGCATCCACTTATATCGTGCACAAACTTCTACCCTTCAACCCTGTTGGACTACATCAGAGCTCTGCACCTTATTTTTAAGTCATCTTTTTTTTTCCTTTCAGGTATTCTCTCAATTCTCTCTCATTCTCATACAATGCCATGATCAATTTTTTCTTCCTTTTCCTCTGTCAGTTCTCCTATCCCTCCTGGCCCCTCTACTGCTTCTGATCTCCTCTAGAACCTAGCCAGGGACCAAGATGGAGAACCGAATCAGGTGAAAGGCAGTTCGAAGTGAAAGGTCCTCCAATATGATTGTGAATTGTGATATTCAGTTACATGCCAACTTAAATTATGTTAAAAGTAGAATAAACATTTCTGATGCTGAAAAAAAGGGCATATGTTCAATATTTTTACAAATGATATAGAAGAAAATGCATGGAGAAATCTCCAAGTTCTCAGATGACAACAAACTCTTCAGTTCAGTAAGAAAAGAAGGGGGAAAGTGAGGGGAGGAGAATAAGAAGATCTCACAAGGCCAAGGAATTATGCAAGAGTGTCAAAACATCTTATTTGGGATAAGAGTAAAAAATGCATATAACAATAATAGTTCGCATTTGTATAGTATTATAATATTTACAACATGATTTACAAATATTATCTTATTTGATACTCACAATAACCCTGGGAGGCTTGTGTTATTATCATACACATTTTACAGATGAGAAAATTGAAGCAGATAGAAGCTAAGAGATATGTCCAGGGTCACACAGCTAGTATGCATCTGGGGCTTGATTTGAACTCAAGTGTTCCTGAGGCACCTAGCTGCATCTCTTAGCATAATTTGTCTCAGAATGAATATAAATAGCAATTGTTTCTGTTTGGGGCAGAAACCCTGAGGGTCTTCCTGTCCCAGATCTATTTTTTAAAGTGGCCATTTCTTTGCCTTATTTTTTTCATTGAGCCTTAATGACTAAATCAAACAAAGACCTGCTAAAAGATCTTAGCTTTGAAAGGCTGTGGTCCCCCACTGCATCCTGGGCCATCTCCAGTTGCCCTGATCCATATCTGGACGCTGGACCCAGATGACGCTGGAAGAGAAGGTCAGGCTATTGACTTTGTTCAGCACTCCCTCACTTAAATCCCATGCATGTCATGGCATCACCTCCCTGATGTAAGGTTCTCTTTGAAAACTAAGGATAGTCGCAGTACCACAAAGAATCTTGGTTGAGGGAGCTGGAGGCCTGGGACCTAGTTCTTACTACCATTAGCATGCTATGTGACTGCAGATCAGTTTTATAAATCTTTTTTCTATAACTCAGTTTCCTCATCTGTAAGCTATTTACTATATAATTCATCCCTGATTCTACCTCGAGCTCCAAGCTCAGATTCAACCTTTTCACAAGGCAAAGACCAGGAATCATGAAGAAGACTGAAAATAAAATAAAATATGACCCTGTCCTTGATAAAGCCAAGTCTTACCTGTATCAAAACTACTACATGTTATTTTGGTAGCTGCAACTCAAGAGTGGCATAACAAAATATAGTCCTAGAGAAGGACAAGAAAGAAGATTGAATGGAAGGAAAAAACAATCTCCCTTTTAAAGAAAGACTGAAATAAACATGGGCCCTGAGTCTGGAAAGACAAAGGAGATTCTAGCAAATATGCATGATTAAAATGTATAAAAAATGAAGGGTATGGACAGGAAAGAATGAGTAAGGACTTATTTACCATTTCCCTGAATATTAGACCTGAGAGAGCCCTTCTTAAAGCTTGAAAGTAGTAACTTTAGGGCAAACAAACTACTTTATCACAGCAGGTAGTAAACATATGGAACCCATTACCCTAAGACATGGCATAGGCTAAAAACATAAATGCAGGGAAGAGAGGGACATTTTTATAACATCCCTGACTTTTGGATATGGAAATCATAGATAGCAACTGCACTGTCCTGTGAAAATGTCCCATTATCAAGGCATAGACTCCTAGGCTGGCTGTTTCATTGCTCTGTTCCAGGAGAATGTGATGGTTTTACCACCTCCCCTAACCTTCCCTTTTTGTTCCTGAACAACAGTGGTTCACCCTATGAAGTATTCTTAACTTTATGATTTTAGGAAAGAAAATGTACAACTTGTGAAAGAATCTCTTATAATCAAAACAGAGTCTAAGTACGATTATTTAAAGAAAATCATGAATTTTTTTCATTTAATTTGGAAAAACAAAATCATTTCTAATGAACAAGATGAACATTAGAATTTTATATTATTAATATAACAAGAATAATCATTTTCTGCATGTACTCTTGTTTAAGTCTTAAGGCATCAGCAAAGTATCAAAATTCTTTATTAGTTAATCCTTAATAAATATAAGGGAAATATGTGGAACTCAGAGCAAAGCTAAAAACTCACAAAAGAAATCACATTTTGTGGTTTGTTTTTCACAAAAATTACAGTTCTTCTCTCTCTCTCTCTCTCTCTCTCTCTCTCTCTCTCTCTCTCCTCTCTCTCTCTCTCTCTCTCTCTCTCTCTCTCTCTCTCTCTCTCTCTCTCCTTCATTAACCCACAATAAAAATTCTTCTAAAAACCTTACCCACTCAGATCATTTTGAAAGCACACAATGCACTTCCACAGCAAAGTTATCATCTGAAAATAAAAAGTTAAGCACTAATAACTCTTTAAACAAAAATGTTAGATTTTATCATGCATTATAGACAAGTCTTAATTACTTATTCCATGACAATTTATCTGGAGTCCAAGAATTTGAGTTCTAATGTCACCTCTAAATGTTACTACCTGTGTCATTCTGGGCAAGTTACTTAAACCTCTGTGGACCTTAATTTTCTCATCTATATAGTGAGGAGTTTGGGACCAGATGGTATATGTTGGATCTCTTCTCCTATGATTTATTTTGTAGAATATTTCTAACACATTTTTATCATCAGTCAATAAACATTCGTTAAACACCTACTATATGCAAAGTACTCTTCTAAGCACTGGGGACACAAAAAGAGCAAAAGACAGATCCTGCTCTCAACGAGAACAAAATCTAATGGGGTAGAAGGTCTGCAAACAAACATATACAGAGCATGCTATATACAGGACAAATAGAAAATAATTAACATGTGGAAAATACTAACTAATCATGATCTAACTTTCTTTTTTTGTTCAATATTATTCTGAAATGTCTATTTGCTCCTTATGAATTATCATGGAAAGAAAGCTTATTTTTGATGTTAGCCCAAGACATAAAATATGTCACTTTGTAAGATAGGGATACAAACAGATATTTCTAAGTTTAAAAAAACTTTTAAATGGAATAGAAGATTAGAATTAAATGAAAGAGCTAATCCTGAAGAGGCAAATTAAGTAACTGATGAAGTTGGTTATATCTGGCATCAAAATACAAAAAGTAAACATTATTAAATGGGACAGTTTTTTGTATCACATCACAGTGCTCATGACAAGCAAGTGCAGAAAGATTCTTGTGATAATAATTAAAGTGTTGGGCTGAATCACTATTTTAGAGAATGAGGAGATAGATGAATTATGAAGAATTTTATAAGATCCTCCAAACTACATTAACATGTACTTTAATACTCAGTGATTTTAATGCAAAGGTGAACATTATGTTGTTGCTGTTCCATCATTTCAGTTGTGTCCAACATTTTGTGACCCCACTTGGAGTTTTCTTACAAAGAGGAGGGGTTTGCCATTTCCTTCTCTAGCTCATTTTATGGATGAGGAAACTGAGGCAAACGAGGTTGAGTGACTTGTCTTGGATCACACAGCTAATAAGTGTCTGAGACCAGAGTCGCATTCAGGTCTTCCTAACTTCAGGCCTGAGGCTCTATGCATTGCGTCACCTACTTGCCCAAAGGTGAACATACTGGAGAACAGAATAAAATATTTTGCAAACATAGTTCAGGAATAAAAAACAAGAGAGGGAAAGGCAACGTTAAAGCCCCACATTTCTGCTTTCTTCAAAAAGAGAGTTGAAAGGTACGGGGCATGGCCAGTAGCAAATATCAGCACAAAAAATGAAAATAATGACTATAGACAGGAAATTACTAGTGAGCAATCATTTCCAAATCAACTGTCTGTGTGCAGTCGGATGATTACCTTGTTAGAGTAAAGGTTAAAGCCAATACCAGATTCAAAAAGTGAATTAAGATGAGCATAAGACATAGCATGGGAGTTGACTCTAACTTGAGCTGAGAAATGGATAAAAGAACAGACATCAATGTAAATCAACTGCCACAATTAGGGAACCAAAAGAGGCTAGAAACAGTTTTAGCCAACAAACACTTAAAATACTTGCCAAGTGGAGAGAAATGGCAGCCAAGAGCAACACTGGTTTAAAATGTGCACTTGTTTGCAAAATTTTAAAGTGAAGAACAGTGGGAGATTATGAACAATATCACCTCATAAAAAACAAGAAGTGGAGGGAAAAACTAATTTTACAGAAAGCTTGGCAAAAGATGCAAGCAAGTCAGATCATCAGGATAGCACTTAAAGATGAAACTGCATGTAGGATTACAAAAAAAATATGAAAAATGGATTTGGAATCTGTCAAGATGCCTATGACAAACTCTTTCCTCCATCAATGACTTCATAGCCACCACATTTTGACTAACATTACAAGCCCTAAAGAAATGCATAGGGAAAACAAAGATGAGAATGTCTAAACTAAGTATACACTAAGGAAGTCTACGTTGAAGGTGAAATAATTTCGAGGGAAATTGTACTGCTTAAGATATCTGAGAGAGGAGAGGATATCAAGTATTTATCAAAAGAAAAACAACCAAAGATGATATTATTAGTAAAACTAAAAAATTGACTAGGAGACTATAAGCACTAGAGACCCCTACATTTACCTTTCAATCTCTACAAAATGCTTATGAAAATAACCTAAAAATGTGTTGGGGGCATCCTCGATGAAAATATGAAAACAGCATATGTAGGCTTTAAAAATTATATTCTGCAACAGACCGCGTATTTATAATCATGTAGTTTCCTGAAAAGAATAAATACAACAAAATACCCCACTAGTTTTATTATTTATCTATGTTTAAAGCATTTTATTTGGTAGAAGAAAATGGAACTTTAAACTCTTCCTTACCGAAATGTCTCCCATGCATATGTTAATATAAGAATAATTGAATACTATACCAAGATAAATAACTTTGCCTAGCTCTCCAGTTATTTATTTAAAAATTGTTGATATAGGTTATGTTTATATCACTTTCCTTTCCAAATATATCCCCCCTGACTCTTTCCTAGAAAGTCATCTCTTGTAATAAAGACTAAAAAAGAGAGAGAAGATGGGAGAAAAGTTTGGTAAAACCAACACATCAACTGAGTCTGACAGTTTATTCTGGGTTCCACATCCATAATCCCCACCCACCCAGGGAGAAGGACTTTGTATCATACCTTCCCTAGTGATAAGTTTAATCATAACTACACAGTATTAATTCCTTATTCTGTTATTGTTGTTCTTTCCATTTATATTACTGCAATTATCATGTATATTTTTCCGAATTCTGCTTCCTCCTCTTTGCATCAGTACATATGTCTTCCTGTGTTTCTCTGGATGATTACGGTACTTGAAACCTTGCTATTTATGGAGCTAGAGATATTTATCCTGGACAAAAGAAGTGTGGGATGGGGGCAAAGGGGAGGGGATGGTATGAAAATGTCTAAAAATATTTGAAAGGGTGGCAATGCATAAAAGAGATTTAAGTCTGAATGGCTGAACTGAGATATTCTTCATATCCCACATCTCTTATGTTGATACTATGTACTTACTGTCCAACCCTCCCCTTCTAGTGGGTTGTATCTCCAGAGTGTAGTTTGCTACAACTCTCCTTAAGATTATAGAAAGAGCCCTGGGTATTACTGGGGTTTTGTAATGGTATCTTAATATTTTTAATAAATTCCTCTCTGAGATCCATTCCTGACACTCCATATTTTATCCACCATGCCACAGCAACCTTCTCACCTTGAATGTTCACATCCCCCCTGGACTTATCACATTGAGTTTACTCCATCCACGTGGCCCCTGCCTCTACTTTATCATTTCCTCTCAGAACCTAGATTTTAAGAACTCCATTTTTCTCTAGGCTCCACTCCAGACTCTTCAGATAGTCTCCTTATTTGCCCTTGGATTATATACCTTTGCCATCATGACCCTTTTCAGTTTCCTTTACATATTGTCTTCCCATCATTAGAATGTAAGCTACTTTAAGGCAGAGACTATCATTTTTTTCCTGGCTACTTTGCATCCCCAACACTTAGTAAAGAACTGCACATGCTGTTGGTGGTGATGGTGTGTCATTTCAGTTGTGTCCAATTCTTCGTGACCCCATTTGGAGTTTTCTTGTCAAAGATACTGGAGTGGTTTGCATTTCCTTTTCCAGATCATTTTACAGAGGAGGAAACCGAGGCAAACAGGGTTATGTGACATGCCCAGTGTCACACAGCTAGTAAGAATCTGAGGTCGTATTTGAACTCAGAAATCTGTCTTCCTGCCTCCAGGCGTGACACTCTATTCGCTTCGCCACCTGACCGCCCTACCTTGGAATATTCCTAACTTCTCCACCATCCCTCAAAAGCTCATGGTGGTTGCTGCTGTTATTAAGCAATGTCTGACTCACGTAGTGAGTCTTTAATAAACACTTATTGACTTGCTGATTTGTTTATTACTGACTCAAATATTTTTGTTCCCCTTTCTCTGACCAGATTCCAATGATTTTTTTTAAAATTAATTGATCAATATCAACATGGAGGAAAATTGCTGAGTGCAGTGATATATGATTCTATCCAGGTTCTGTTCCACATGTATATCAATTATTTGAGTAAAGGCAAAAATGACATATATGTCAAGTTTTTGGGTGACTCAAAATTGGCAAGAATAACTTTTATGTTGAATGACACAACTGGGATGCAGAATGCTCTTGATGGGTAAGAATAAAGGGCTGAACTAAATAAGATAATATTTAACAGGTAGAGTGTAAATTACCACAAATCAGTTCAAAAAAATCCACTTACCAATGAAGGAGGGGGAAGACATCATGCGAAAACTTTTTGTGTTAAAGCTTAAGGGTATTTTTGGATGAAAACTCAGTATGAGTCAATAGGGTGCTATGGCAGCCAAAGAACCCAATGTGATCTTAAACTGCATTAATAATAGCAATAATACTCAAAAAAAAGGAGATAGAGGTCTTGCTGTACTCTGTACTTTGGTCAGACCCTATATGGAATACTGTGTCCAGTTCTGGGAGCCAAATTTTAGAGGGGACATTGACAATTGAGAATGTAACCAAAAAATAGTAATCTGGATGATTATGGTACTTGAAACCTTGCTATATAAGGAGCTAGAGATATTTATCCTGGACAAAAGAAGTGTGGGATGGGGGCAAAGGGGAGGGGATGATATGAAAGTGTCTAAAAATATTTGAAAGGGTGGCGATACATAAAAGAGATTTAAGTCTGAATGGCTGAACTAAGAACAATAGATAGTTACAAATTTTGGCTCAAAAAGAAGCAGATTTTAATCCTCATAAGGAAATTTTCTAACTGTTAATAAAGGCCAAACATGGAATGCATTGCCTCAAAAAGTAGTGAATTTCTTTTCAGGAGAGATATTCCAGCAGACACAAGAGAGCTACTTGCCAGGCATAGTATAAAGGAGATTAATGCTGTGGAGAAGGCTTGAAATAGATTACATCTGAAGTTCCTTCCAACTCTGTCTATGATCCTATTCCCCCACATCAGTACGGATAATTAAAAGCTAAGTCCCATCTTCATTTTTCATTGTTATTGCTCTATCAATTGAATTATTTGAGTAATCTTATCAATACTTAGCAAATTTCTGTAACATAATCTTAAATCTTATGGAGTTGACACAAACTGCTCTAAACTTGGATTTTAAAAGGATCTGGGTCCAAAATCCTGTCTCTGACACATAGTACCCAGTACCACACTAGCAGATGTATAGGATTTCTGTGCCTCTTAGAAAAATGTTTCTTAAAAGACTAGGAACTTTTAAAATTAAAGAAACGTACATGATGTCCTTTAGCGGAAGTGTCAGACTCACCGCCTGATGGCTGGTGCATGTAATGCAAAGCTCCCCATGCAACCAGAATCAAAATAAAGTGTAATGTGGAAATGTCTAGCGGAATAAATAAAAATGTAATAAAACATAATGTTCATTTTTGTGGTTTTCTAAATCAACATGCCACAGCAGGAATCCATCTCTATTTGAATTTGACATCAATATAACCTTGAGGACCTCTTCTGACTAGGGAGGAAAACATCTTGCCTACAGCTATCCATGGCACCTAAAATTGATTTCTATTCAATTCAGCAGGTATCTATTAATTGTCTTCTACTGAAAGATAACATGCTGGAGATTGAAAATATAAAGACAAAAATGAAACTGTTCCTTCCCTCAAGGAGTTTCATTAGAGAGAGCTTATACAACACCTACAGACATAGATACAAAGTGCTGACAACTCAGGTGAAGGGAGAAGGTGAGTGAAGGGAAAGGAGCACGCGTTTATCAAGTACCTACTAAGTACCAGGCATTGATCTAAGCAGTTTACATATAATATTCATATGAACTTCAAAACAATCCTGCGAGGTATGTACTATTATCCCTGTTTTGTAGAAAACTAAAGCAGATAAAGATTAAGTGACTTACAAAGCCACACAGCTAGTAAGTATGTGTGGTCAAATCTGAATTCAACTTCTGGCTCTGGACCCAGTAATATATCCAGTACACCACGTAGCCATCTCATGCAATCAGGAGATATTCATATAAGAAGGAGCACTCTCACTGAGCAATGAAGGGAGGCAAATATTCCAAGATAAAGAGCCTTCTAGGCATAGAGGATAGATAGCCTGTGGACAGTATAGAGTTAGGAAAAAATGTTGCATATGGGAACATAAAATAGGCTAGTCTGACTGAAACATGAGTTTGGGGGTTGGGGTTTAATGTGAAATAACTCTGGAAAAAATAGACTAGAGCCAGACTATAAAAGACCTTACACACCAAAGAGAGAAGTTCATAATTTATCTCATCTAGGCAATCAGGAACCACTGAAGTTTTTGGAGCTAGGGAATGGCATGGTCATGCCAGTGCTTTTGGTACAGCAGTTTAGCACCTGGCTTTAAAAAATGACTAGAAAAAAGATTTAGAAGATCCAAAGAATGGGAAAATTCAATGACTGTTTTAATCTTAATCATTTTTGAAAACTTCATATGAGAGATGCCATTTTAATGTATTCAACCCTTGGGAATTTGGCAAAATAAATCCACATCTGAGATACTGGCTTTATTTTCTTTGGCAATGAGATATAGCTTGAGTTTTCGTCTGAAGCATTTTACCATTCCTCAACACAAAAGTAATCGAGATAATGGCTAACTTAAGCCTTGTGTATGGAACTGTGAAGGCAGCAGGAAGAGCAATGTTGAGGTGTCTTTGAACATATTAATGTGCACCAGGAAGTTCCTAATATTTAGATTTTTCTATATACTATGAGGTATAGAATAGTGAACATAAATATATTAAAATTCAAGTCATCTGAAAAGAGTCTGCCAGAAGTGAATGCTAGCTTTAACAAAAGTTACTAACCAATCTTATTTACTTAAATTGTAAATTCACAATTAAAGCCTACGGATCCCTTCTCACAATAATGTTTAAATGCGTTAAATAAAATATATAGACTTGTGGTATAAACTGATTATTTGAAACAGTCATCAAATTTTTTTAAAGTCCACAGCTTTCAGATTAAGACTCCTATATATGATAGAAAGACAAATAAATGCACAGTTAGCAAACCTAAATTTAAAATGCAGTTCTTACTACTTCTTATGACATTTTAGTAAGTAACAACCTCTTTCAACTTCAGTTTCCTCATCTATAAAATGGGGATCAGAAAAGATAACCTTTAAGGGCCCTGCTAGCTCTAAATCCTATGACCTCTGCTATATGGGATAGCACACAAAGTCTGTACTTACATAGGCAAAACAGGGGCAAATTAAAAGTTATATAGATGATTCAGCCTAAAAAGAATCTATTATTTAGGTGTCATGGCCTGAGTGATCTATATTCACTATTAGAATATATATAATTGAACCAGTTGTTCATTTTTCAGTTCTACTTTACTTACAGAGATGAAAAAAGGAAGAAAAATGGAATATTGGATACATGTGACATTCTGAAACTAGACCATGTGAGATTCTCTGAGAACCATTATTGTGGTCAATTGCCTTGGCTGAGGACACTGTTCCGTATTCTGTGCTAATGTATCTGGAAATGTCCATGTCCACGCTCTGTAGTTAGTTCAATGGGGCCTCTTGGGTTACCAAATACTTATTTCTCTCCTGTGACATCAAGGAAATGAAACCAGACTCTACCAAATAAAAATTCTCCCCTTCCCTACAAACTCTTTAACTGTGTTGTTCTCAGGAAGTTACCGTGTATAAAGGTTGTTTCTGCCCAAGCAACCTACACTTTGAAAAAGAAGAGTTGATGGAGATCTCAGTGGGGCTAGATGTTAGAAGTCTGAGAGTGGTCTTTCTAAAGGACCATTGTTGACCACTATTTTTTCTATCATAGGTTTCAGCCCAGTGCATGTGGGATCCCATCACCTGGCTGGATAGAGCCTCCTCCTCTTTCCCTGTCCATACTCCTGCCCCTGGAATGTTTTGCTTTAGACTCTTGGACTCCCCTTGATGAAATTAAAAGGAGCTGAAGATTCGTTTCATATATAAATGGCTTTACTGATTCTTTGTGAAATTCACAAATTCCATAAATGCAGACTTCAGACAAAGTTAGTTTTGTAAATTCCAAGAATATTTTTCAACTTATTGCATTTGGTCTCTTGTCAGCATATGACTGTTACCATCCAATATGGGTAAAACTTAAAAGTCAGGCCAACAAGCCCTGGTCAGAAACAGAGGCACATTTCAACTCTTGTTCCTCCAGCCACCCCAAAATCTTAGAGGTTTCAACTGAGTTCAGTTTTGTGACTCATGCAAGTAATTAAAAAAAACAATAAAACTGAAAAGCAAAACATCACCCATATGGGGTCCTATTAGATTTTGCAGATATTAAAACTTTTCACAAATGAGATACAATAGCATTTGATCTACTGGAATCTTGAAAGAAGTATACTCAATTTCTATTCGTCCTAGATGGTGGGAAATGGGGGGAAATGGGCAGAATGATGCCAAGCTATACATGATCCTTGGGATGGTGTAGGGATACCTCCTAGGAGGAAACAGACTTTGAAATACAACATAACACAGACACAGTACCAAAAAAAATGGGTTCTCAAGTGAAGTCACAGTGTGACTTCCCCAAAGATACTTTTTAAAAAGCTAGATTTCTGAAATGGCTCCAGCAAAGTTCAATACGGATTAGAGACATGTTCTTAAGGTACTCCATATATCCTATAAATGCAATCCCTGCCATATTTCTCAGGCTTAGAGCTTTTGCCTGGTGCTTTAGACTCCATTTCAACATTTTACAAATACATCCCTTTCTCTCCACTAATAAAGCTGTCTCCCTAGTTTGGAACTTCACTTAGTCATTCAATAAACGTTTTCAGTGCAGTCATTTTTCAGTTGTGTCCAACTCTTTGTGACCCCATTTGTGATTTTTTAAGCAAAGATATTAGAGTGGTTTGCCAATTTCTTCTCCAGCTCCTTTTATGGACAAGGAAACTGAGGAAAACGGGGTTAACTGATGACTAGGGTCACATAGCACAATTTACTCTGCAGGCATTAGGGAGTCGCTAGAGTTTTTTGAGTAGAAGGGTGATATTGGTAGATATGGTGTGGCCTATAGTTTAGGGAAGTAATTTTGGCAGTTGAATAGCGAGTAGAGTGGAGAGGGGAAAGTCACAAAGCAAGCAGATCCACCATCAGGCTATTGTCATAGTCTATGCATGGGATGACAAAAGCCTACACCAGGAAGGCAACAGGGTCAGAGGAGAGAAAGGGGCATATTGGAGAGATGTTGCAAAGATAAAATCAGTAGGCTTTGGCAAGAGATTGAGTTTGGGAGGTGAGAGAGAGTAAGAAGTTGAGGGTGATGCTTAGGTAGTGAGCCTGAGGAATAATGCCATTGCCATCAACAATAATGAGGAAGGTGGGGAGGGTTTATGGGAAAAGAGAGTGAGTTCTGTTTGGGGCATGTTGAGTTGAAGATGTCTACTGGACGTCCAGTTCAAAATGTCTGAAAAAGTCATTTGAGATGTGAGACTGGAGGTCAGCAGAAAGGCTACAGCGAGATAGCTAGATTTTAGAATCATTTTCACAAAGATGGTAATTAAATCCATGATGAGATCACTAAGTGAAGTAGTACAGAAGGTGAAGAGAAGAGGACCCAGAACAGAGCCCTGTAGGATATTCATAGTAAACAGGCATGACCTGAACAAGAATACAACAAAGGAGGTTATGAAAAAGAACTGTTAAGTAGAAGAACTAGGGATAATGTCTTGAATACCTAAGGAAAGGAAAGTACAAAGGAGAAAAAAGTAATGAAGTGTCTCAAAGGCTATGGAGAAGCCAAATAGACTAAGGAGGGAAGAGAGAGACTAGGGAAAAATGAATAAAGAGATGAATGGTGACGTTGGAGAGAGCAGTTTTGGTGAAATGATGAGATCATACAATGGATTGTAAGGGGTTAAGAAGTGAGGGAGAGGAGATAAAGCAAAGGTACCTACGTACCAGTAGTTAGTAAGGATGAAAGGATCAAGGGAGGATTTTTTGAGGATAGAGGAGATATGGATATGTTTGTAGGCAACAGGGAATGAGCCAGTAGTCAAGAAGAGATTGAAAATAGATGAGAATGGGCACGATGAAGGGGGGAATCTATTGGAGAAGATGTGATAGAATGGGATCATTTATGCAGATGGAGGGGTTAACTTTGATACAAAGTAAGGTCACATCTTTGTATGAGATATGGATGAAGGGGAAGATAATGGCAGAAGTATCTGAGTGACATGAGATGAGATTGGAAGGGCTCATGGGCTAATGACCTCATTTTTATGGAAAATATGAAACGAGGTTCTCAGTTAAAGGATGGGTAGAGGGAGAGCAATGAGAGGTTCGAGGAGGGGAGGGAAAGATGTGGAAGTGCCATTGTGAAGAGTGAGAGACTGAGTTGATAAGGAAAGTGTAGAAGAACTGCCATCAGCAGGAAGGGTCCAGTTGAGGTTGGGTAATATAAATTTGTAGTGGACCCAGTCAAAAAAGTTGCTTGATTTTCTCAACCTATGTTCAGCAGTAGGTGTGTAGGAGCATGTGGCTGATGGTAGGAATTATCCAAGGCTAAGGCTTGTCAGAGCACAATTGACAATATGATAAAGAGGACAGGAAATAAAGAGAAAGAAGTATAGAACTGACATGCTCACCAAAGGTTCAAGAAGGGGAAAAGAGGAGAGAGTGACCAGTGCAGAGGAGATGGCCTAGGAGAGAACTGAGGGGTCAGGAGTGGTATGGATCAAGAAAAAGATTTGATGAGGAAAAGCAGAGGGAAAGGTGAAAAGTCAATAGACTATGATCAGAAAAGGGGTTTGAGAATTCTTGAACATGGAGGATCTTGTCCTTTCTCCCCTGAACTATTGCAATAACCTCACACATTGGGGTATTGAATTCCATTATTTCTGAGTCTCTCTTGTCCAGTCTGTTCCATTGACTTATTTTGGGGGGAAGGGTGGTAACCAGTACCAAATGAGTTTGATGACTCATGTACAATACAGTTTGTGGTCCAGAAGTGCTAGCCCCACTTTTCCCTACCTTTTTTCATTATTTTGTTCGATTTTCTATATCATTTTCTCCAAAATAAATTTTATTATCATTTTATATACCTCTGTAAAGTATCACCTTGGTAGTTTTATTGGTATGGAACTAAATTTGCATAGTATTTTTTCGATAGCATTGTCATTTTTATTATATTGGCAGTTTGCCCTAAGTATTCCTAAGTATTTAGCACTAGATATTTGTTGAACTGTTGAAGTTGTTCCTTATTAATTTAAGGTCCATTTTATTATTGCATCTATACAAATATTGAGTGTATACTGATATGAATATTTTACATATTTCATAGATGTTTTGAATAGGATTTCCCTTTTGATTATTGCATTATGGATTTTGTTACTGATATGGTGAGTCTCCGGGACAACGAGCACCAAGCTATCTTAGAAGTGCTGACCTAGTCCAAGTCAGAAACTTCTGTCAGAGCTTCTCTGCCAATCAGCAAGAGCATGGGTCCCATGTGTGGCTGCTGCACTTCTGGCCAGAGTGAGATAGGGAGAGAGAGGTTTTTTTAAAGGATTAAATACAAACTCTTCTGTTTGGCACTTAAAGCTTTGCATAACTTAGTCCCTTCCTACCTTTCCACTTTCCAGTCATCTTCCATATTACCCCCCTCCACCTGTTCTACAGTTCAGCTACTCTGGCTTACTTGCTATTCTAACATTACTCCAGTTCTTATGTTTGGAACTTCACAACTTCTCTCTCTTGTACCTAGAATGTTGTAACTCCTCACCTCCACCTCTTAATTTCTCTAGATTCCTTAAAGACTCTGTTCAAATCTCATCTTATGCAGAAAGCTTTTCTGGTCTCTCTCATTTACCTTACCCCTACATCTCTATTATTTCCTTCTGATCTCAGTTTACCCTACAGCTACTCTCTACATATCTTTAAAGTGACTAGTGGTACATGGGACAGCTAGGTGGCACAGTGGATAGATCACTGGACTTGGAGTCAAGAAGACTTGTCTTAAGGCTCATCTTTCTGAGTTCAGATCTGGCCTCACAAACTATGTGCTATTATTATTCTATACTTACTTACTAGTATACTTTGTGAGTACTATTGTTGTATGGTTCTGGGCAAGTCACTTAACCCTATTTGCCTCAGTTTTCTCATTTGTAAAATGAGCTGGAGAAGAAAATAACAAACCACTCTGGTATTTTGCCAAAAAAAACCTCAAATGGGGTCATGAGGAATTGTAACACGTACGCCATACCCACAGCAGTCACTATGGATATGCATGCATATTTCCAGGGTAAATTAGCAAAACAAAATATTTATTCAAATACCAGAAAGCCAATTCCACCATGGTAACAAGGAAGTTTGTGCACATTACCAATAGAGGGAGCACAGGCATCCCTCAGCTTTCCCTCCGGCAGGCCTCCCCACAAACAAGCTCCCTTAGGCAAAATCACTTCCTCTCTCACTCACACTAGCTGCTCTGCTCTTCTCTGCCTGCTCTCTCACAGTTTTACCACACTCTCTCTGCTGCCCCTTCTTGCTCCACCCACTCAACAAGCTCCTCCCTCCATCAGCTCAATGTGATTCAGGTATGGGTTGGGCCAAGGCTCAAAGCAGGTCACATGGACCTATTAAGGGGAGGGAAGATCTTCAAATTCCCTTAACATTACAGGAGTGCACTGAAACAATTTTTTTTTAAGGATGAATTCTGGTTTGTTTTTTGTTCTGTTTTTGCATTTCTTTGTGTCCCAAATGTAATTTTGCTTGTTGATAGACTTATTAACACATTTTCTTGTTCCTTTTTTAGACAGCTATGTCTAACTGGGCATACTTGAATAGAAAGGCTATATGTTTAAATTGCCTTTGGGCATTAAGAATTCTGTGGAATACAGCCTTCATAAAAGTGAGAATGCTGCCATGTGAGTTGTCTATAAACATTAATTCACAATGCACTGATACAAAATATTACCATAAGAAAACTAATTACTGTATGCATTCTACTAGAGGTTATTCTACTACTGACTTCAATGAGCCCTGATTATATTCACTTTACTATCACCTAGGAAAACATTAGGCAAACAATCAATTTGGGGGTCTTCTCAAAGAAGTAATGACCACAGAGAGTTTATCTTCTGGTAACTTTTGCTGGTGATGCTTCACCATAGAAGTGGCTGCGTTGTTTTACCTCTCAAATTAGAAATAATAGCATATCCTATATTCCACCTATTTTATATTTTCCTGGTTCTGTTCTTTCTTGCTTATCCCTCTATCTTTCCAAATACTCCTTCTCAGTCCCCTTTCTTGGTTATTCGTCTATATCAGGGATTCTTAAATGGTTTCACTTGTAACCCCCCTGTTCTCAGCAGCATTAGTTGGTATTATGTGGTCTGATGGCATGCACAATGCAAAGTGTGCATAGTTTGTGTTCTAAACCAAAGCCTCAACACATACAAACACTACCAGAAACACCTCAGGTTCATTAGACCTTTGATTTTTAATTAATTTTTGGTCCTTGTATGTTCAGAAAGCTTTTACTGTTGTCAAATTTTTCACATCATGACCCATGACCCACAGTTTAAGAAGCACTGATCTATATAATGTCTGGTGTGTGTATGTGTTGTGTGTGTGTATGTGTACATCCCTCAAAACTCTTTCCTAGGTCTTCTTCTCTTTACTTTATTATCTGATTTCTTGCCACCAAATTTCCATGGCTTTCATGATCATCTCTATGGAACTGATGCCCCTCTCTGTATATCCAGTCTTAAGATGTTTCCTGAGTTATAGCCATGCATTCTTTAAAGGCCCCAAGTGCCTTTTGAACATTTTGAACTGGATTCCTATATGTATCTCAAAGCCAAAATGTCCAAAACAGAACTCATTTCCTTTCTCCCCACCAGTTCATGTCTTAATCCAATCATTATAGGGGTTACCACTATGCTCTCAGTCACTCAGGTCTATCACTTTGGTTGTTTTCCTCAGCTCTATACTCTCACTCATCTCATATATACAACTTGCTGTAAAATATTCTTTTCCTACCTTCACAAAATGTCCCATAAGCCCCCTTCTCTACACTTACAGATATACTAATTGAAGATCTCCTCATTTGTTGCCTCAACTTTTGCAGTAGCTTTCTAACTGACCTCTTTCTTTAAGCCTTCCAAAATCCTATTTTAAAGCGCTCATTCTATAAAAACTGCATATAACCTTCCCCAATCTCTTGCATATGTAATCAAAAAATTAATCTGTCATTTATTTCATACCATATCATTTACAAGAGCTGCTTACAACTTGCAAAACATAATTGGGTTGAGTTTCAGGGCTCCTTACTTACTATGCTCAAATTTAATGGAGACATTAATGAGTAACAAAATGACTCAAAAGCTGACAGAAGTAGGAGCAAAGGGGGTAAAATATAAGTCTTTGTTTACATTGGAACTAATTAAATGAAAGCCAATCATTGGAAAATTTGTTTGAAGCCATTGTCATATTGAGAAATACATTGCAGATAATGGCAAAAATGTCTTCCTGTTATAAAAAAAAATTCTCCCCTCCCCTCCCCCAAAAAAGATATAGAAGCCAACTTTGGCTTCACTTCCAGAATATTAAATTCAGGCTATTTTTTTTAAGTATAGGCACTGGACTTGTAATTTCATTGAAGTAGGAAGTTCCTAGATAAGGAAATGTCTTCTATCAATGTAGGTTGACATCTCATTTAAAGCTAATAGTCTTAGAGAGTTGTCTAGAACATCAAGACATTAAATGACAGTCACAAAACTATTATGGGTTAAAGGCAGGACTTAAACCCAAGTCTTCTAAACTTTGAGGCCACTTCTCTATCACAGTTTCCATTTCTTGAACTAATCACAATTCCATAAAAAAATTGAAATCTAACATCCTATTTATGACAACTATAGTTTCTTGTATGTTTAATTAATCAGTCATAGAATTAACCAAAGGAAACTATTTCTAAAGTACAGTTTTTCAAGTGCAATCCCTCAAAAATGAATCTTCAGTCATTTAGATCATGTTTGTCAATATTCACTCTTTAGCTATATTTTGTACTTTTTTTCTTGTTTGCAGTGTGGTGGCCTCTAAAATTGTTGGAGGTAAAAAGTGAAGGTGAAAGAGAAATAGGTTGGGGCAGGGGGAAAAGGGTATGTAAAGAGAAAAGATTGCTAATTGCTATGTTCCCTCATAGTTCACTATTTCACTAAAAAAAATGTTTTCCAGTTTTAAAACTTTTTTCATTCTCATTTGCTACTGACCAGGGAAAATAAAGTCAGTATGAAGGACTAACTATCAATCTCTAGACCAAGTTGAGCCTGTGTGAATTGGCCACATCTTTTAGGAAATGAATTGACTAACAGAAAACCATGAAGTCCATCTCAAAAAAAAAAAAAAAATGGATGTGTGACACAAGGCTTTCTCCGTGAGCAGAAGGTTCCTAGCCTTGGATAACTGTGGTCATGCTTTAGATTTGCTAATAAAGAATTTCCACACTGCCTATTTCCTTTTGCAAAGCTACAAGCTGGAGAATAACTGAATAACTCTTTTTCTTTGGTCCCAGAACCCATAGGCTGTTTTAGCACCTCATAAATCCCACAAATGTATAGAATCATTTGGCAGCAAGTAGATTCTTCTGGTAAGTCACAGTGAGAAGAAGATCAGGCGAGAACTGAGAAATAAAGCAGTATAGTGGCATTAGAAGATTTATAGTGGGAGAGAACAGCACTGGCAAAAAACCAGCAATGACTTTATTATTGATATGGAAAAGGCCTAGCCAAGCCTCAAGAATATTTAACTGAGAATGAAACTTGACATTTCGTCCAGCAGCTTTTCTCATGTACTGCAGGCATGAGTAAGGACATGAAGGAAATTCAAGTAGTTTCAGTCATTATGTATATGAAGCTTGATTTGGAATATGCTCCTTTAACTAGATAGCTTGAAAATTGACTTAGAAGTTGGTGAAAAGGAACATGAGAAATAGTAGAGTATTTCTCCCCTTTTTTAATTTATGTAAACCAACAGGGTCACTGTTGAGGTTAAAAGTTTCATGGTACTCTGACAATTTCAAAAAATGCACCCCTAAACAGTCAGTGTGGGGTGGTCCAGGTTTGTAGAAGCATACTGTCACAGGTTCTGACAAAGGATGTCCTCTTGTGGAGAGGCTGCCATAGGCCACTGAAATCAATCTCCTGGGATCAGAAAATTTTCTTACTGTCCTTAATCTATATTTTGTCAACATTCAAGTTTAAAAAAAATTAAACATAGGAAGCATCTCCCCTAATCATATCAAATGTTCCATATAAGTATTTTCATACAAGTTTAAACGAGTATGAAGCTTTGGTAATTAACAGATTAAGATCTATTGACAGACTTTTCACATCAGAAATTAAAAAGAAAATTACAGGTCTCTTAAGAAAGCCAGGCATCTCATAAAGCAACGGGAAGGAATAAATGCATATCTTCTCTGAATTGCTTGGCAAAATAAGTAAAGCTAAATTATATGGAATATGCAATTCCTTTGAACTCTCTGAGACTGGGAATCCTATAAAACATAAGTTTCGGGCTTTTGAAAGAGATTTCTGAATACCAAAAGAGAAGAATGGGTAGGAACTGATATGTATATAGAGTGTGTCACCATGTTGTGAATACCTTAAAGTGTGTTGTGGGTGCTTAAGTTTTTGTTTGTTTGTTATATTTTGCAGGATTTGCTCGAAGTTGTGTTACCAAGAGATGTTGACAAGATACAACTGAAAAATCTTGTGCTTAGTCCAAAAAAATTGAACTTAATAAATACATGTGTAACAAGTATTTCCTGTGGGTCCCTTTTCATTCAAAATCCCCTCTCTTTCCACTAATCCTCAAAAGGCACATTCTAATCAACAAACCTTTGCTGAATGAGCACCTATGTCTTTCCCTTACAAAGGTAACTATAAACACCTTCAGGTCCACTCTCCTCCAGCTGAAGGAAAGGTAGCCATCTAGCCTTCCTGAAAATGTCCTGAGATGACTGTTTTTAACCAAGTGGCAATAAGTAACAGTTAGCTGTTAAAAATGAAGTCATTTATAAACAGACCTCAATCTGTGTGAATGTTAATTTGGAGCTATGTGATAGCCCATTTTCATTCATTTCATTTATTTTTCATTCATTAATTCAACAAGTATTTACTGAATACTAATCTCATTCAAAAATATTGAGCCAGACACCATAGGGGAACCTATCAGCTTCCAGAAATCACCAAATCAGGAAATGCCCTGAGATTGCTGAGCAGAGATGCCTAGCAGAAAGAAAACCTTAAATGCACTCAGTCAAAAAGCCATGACTACCATGCAGTTATAGAGAACAGAGCGATCAATTGCAAAAGAAAGGAAGCCCCTGAGATATTGAGCACTCAGGAGTTCAAGAAAGAAAGATCTGCCATCCAAGCAGTGTGACTCCAACTTTGTTCTTATGATCTGTCCCTCTGAGAGGATAAGAACTGCAGTGGTGATACTTCTATTGACTATGGCGCCATGTTGATTCTTATCCCTTAGAGATTATAGCAAAATCCAGGAGGAAGACTGATATTACAGGTCTAAATCTCACGAACATTGGAGAGAATGTTGGGTTGAATAGCTATTTCATCTTGGAATTTCTGATGGAAGAGAGGAAAGATTAGTATAGTCTGGGATAAACCCTATATTTAAGGAGACCCTATTCAAAGGCTTCAATTAATGATAGGCTAGATTTAAATTCCACAGAGAAAGTCAGTCCAAGATGAGCAAGTAGCTCTCAAAAATAAAATTACTAAGTTACAAGAAGAAACCATTCAATAAGGAGAAAAATAGGGCAATTTCTAAAGAGATCAAAGTAGGTGCACAGAGAAATCACTAACTGAATTAGCCTTTAAAAATAGAAGGGACAAAGGATAGGTAGCAGAGAATGAAAAAAATTCATATAAGCCTCAGTTTTATATGACTTGTATCAAGAATAATAAATTTCAGAAAGAACTGTGATTAGGGAGGAATGCTAAGAACATTAACAACAGTGGTGGTTTTTTTTAAAGCTACGTCACAGAAAAATAAAGAATCAAAGAAGGGGTAAAACTGCCATGCTGGGTTTTTGATGGGAAGGCAGAAATACTCGGTCTTAGTTCCTGCTATATTTTGCTTTGGAGGATGAATATGAAGGATGAAGAGGACTGGGACAAGGACTGTGCCCTCAGTAGTAATAGGGAAGTATAGACGCAGGGAAGGTTTAGCAGGAATGAGTTCAGTACGGGGCAGCTAAGTTTAAGTAGGGAAGTATAGACGCAGGGAAGGTTTAGCAGGAATGAGTTCAGTCCGGGGCAGCTAAGTTTAAGTAGGGAAGTATAGACGCAGGGAAGGTTTAGCAGGAATGAGTTCAGTACGGGGCAGCTAAGTTTAAGTAGGGAAGTATAGACGCAGGGAAGGTTTAGCAGGAATGAGTTCAGTATGGGGCAGCTAAGTTTAAGAGGCCGGTGGACACTCAGCTCAAGATGCCTGAAAGGCAATTTTTTTGTTTTTTCCTAGTTCTATACGTAGCTTCTTTGTAGTTTGGCATAGCACTACATCTGTAAACTAATGGATAATAGTCCCTTTATTCTTATTGCAACTGTACAACCCAAATGTTTCCAATTTGTCTTTTCTATGTTTCTGTAAAGAATGTTTCATATACTTGTATTTATGAAAGTCCTACATTATCTTCCTAGGTCAATTCCCTGATATTTTATGCATTTTTATTTTGATTTCAATTTCTCCTATTATGATTTCTTCTTTTCTTTATCACCTAACTCTGAAGGTTGTTGTGAGAATCATATGAGATAATGTGTGCAAAGTGCTTATGGTGGCTGGCATATAATGGCTATTTAATAAATGTTTCTTTCCTTCATCTTGGTTTATGTTAATGCTTTTTAATAATGTATAAAAATGTTGATGATTTTTTACATTGCTTTTATATTCTGCTACATTTCTGAAGCTTTTAATGAATTCTATGTTTTTTTCACTGATTGTCAGAGGATATCTGAGCAAATTACTACGTACTCTGGAAACAAGGATGATTTTGACTATGAATTGCCAGTATTTAGGTTTTTGTCTTACTAAAGTGTGGAGCTTTTAGAACGATGTCAAATAAAATTGAGAACAACAGCAGGATACCCTTTTTTAAAAAAGAACTGGTGGAAAAACTGGAAATCAGCTTGACATAAATCATTTTTATCTTGTACTATATGCCAGGATAAACTAAGTAAATTTTTTAAATTTATAAATATGGTAGGGATAGGGAGCATACTTGCTTTATCCCTGTTTGTACTGGGAAACAATCATTATTAATTCTGTGGTCTTTTTATTTGTAAATTTATTTTAAAATCTGTATATTTCAAGATTTCTTCCTTTGTACATCTTTCAGGATTACTTATTTTCTAGATTTTAAATTATATGTCAAACTCATCAACATTTTTTCTCTTTAATGTAATAATTCAGAGAAAAATTTTCTTCTGAAGTCATAACCTTTAGTATGTTATTTCTTAGTTATTATTTTCATTTAAAAAGCTATTTTTTCTAGGATTTGTTTTTTTTATCAAATTAGCACCAAGGGTGTAGTTACTTAGTTCAATTAAATCTCTATCTTTTGTGATATTTCTTTTATTAATTATTATATTATTGTGTTGAGGCTTACAAAATATGTGGTTATCATTTCTGTCTTTTTACATTTGCTTGCAGTCCCTTCACAATGGAGAGAAGACAGAAATACTCAAGTCATTTCCTTCTGTATTTTGCTTTGGTGGATCAGCTCAAGACTATGCGGAACAGAAGGGACTGGATGATAACTGTCCTACTTTATGTACTACTTTATTTTAAAGATGCTAGGAATGATAAAAACATGGACTTTATTGAAAAATTCTAGTAAGAAATCACAAATAATTCAAGTTATCTTTTCAACTATCTTTATATTTCTATATTTGACAGCGAGAGAGAAATATTTTGGATTCAATATCATTATATTATTAGCAATATCTTATGCAATTCGGATAGCTTTTAAAAAATCTATGCCCCATAACATGTGGTGCATGTATATTTAATACTGTTATTTCTTCTTTGTCTATGTTACCTTTAACCATAAAGTAATTTCCCTGTCTGTCTTTCTTTGCATAATGACTTTTATTGACAGAATATCTGAAATCAGGATTACAAGTCTTGCTTTTTAAATATCACTTGAAGCATAATAGATTTTGTATCATAGCTTCATATACATTCTTATGTGTGTATATGTATATATACATATGTATACATATATGTATGCATATATATATTAAATTCTTCTTACATGAAAAAAATCATAGTTCATTTTTTAATCCATTTCTCCATTCTTTCCTTAAATGGTGAGTTTAATCCCCTCCTTCTAAGGCTTATAACAATTAAGCTTGTATCTTCTTCCATTGAGCTTTTTTGTATGTAATGTAGGGCTAGCAGTTCATTGTTACACATATTATCCCCTCCCTTTTTAAGACTGCACTTAGTCTCTGTGGTTTGATTTGCTTACACTAATTTAATCCCAGATCTTTCATTGACTGTCTTAACATTATCTTGCCCAAGCCTAGTTCTTTGAGAATATCAGTATATAACTTGATATTCTGTCTGTCTCTGTCTTTTTCCTTTTTGAAACAACAAATATTTATTAAGTACATAATATACATGTCAGACACTGAGTTAGGCCAAGAATGTAAGTACAAAGAATTAAAGAATCTTCCCTTTTCACCTTTTCTGACTTCATTTATTCTCTTAGTTTCAATTATATTAATCTGTAAGAACCTTTCCAACATATGTTTTCATTTTATTCCATACTTCATTCTATTCTCCTTCCAAAAAATGCTATACTCTAACCTTCCATTCATGAACATTTTTGTTTATAGGCAATTATTTCCAATCAGTTCATCTATTAATGAAATTAAATACATATACATGTACACACCTTTATCAATCTCTTTGTTTTTTGAAGAATCTTCTGAGAAGCTTCATTTCTAGAAATATTAATTCTTAAAGAAGGCAATGGAGTATAGGAGGAGCACTCTGTAAACTTAACTCATGAGTCCTATTCCCTTTCCTTGCTTTTTGGCCATTTACGTGTCCTTCATGCCACAACATCCTTACTCTGGAGCTATGTATCCTTTTCTATCCCTTCTTTGATCCTTGCTCTCCTCAACTCCCAAATACTCTCCCCACATACACACATAGGGAGGTTGCTTGCCCCCAAGAAGTCAACCCCTTGCTTGGAGATGGAATTCTTCTGAAGAGTCCCAACTTGCAATTGAAGCTAATTGCATTAGCCTCATTGTACTGTCTCCTCTTTCTTTGGGATTTCTCCACAATTACCTGTGATTTCCTCACCTCTTCTGGAGGGCTCTGGAGTATGTGCCCTCCTCATTCTCCATTCACAATGGAGACATGGAGAAGATCCTCCTGGATGCCCAGCATGAGTCAGGTGAGAGCAGCTCCAGAGGCAGCTCTCCCTGTGGCAGTCCTTCCCCACAAACAGACGGTCAGATAATGGTTTATGTGGACATACACATCAGCAGGCACCACAGCTCTCAATATGAAGAAACTGCAGAAGAAGAAAAGAAGCAGAGGCTTTGCAGAAAAGTGTGGACTGGGTATTGGACTCATCCAGCCTGAGAACATCCTCCGCAAGGAATTCCACTTCTGGCATCTTAAACATTCCATTTCATTAAGTATGAGGAAAAGTGGAGCCATGAAGAAAGGGGGTATTTTCACCGCAGAATTTCTTAGTGTTCATTCCATCACTCTTCATCTCTCATGTTTTGGCTTTGGGACTAGGCATCTATACAGGACGACTGAGTTACCCATCAGCTAGCACCTACTGAGGGAGAGGAGAGCCCTGGACGTGGGCTTGCCCTGTGAAGTGCTGTCCCTGTCACGTTAGTATATTGGAACTTGAGACCATTCTAAGAATGCCCCAGCCCTCGACCCCTTTTTACATATCCAAGTTCCAGCTCCTCTTAGGATTCAGTATTTTATTCAAACTCTTGGGAGGCATTTTCATGACGTCATTCCCTTTTTGGGCTGTAAGACCCTCAGAGTTTCCTCACAGTTTATTGCTGTCTAGAAATTTACAAAGTCTTCTTTTCGATGCTAAGTGATTTTTTTTTTTCCATAGCCCTTTTACATCCCATCTGAGTTAGAGCTGTAGCATCCCCATAGAAATATTGACTGCTTTAGGACAAGGACCATCACTCTTTTACAAAGAAAGCAGGTTACCAAGTATCCTATCAAACCTTGATTTTTCAAGACAAAGACAAGTTCTCATAGACTCACAATTTATACTTATAGCAAAAACAAGAAAAAGAAATACAAAAAAAAGCAGTCTGTGGCAATAAAAGTATTTGAAACCAGCTTTGGGGTCATTTTCTTTCCAAGCCTCCTGGTGTTGGCTGGAACTTTGGAAATTTGCAGGCCAGCCGAACCCTGACATCAGGTGACTAGAGGGTTATCAGAATGTTGACTTTTCTGTGGTGCAGAACCCTTACTTCTGATAGAGAGGCCCCCAGGCCTAGACGAGAGAAGAGATGGCATTTGGGACTTTGATGTTGGGAGTTTTTTCCTGCTGTGTGTGAAGTTGTTTTCATTTTTCATCTCTTCCCTTAAAGGATTGTTTTCCTTTCTTTCCCCTTAAAGAGAAGTTCTCTAGTGTGTTTGGTACATTTATAGACTTCTTCTTATTGGAAATTTCTTTTCTTCTGGAGCCCATGAAAGACCCCCTTGGGCCTTCAGAGCCATTCCAAGCAAGGTGGGTTGCTTGGCGTGGTCCTGGGCATGGGGAGCAGTTGACCAAGTCCAGAAATAATGTCCCTTTATTCTTCCAAATCTTCCCCAGAGCAATGCCAAGGACCCTCAAGCTGGATGCCCTCAAGGCATCCTGCTTTATGTTACTGAACTCTACATTTAGGGAGCACCGCCTCTCTGTCAGTGACACTTTCCTTCTTCAAAATGTGCAGCTTTAGTACCAAATTGTGAGGAAGCATCAGGATTTCCAGTGGCCTCAAGTAGATTTTACTGGATTTCAGAACATGTAGCATGAACTCTGAAGGATATTACTATTTGTTTGATATATAAATAATTACTGTTTATGATATAGAATTTAATATTGGCCATTTAGAGAACCATCATTACTTTGAAAACTTTGCAATTTACTCATTTAATTAGTGCATTAGGTTGATGTGGGTAGAATACTAAGACAGCCAGTTTGGCCAATTTGCAGAAGCTGTTCCATCAAACTGTGTTTTTTGCATCATTTTATAAAGTAGATGTGTTATGGCAGAAATGAACAGATAGTACAAATGCAGAATTTAATTCTTAACTGACTTTTTTGTATTAGTAAAGTTGGCCATGGCAATGATGGAATAACTTCTTGATTATGCTTAAATTTGTTTTCTCCTACCATTGGAGAAAACATTGTAAGGTATGAGTCAGGACCCAAATAAAAGCAGCAATTAATTCTTTAAAAAATATATATAATCTTTAAAGACTGAAGTCAAGTCTCCTAGAAGGCTTTTGTCATTAAAAATTATGTTACCCAAATACGTACGAATTGAAAAGTGACTCCACATGGGCTAAAACAGGCAGGCAAAACATACAGTCTTTAGAATGTTAATTATCCCTATTTGTCTCTGTACCTCTCCATATGGGAAATGGGAGGATGAGTAGAGATAAGATGTGGAAAATACTATGGAGTGTTAAAATAAGGGCAGAATACTGAGCTTAACTACATAAATATCCCCATTTCTCTGTATCCTCCATGTGATAAACCCAGACACAGTCTCCTACATTAGGCATTTTCTGATTCTATATTTTTTTTTCTGATTCCAGATACCAGAGCCTCCCGTCAAAATTCCTATTCCTATGTGCTAATTTTTATAACTTGGTAAATATTTATATATTCATGTGCTATTTCCTTAAATGGAATTTAAGTTCTTTGAGAGAAGAAACTGTTTCACTATTGTCTTTGTATCCTCATATCTAGTGTAATGGCTGGAAATAGGCACTTAATAAATGCTTACGGGTTGATCTATTGATCTCTAGTTTATGATACAATGGAAAGACCAGTGGATATGAATAAGGACTCATAGGGCCTGAGTTCAAATCTCAACTCTATCCCTCACTTTCTTGTGATCTTCGACTAGTTAATTAAATTCATTTTGCTTACATTTTCTTACATTTAAATGAAGGGGTTGGACTAAATGACTTTTAAGGTTCCTTCCAGTTATGATCCTAAAACAATTATGTATTCTCTGTTAGAGATGATACCTTCATTAACTTATTGATTGAAAATCAAGCATGTTAGGTACCTACTATGTTGTAAGATGAGACCAATGGTATAACTGATAGAAAGTTGACCTTGGAATCAGAAAGACCTGGGTTCAAGCCTTAGCTCTAATACAAATTGGCTATGTGACCTCAAAAAAATAACTTAACCTTGAAGTGCCCCAGGAAATTCTAAGACAACCTGTTGTAAAGTCAGGTGTGTATCCTTTTTTTGGTAAAAAAAAAAAAAAAAAAAAAAAAAAGTTTTATTATTGGGAATTTCCTATACCAATCACACATCTGGTCCAACCTCTCCCTCCCCATTTCCCCCAAAAGTGAAAAAGTGCAAGATTTTATGCCCAGTACTGACTCTCCATTTTCCATCAACTTCTCTATTTAGTTTTATTTGTACAAACGTGATGCTCCCACCCTAGGAGCATTTTCAGAAAAACCTTTTCAGCTTCCTTTTGTGTATTATCTTTTCCCATTAGACTGTAAGTTCCTTGAGGACAGAGGTTGACTTTTTTTTCTTATTTATGTCCCTAGCACCTAGTATAGTACCTAGAACATAATAGAGGGCTAAAAAATGTTTATTGAACATAAGAGAAGATAAGGTGAAATAAGATAGAGTCCCTTTCCACATAGAATATAAAATCTAATACAGAAGATGAGAATGGGTACAAATAATTAGGAAGCAAATTAAAATATGGTAAGTACATAAAAATCCATTGACTTGAGCAAGAGGAAATCACTTCTAGGTAAGGGAAGGCACTAAGTTTCATAAAGAGTATGATGCCTCTGTTCAGTCTTAGAGGAGAGAAACAATTTGAACACCTAAAGAGAAAGAGATGAGGTATGAAATCTACACTGTGAATGGGAGGTCAAAAAGCATGGCATGCTACTTTACTGTAGGCTATATATTCCAAGACTTTAAGTCAGACCTTTCATAAGTCTGCCCTCCACCTACTGGAACTATTTCTCTTATTCTGTCCTGATGTCCCTATTTTCAAGATACTTCAAGATAAGTATTTCTGAGTTTCTTCTTGATACCTGAGATTATATTCCTTATGTCCAGACTTCAGAAACTGAGTTTGGTCATTCTTCCAAAATAGAGTACTACACAAAAGAGGGAGATAAAAAAAAAAGAATGCAATGTGTAAACTCTATGGTGGGGTGTATGTTGAAGTTGGTGGGGTGTATATGTGTAGACTTCATGTTTCCACAAAATATGGAGCCAAGAGAATCTTAGTGATAGAAATTCTCTGTGAACCATATCTCCTATAAAGTCTATGTATGAGTTTTTTAGCATGCTGGTCATAACCTAAGAAGGATGCTGATCATGTAAGCATGCTTCCAACTTGCATGATTTTAAATATTTAGGCAGCATAGAAAGGTTAGGGGAAAGAGATAAAGAAAAAATGGTAGTTGTTTCTAAATCATTCCAAAGAATTGAGGCTAGATGAAACAACACCAAGAGAAGTCAGCACATCCATAAGACAGGACCAAAATGAGTAAACACACCCTCAACTGTAGTTGTTATGCCTAAAGAAATTAATAGTTAATTCTACAATGTTAATTGCTATCCCCAGAAGACAGAGATTCCCATGGCCACCATGCCCCAGCTAACTGCTCATTGTTCTCCTACTGGCCCCTTCTCTCCATTGTTGAGTTCTTCCTAGAACCTCCTTTAAGGTAAGGGCCCAGACCAATCATGTCTCCTTCTACAGACCTAGCCACCATTCTCCTGTGTAGATACCTCCTTCCTCTCCTACTCATTTATATACTGCTTTTCCCCATCAGAATGTAAACTCCTTGTGGACAGAGACTTAGCCTATATTTTTTATCTCCAGAACTCAGCACAGTATCTGACACATAGTAATTGCTTAATAAATACTTGCTGACTACCTGACTGACTAACCTAACTTGGTCAGGGTACCGAGTTACTCTAGCACCTTTCTCTGAGTAAAGTTACATGTTCCTCCCCTGTTGTGTTGAGAAGAGAGAAAGGAATTAAATAAGAGCCAAATAGGGCACCTGGTAGACTCCTGAAGGTGGTAGTGCTTTTAGAATAGGTGCTATGAGCATTTAAGCCTGCTTCAATTTCTGTTATTTCTTTGTCATTCTATTTTAATTAAATATCTTTGCTTCACTCATATGCCATCTAGCAAGGATTAATATAAGAAGATATACACGTGGGGCTTATAGCTATGAATTTTAATCAATAACTGTTCCAATTGTACCGTGATCTTGGTTGTAGTTGAGAAAGAGGTCACATTTTGGTTGCCCTAAATTATGGAGGTGCTGGGTACTGGGAATACAAAGACAGAAAACAATACAGGGTACATCCTTGAAATACAAGGGAGAATATAGTAGAAATAAAGGATGAAGTCATATAAATAATTCCAGGAAAATTTAAGAAGGTAGAGACCACTTTTATCAGGGCATGGGGAAGGAGACTGTTAGGGATGGTTTCACCAAAAAGTAGCCGTTGAATTTCCCGTTGAGGGAAGAGAAGGGTTTAAGCAGACAGAAATGATTTCATTCCAGAATTACTAAGAATGATTCTTCCCTCTCTTATAAACGCCACATTCCAAAGAAATGAAACATAGGATTGAAGCAATATAATACAAGTAGAAAGTTGGAAAGCATTTCATCTTGTTCATTCATTTATTGAACAAATATGTATTCAGTAATTTTTCAAGTCCTTCCTCCATCATGGCATAAAGCTGATCTATGATGCTTGAAGATAATTTCAGGAGAGAATGAACTCTATATTGGACTGCTTCTAGCTAATTGGACTGATCTAGCTAATTTGGGGCAGACTAATCATTGGGACCAAATCGTATTCTTGCTTTTTTTTTTCTTTCTATCAAAGTATTTTATGAGGATTTTCTCCTAAGATGCCACATTACACTACTGCAAGTATCATGCCACTGTGATTACAAATCTTTGAAATATGTCTTGAATACTTACTATGTGTATAGAGCTGTCGTTATGGTGTCTACTTTCCAAAGGTTTAATAGCAAGAGGAAACAATATTGACTAAAGGACAAATGAATGGCACAAATATTAAAAATAGAAGATTAGAGGGAGGAAAAGATTTCATTGGGTAGAAGTGGTTAGGGAAGGTTTGGGGGAACAAAGAGAGGGTATAATAAAATGGAGTCTTTAACCAGTAGGTAACTTTTAGGCTTATCATTTGCATAATAGTCTCTTAAAAAACAAAACATCTTGGGGAGGGGCCAAGATGGCAGAGTAGAAAGACTCACATATACTAGCTCTGAGCCCACAGCCCATAAATTTTCTGTAAAAAGAACTCCCCACAAATTCTGGAGCAGTGCAAGCCACACAGAAACACAGTGGAAGAGATTTCTGTTCCAGAGAGCCCTGGAAAACCATCCCCAAAGGTCCATCGTGCTCTGGACAGCAGAGCCCACCCCTGCCCTGCCCGCACGGCCCCAGAGAGGCAGATCCAAGCAGGCTTCAGGGATGGAACCTCTGGCGGCCGCGAAGGTCCCTCCACCCACAGGCGCTGCAGGACAGTGAGAGAGCTGTCTAGGCTGGCCGAGAGGGAAGCGGGGTGTCTCCATGACTTGGGACCCCTCAGGAGTCAGTGGCAGAGGCAGCAGCAGAGGCAGTGGCGGCCCAGAACTCCCAAGCAGACAGGAGCTCCATTGTTGAAGGTCTCTGCATAAACACCCTGAGGGAACTGAGCCTGGGGGTGGCCCTGTCCCCACCCCAGCACCAGAATTTAAGCTCACATTGAATAGCAGCCACACCCACCACGGAAAGCCCTGAGGCTGGGAAGCAGCATTTGAATCTCAGACCCCAAGCACTAGCTGCGTGGATCTAGGCAGGGGTGGAGAGGAATCTCAGAAGTCAAGTAACTGGCTGGGAAAATGCCCAGAAAAGGGAAGAAAAATAAGACCATAGAGAGCTCCTTTCTTGGGGAACAGATGTTTCTGCCTTTCATTTCTGATGACGAGGAACAATTCTTACCATCAGGGAAAGATGTGGAGGTCAGGGCCTCTGTATCCAGACATTCGAGGTGGATGTCTGGTGGGCTCAGGCCATGGAAGAGCTCAAAAAGGATTTTGAAAATCAAGTTAGACAGGTGGAGGAAAAACTGGGAAGAGAAATGAGAGAGATGCAAGAAAAGCATGAAAAATAGGTCAATACCTTGCTAAAGGAGACCCAAAAAATGCTGAAGAAAATAACACCTTGAAAAATAGGCTAACTCAATTGGCAAAAGAGGTTCTAAAAGCCAATGAGGAGAAGAATGCTTTCAAAAGCAGAATTAGCCAAATGGAAAAAGAGGTTCAAAAGCTCGCTGAAGAAAATAGTTCTCTCAAAATTAGAATGGAACAGATGGAGACTAATGACTTTATGAGAAACCAAGAAATCACCAAACAAAACCAAAAGAATGAAAAAATGGAAGAGAATGTGACATATGTCATTGGAAAAACAACTGACCTGGAAAATAGATCCAGGAGAGACAATTTAAAAATTATGGGACTACCTGAGAGCCATGATCAAAAAAAGAGCCTAGACATCTTCTTTCATGAAATTATCAAGGAAAAATGCCCTGAGATTCTAGAACCAGAGGGCAAAATAAGTATTGAAGGAATCCATCAATCACCACCTGAAAGAGATCCAAAAAGAGAAACTCCTAGGAACATTGTGGCCAAATTCCAGAATTCCCAGGTCAAGGAGAAAATATTGCAAGCAGCTAGAAAGAAATAATTCCAGTATTGTGGAAATAAAATCAGGATAACACAAGATCTAGCAGCTTCTACATTAAGGGATCGAAGGGCGTGGAATAGGATATTCCAGAAGTCAAAGGAACTAGGACTCAAACCAAGAATCACCTACCCAGAAAAATTGAGTATAATACTTCAGGGGGAAAATATGGTCTTTCAATGAAACAGAGGACTTTCAAGCATTCTTGATGAAAAGACCAGAGCTGAAAAGAAAATTTGACTTTCAAACACAAGAATGAGAAGAAGCATGAAAAAGTAAACAGCAAAGAGAAGTCATAATGGACTTACCAAAGGTGAATTATTTACATTCCTACATGGAAAGACAATATTTGTAACTGTTGAAACTTTTCAGTATCTGGGTAGTTGGTGGAATTACACACACACACACACACACACACACACACATGCGCACACACATATGTACACGTGTGTGCACACACACATACACACATGCACGCACATACAGAGACAGAGAACACAGAGTGAAATGAATAGGATGGGACCATATCTTAAGAAATTGAGGTAAATGGTGAGAGAGAAATGTAGTGGGAGGAGAGAGGGTGAAATGGAATGGGGCAAATTATCTCTCATTCAGGAGGCAAGCAGGAGACTTTTTAGTGGAGGGAAAAAGAGGAGAGATGAGAGAAAACCATGAAGTTTACCCTCATCACATTTGACTAAAGGAAGGAATAAAATGCACACTCATTTTGGTATGAAAACCTATCTTACAATACAGGAAAGTGGGGGAGAAGGAGATAAGCAAGGTGGGGGGGATGATGGAAGGGAGGGCAATGGGAGGAGGGAGCAATTGGAAGTCAACAGTCTTGGGGAGGGACAGGATCAAAAGACAGAATAGAAACAATGGGAGAGGCAGGATAGGATGGAGGGAAATACAGTTAGTCTTACACAACACGACTGTTATCGAAGTCATTTGCAAAACTACACAGATATGACCTATATTGAATTGCCTGCCTTCCCAAAGAGAATGGGTGGGGAGGGAGGGATGGGGAGAATTTGGAACTCAAAGTTTTAGGAAGAACTGTTTAGTATTGTTCTTGCTACTAGGAAGTAAGAAATACAGTTAATGGGGAATAGAAAGTCATCTGGCCCTACAGGACAAAAGAGAAGATGGGGACAAGAGAAGGGAGGGATGATAGAAGAGAGGGCAGATTGGCAATAGGGGAAATTAGAATGCTCGGTGTAGTGGAGTGGGGGGAGGGGAGAAAAGGGGAGAAAATTTGGAACCCAACATTTTGTGAAAATGAATGTAAAAAGTTAAATAAATAAATATATTTTAAAAAAAACATCTTTCATGTTAAGCTTTACTCACAGTCTGGCACAGCAACATATATATATATGCATATATATGTATATATGTATGTGTGTGTATACATATATATATTGCAACAAAGAAAAACTGTTTGGCATTTTTTTTTCAGCATATTGAAGCAAATAAATTACTGTGTAATGAGTTGAAAATCCTTGGAATGAAACTGAGGTCTATGGTTCCTTCAATGAGAATTTTCTGCCCACTGGAGGAATAAAATTTTAACAGTAGTATAGATTTGTAGTTGAAAAACATCTCTAAGTTATTTATACAAACAAGTCAATAGGTAAAGCATATTTTCCATTTATAGATTTTTGTTGCTCATTTCCAGTTTTATTTTTTTCATAGTATTTTAGAACCAATGCTTTGAGTCATGGCAGCCAATGTATTACAATTGGAGGAATTCACAGTACTCTTCCATGGTAGGCTTTTTGTCATCAGGAACCATCAATTATATTCCATGGCCATTGACTGTGGACACAGGTATCACATTTATTTGTGAATGGGATAGGCAATCAATTAAGGATAGGAACTAGAACTGATATATGTATAGACACACATATTTATGATTTGTTTCAATTAGCAAAAATTTATCTTCTCACTGTCCCACCTCAACCACCCCTACCCAATGAGAAAAAAAAGAAAAGCTCATTCCAAACATATATAGTCATTTTTTAAAAAAACCCACATTGATCATGTCCAAAAAATTGTTGTCTTATTCTGTACTCTGTGTCTTTCACCTCTCTGTTAGGATGTGGGTAGAATATTTCATCATAGTGCTCTAACATCATGGTTGGCCTTTATGTTGATAACAGTTTTAACAGTAGTAAGGATTAATTTTCAGAATTGTTTATCTTTACCATATTTTTTCATTGTATAAATTGCTCCCCTAGTTCTGCTCAATTCACTCTTAATCAGTTTGTGCAAGTCTTCCTGGGTTTCTCTGAAACCTTCTCTGTTATTATTACTTAACAGAACAGTAATAATCCATCACTTTTATATGGCATAATTTGTTCATTCATTGCCCAATTTAGAGTCACCCCTCAGATCCCATTTTTGCCACTTCGGAGAAAGCTATGAGTATTTTTATACATTTTTAGAGCTTGTTTCACTTGAGAATAATCCCTTTCTTAATCTATCCTCCTTTTTCTCTATCCCCTCTTTTGCTTTCTCCCATTTCCCTCCCATATCCCTGGTGAATGAAATATATTTTTGTATTCAACTGAGTACACGTGTGTGTGTGTGTGTATGTGTATGTATTCTTTCTTCTATTGACTAGTTCAAATGAGAGTGAGATTCAGGTGTCAGCCAGAATGGCTTTACTTCTTCCTTCTTGGTTTTACAGATTTCTACTTGTGCAACCAGCTTATGGAAGATAAATTTCCCTAACCTTCCTTTCCCTCCCCTTGTCCCCAGTGTCTTCACTTGCCTTTTTTCTTCCCTTGAGATAACCAATTTATAACAGAACCCACCCTGATTTGCTAGATTCCCTCTATGATCTCTGATGATGACAAAGGGGACGCATTTATCATCTCCCCATATGTGAATGTAAGTAGTTTATCCTTGTTAGTCCCTTATGATTATTTACATATCATTTTTCTCTTCACTCTTTATGTTGGAATTTCAAATTTTCTATGTATCTCTGCATAGCTCTGAAAGCTCTGGTTTTTTCATAAAGAATACCGAGAAGTCCTCTATTTCATTAATATAGCATGACTATAATTCCTGTAGCATCATATTCATTTTGGCTGGGTAAGTTATTTATGGCTATAAACCTATATACATTACTTTCCAGAGTATCGTATTCCAAGTTCTCTGCTCCTTTATAGTGGTAGCTGCCAAAAGAGGTATAGACCTGGCTGTCACTCCTTAGCCCTTGAATTCTTTCTTTCTGTCTGCTTGCAGTATTTTTTTCTTTATTTGGGAATATTATAGCTAAAATCCAGAGTTTCTTTCTTCAGAATATTGTTTGTTCTAAGATTTCAGGGGCAAGATGGTGAACTGCAAACTTTGAATGTTTCCAAATGGGACAAAATCTGATCACTGTCCCTTGGTATGAGCTCTGCAAGTTTCTATCCTGGATTTCAGTCTTAACAATAGTAGGATGATAATGGACTCAGCCTGTTGGAGGTGTTTAGGATGACAGTATTGTAAGAGCCTCTTTTGTTCTGGAGTTTCTGCTGTTATTATTGTTTTGCGTTCTGGGCTAGATACTAGAACTGGGACATTACGCTAGTCCTGAAGTCTGAACCACGCAACAACTTGACTCTAAACTTCATCTTTTTTTGGTGCATGACCCAGGACTTTTTTACCCTAAAATGCCACTCTCATAAGCAGGTCTCCTTAGTCTGCTGTGGATTTGTGACTTGGAATTGGTAGTAGATGACAAAGCTGCCAGTTATCACTTGTCCCCATTGTGATACCCAGTTTGGGTCTAGAACCTCCTTTTTAACTTGGTGCACAGCCTCTCCGTGGACACTGTACTTATTCTCCTGAATTACCCATCCTCAGTGAAGAAAGACCTCTCTGGACACATGAAACACTATGACTTTTTTTGCTAAATTTCTCCATCATGATTTAGTACAATGCTTTTTTCTACAACTGTTTTAAAGATTTTTATGGAAGTGAGCTCAGTTGTACTACAACTCTACCATCTTGTCTCTGCTCCTATAATTTCATTGGCATAGGAAATTTCCATGTGAGGAAATTCCTTGTATCAGTGCAGGTTGCCAGTGGTTTTTAAATTTAGTCTTAGAGAGCACCTAAACCATTAAAAGTTTCAGTGGCTTGCCCGAGGTCACAGAGCCAATGGATGTTAAGAGGTCTTGAATCCAAGGTCTTGAATTCAAGAGTAATTAAAAACATTGCTCTTTTAGTGAGAGGGCACAACCAAGGCTGGATGACATAAATTCGTACTAAAACCTTCCTAATACTTCCTTTCTGTAGTCTCATTCCCAGCTCATTTCACTTATCTTTGGCCCCTTGATCCACAATCCTCCACCTCTGTTCCATTGCCCTAACTTTCTTCTCCAGCATCACTCAACACAACCCCTTCCTGGATTCTTCCCAGTATAGCTGCAGAAGACTATAAATAGGAAGGAAAGAGGCCTAAGGAGACCAGGATTGGTAGGTGGGTGAATAGTTAAGGATTAATTTTAAAAAATTATAGAACTGACCAAAGACTAACAAGCAGGAGATGCCCTATCTTGTAGCTTCACATGCAATTTTCACTGCCTCCTCAGTCACCTTTCAGAATTTTCCTAGCAAAGGCAAATGAATGAATTTTAATTTCTCAGTAAACATATACAAAGTAACCCAAACTTGTCCAGAAAAATATTGTAACTGAGAAATAGAAACCCTATTAGCCTTTGAAGGATATCATTTCCCCATAGTACATTCTAAATTTTTTCTCTGACAGATATAGTCATAAATATAAACAAATAAACATAGATAAATAATAGATGTATATGTAGATGGAGAGACAGAGACAGAGAGAGAGAGAGAGAGAGAGAGAGAGAGAGAGAGAGAGAGAGAGAATAATTCCAAGACTCATATATTCAGGACACATTATATATTTCTTTGCAAAAGCCTATTTTTTTTCCAGACAATGTCGGCACATAACACAGTTTATTTAACTTGAACTCAACTCAGGTTCACTTAATTAAGCCATTAGGACTTACATGAACATGGAAAAGTTCTTATAACAGAACTTAGTGTCACTAATGAAAAATACAGAAGATAACCATAATAATGGCTAGGCTTTTAGGCTGGATAAAATGTCTCCATTTAAGTTTGTCGGATTTGCGCTATGATAAACAGAAATAAAATCACCTCAGAACATGGTACCTATTAATTATTTGTGTGGGAAGTACAATACATTGGAGAAAATAACAGGATTTGGAGTCAGAGGAGCTGGGTTTGAATTCTGCCTCTATTACTTACTATTACTCTGTGACTTTAAGCAGGTAAGTTAATTTCTATGGATCCCAATTTCCTTACATAGGAAAATGAAGTGACTTGATTGGAGATCCCTATCAGCTCTAAATCTGAGGGGAGGTGAATGGAATGATATTGCCAATGAGAGAGAGAATATTAATTTTTAATTGGTGACAGTAGTAATTCAATGCAATTAGTGTTATTACTGTTATAATATCTTACAGAAATGTTCCCATTTCTCACTATAATACAGCTCTGATGGTAACCACTCCCATGTCCATTCCACACTATGGTACACCCTGGAAGATGACCACCACCTCTCAGAACGTGAAGATCAATAGCAATTACAATTAATTTTTTTTTTACCAGGTATTGTGCTAGTCCTGGGTCAGGTAGATGTCTCAGTGGATAGAGTGGTGAGCCTGAGTTCAAACCAGTCCTCAGATACTTACGAGCTATGTGACCCTGGAAGTGGCAAGCCACTCCAGTATCTTTGCCAAGAAAACCCCATGGCCATTAGGGTCCACAAGGTCACAAAGAGTCTAACATGGCTGAATAACCACATTTTGCCTGGCTAAGGGATAGCAATAGCAAGGCAAAAGCAAAAACCTTCCCCGTCCTGAAGAAGTTTACATTCTACTAAGAGAAAATCAGTACACAGATAGGGAAGTATAAATTACAGGCGAAGTAAATCCAAAGTAATGTCAGTGGGGCTGCGAGAATGAGCCACTAACAGCTGAGGGAATCAGGAACGGCCTCTTGCAGGAGGTGGCCTCACGCTTAACATTTAAGCCAGCCCAGATTAGGTCAAAGAAAGGAAGCTGGCTCTTATTTACTGAAAGTTTCCCTCACAGAAAGGAAAGCTGATGTAAAAAGTGGGTGAGAGAAAGTTGTGGAACAGTAATTGTGTTCCTTATCACAAAACCACAATCATCACTCACCCACATAAATAGATAATTATACATACTCCAACATGCCTGACCGAGACACCTAATTAAAAGTTGTAAGCTATCGGTCAAAGGATAAAAATAAATCTTACTAGGGAAAACAGAGAGAGCTGCAAGAAGTCTGCTTTTCAAGTAATTCAATTTAGCAAACACCTTTAGTGTCCTAGGAAATGAGAAGACAGAAATGAAGGAAATCAGCCCTCTCCACCAACAGTTCGAACTGGAAATGCTTAACATCTGAAGATAACTTGTTCAAGGGAGTCATCTGTGAAGTGTCCAGAATAGCCACAAACTGGGAACTAAGACACTTGGATCTCTCTTACAAATTTACTTGGGCAAATCATTTTACCTTTCTGTGCCTCAGGTTCCTCGGCTATAAAAATGAAAGATTGGATTAGTTGCTCTTTAAGATTTACTTTGGCTCTCTAATTCTAATATTTCATTAGAATTTCTCTTGCCTTAAAAATCTTATCAGGGTTTGATATATATACACCTCTTTAAGTTCATAAATTAATGTCACTCATTTCAGCACTTGAAGATACAAAAAGGTGGTTCTCCACATTTTTCCATGCATAAGACATTATAATTATGAAGAATAATGAATTTTGTATCTTTATAAAGTCAGCTAAACCATAGGGAAAGAAAAGTATATGAGGTCTGTTTTCTCAGCATGGGACACCCCACACCTCCTGCAGTGGGTGGTGGTCTCTTTTGAATTAGAAGAAATATATGGTACTGGGTTAAGCATGGGAAGATTTAAACTCCATTATACATGCAAATACATTACTCTGAGGTACAGGAATGCATTCACATCTGTAAAAATAGGAATACAGTAACATCCTCATAAGAAGTTCCGGCTTATAAAACTTTCCCATGTGATAGCTGAATTTTTAAGTTCTATCTCCATGTCTGTAATTTCCCATTTCCCTCTTGGAAGGTTTCCACACCCCACCCTATCCCTACCCCCAGGGAAGTTTTTAATAGCCAGGCTCATAAAAGGCCTCTGAAAGGTTTTCCTATACAGCAAATTCTCACTATACTGATAATAGTTTATTTGAAAAAGTACATGATAAAAATCAACTGTTTTTTCTTAATAAAGTCAATGCTGCACTTTTTAAATATTTTTAAAAGTTTATCTGAATCTAATTAATTCAAAATATTTCCTATTTCCTTGTCTTTTGAATTCGTTAAATTTAAGTCCTCTCCAATGAGTCTGGGAAGTTACTGTGTAAGATGATTTTACTTCACTTTTGTTAGGTAACTCACCTCTATAACTGTGTTTTTTTTTAAAATATATTATATTTTTCCTCAATTACATGTTAAAGCAATTTTAAACACTTTTTACCAGTTTTCAGTTCCAAATTGCGTTCCTTCCACCCTCCCTTCCACCGCTCCCCTTTCCCTGAGATGGTAAATAATCAGATATGCAATCATGTAAAACACTTCCATATTGGTAATTTTGTTCTAGAAGACTCAAATAAAAGAAAAAATGTGAAAAATAAGATGCTTCAATCTGTGTTCAAATATCAGATTTTTCTCTAGAGGCAAATAGCGTGCTTCATCATTAGTATTCTGGCATTGTCTTGAATGTCATGCTGCTGAGACTAGCTTCAATATCTTTCAATACCAATGCATTTTCAATTAAATAAAGAGAATGAAGCCAGATTTCAGAGGATTCAGAAGAGGAGAGGAAGAAGAAGCCACAAGTGTAGATGACATTTCTAAGGAGTTTAGTGAGGAAAGGGAGGAAATATATAGCGTCATAGTTTCTGAAGAGGGAAGGAGCTAGTGAAAGTTCTTTCTTAAAGGATGAGGGACATGAAGATGTTCTTAATCAGGAGGGGAAAAACTGGTAGATGTAGGGGGAAAATGAAGATTAAAGAGAGGGATGATAGTGTCGTTAATCTGCTGGAGAAGAAAGGAGGAAGTGGGCTAAAGAGTGTATGTAGAAGCAATGGCTTCTTTGGTAAGGAGAAGAGTCACTTCACCAGAGGTTGGAGTGGTTGAAGAGACAATAAAGAATGATGGGGTGGAGGGTGGAGTAGATGAAAAGAAAAACACCCCATAATCTCTTTTCCGACAGTTTCTCCATGAATAAGTCAAAATTAGAGAAGACCACTTGAAAAATTTGACAAAGGATAATATTATTCAGTGACCTTCTTCAACCCTCATTCAGAGGTGCCCATTGGGTAGAGAAAGGGTCCACTATGATCACTACTGCCATCTCCACCACCTGCCATCAATCAATGACCAGACAAGCAAACCAACCTAACTGATGCAGCAAAATGTCTTGAGGGAGAGATAGGAGATGGCATGGACCAGGTGGGGAGAGAAGGAGAAACATAGTGAGGGAATAGGGGAAGGGGAAGGAATTAATAAATATTTATATACCAGCTACTGTGCCAGACATTGTGTTGAGCTCTTTACATATGTTATCTCATTTGATTCTCACAGTGGGCCAAACCACTGATACCACTTTGACCACCCTCCCTCTTGGATAGCAGTGAAGCTAGTCCAGTAAGCAGTACAAACACCCCAAGAGCCTGGGGAATTATAACATCCTCCAGCTTACCATCTCTAATCTAGCATGGGAAGCAACTTTGGAAGGGATGCAACCTCTCAGCATTTTTTACAGGTGCTGTAGTCCTAACCTCCTCAGGAGTCAGAGCTAATGAAAACCCAAGGAATAAAGTTCTCACTGATAAATACCTTACCATTGTCAAATTGTTCAAATGTTTGAAATAGATGCAGGATTAACAATGAAAATAAGATGCTTTACCATTTGTTGAGTCACCACACCTTAACTATCACAGAGTTTGTAGCTAAAACCACTTCCATATGTTGTCTCCTGCTTTTATAGGGTTTTAATCTGGCTTCTGGGATTTGAGGTAGATTTTAATGGGTCAATGAAGTTAGATGGGAAAATATTACATCTCTATTTTCAATAACCTCAAAGTGAAACCTAGCATTCCCTTTAAGTATAATGTAAACAAATTATTCTGAGAAATCCATAGATTTCCCCAGACTGCTAAAAGAGCTGTTAATGCATAAAAAAGGTAAATAGCCACAGCCCTAATAGAATAGAGTTCCTTGAGAGTAGGGACTATTCTACTTTTCTATTTATATCTCTGACATTTAGCACAGAGCTCTGAACTCAGTAAGTACTTAATATTTTGTTCATTCATTCATATGAAGTGAGGCGTAAAACATGGATATAGATTCTTGTCAAAGGTGTCTGCCCTGTATTGGAGAAGATCCAAGAGAGTTCAAGTTGAAGCAGGATTCCTTTGATATTCATCCCAGATAGAAATAGGATCACAGAGATGACTGAGCAACAGCCACCATTGCTGAATGGTGTTGATCGCATCAAGCCCCAGAAAACCTTAGAAATTCTTAAATAAGATATGCAATTACTCAGGAGAGTCTAGTGTAACTGGTCACTCAGGAAAAAAGAGTAACTAAAAACAATATTTCATTCAGAATCTGATAGAAGTTTGAATTGCAGGCCTTGTGATACGGTTATTCATACATACATACGTACATATACAATGTGTATACAAATGATATATTAATATATACTACATATAATGTGGTAAAAATTATATGTTAATATACTATACATAATTTGTGTATAAATTATATATTAATATACTATATATAATTTATATTTATGTATATATACATATATATGCTGATTCACAGTCTAGATTATTCATATATTCATTTATATATATATATATATATTTTGCCTTGAGCACATACCAAGTTGGACTCTGAACTGGAAGAGAATGAACTGAATTAACCTTTTGAAGAATGAAAAGTCCTTTTCTAATGCCATTTTTCTTTCAATAATGTTCAATATTGAAGAATAACACAATACTGCACTCTCCTAAGAAATGAAAATGTGGATCACCCAGAGGACAGTAGAGAAGTAGGCATTGATAGTCTGGGACACATGGAGCTATGGTAAAGAAGCTATGTAAAGGTATCATTATAGAAGCTTATGACTGAGGAAAAGTGAGTCTGTTTTATAAGGGGATAAACCAGTGAGAGAGCCAATGTTCTCCACTGGTATCTTCACCTTGTTAAAGCAGGGTAAATCCTCAATATGTTGAGGAGAACACCTATGGGAAATTTATTGAGGGGTATGAACATGATTTGCGTAGGATGAGCAAGTATAGATAGGTTATATTCTGGATCATTGGAGCAAATACCCCTTTGGACTGTTGGAGTAAACATGGTATGTACCAGTTCCCAGGATCCACATGAGATTCTCTTTTTTATTCTTCTGGGTGTGGAGAAGCTCACAGTATAGTAATAAAATTAATACCTACCATTTTTATAGTGTCTACTTTGTGCTAGACACTGTGCTAAGCACTTTTTATAAATATAATTTCATGTCACAACAACCCGTGGAGATAGGTGTGATTAATATCCTTATTTTATAGCTAGAGAAACTTTGGAACATGGAAGTGATTTGCCCAAAGTCACACAGCTAATAGATGTCTAAGCTCTGATTTGAACTCAGGCCCAGTGCTCTACCCACCTAACTACCTATTTTAGAGGAAAAGCTGACCTTGAGGTTAGAAAAACTTGCGTTCGAGTCTCTTCTCTCATATACTGGTTATGTGATCCCAGGCAAATCACTTAACCTTTCACTCTTCTAGAAAACTAAGACTATAAATTTCAGAGGAAGTACTGACTTGCATTGGTAGAAGCAGCTTCCTCACCTGTGATTCCTATTCTGGGATTTGGAGCAAAGCAGTCTTGTCTAAGGAATCAAGTAGAAACTCAGACAAAACTTCCTAGATTCCTTTGCAAACAGGTATATCAGGCAAGAACCATGGTAAGCAGAAAGTTGATGGCAGATGGGGGTGTGGAAGGTTCTGGGTTAGGGTCCTGAAATATGCTGTCTTTGGGAAATCTCAACCTCGTATTTCCAGCCTCTGACCCCACGAACTTATAGGGGAAATGATTATAATAAGAGAAAGAATTTCTCAAATATATGACATTAAAAAAAGCATTTATTAGGGACTTAATTAGCTCATGGACTCTTTGCTACACAGAACAAATAGTCTCTTTTCTTCCTTAGCTTTGATATTTTTCATAAATTTCTCTCCTTTCCTTTCTCTTCCCTTACTTTTCTTTCCTTTCCTTTCACATAATAGCAATAGCTTCCTGCTCAGTCATGGCAATAAATGTCTATATTCAAAGCTGGGAAAACATCCAATTAAAAAAAAAAACAACATTGAAATGTTAAAACCTTGAAAGATCTACCTTTGGAGATAAAATAAGAATTTTGGTCAAATTTACTTTAATTTTTAAAATTAGGCTACATTATTAGAATGTTTATTCTAGAATAAAAAATTTCATAAACAAATACTTCAGAAAATTTTATAAATGGAATCAAATGAAATATATTCTTTCTGTCAGGGAGTGATACAGTACCAGGCTTTATGACTCAAACTGTGCCCAGATATATTTGGTCAGTATTTTCATAAATCATGAATACTAATTGTAACATACTTTTGTTGCAGTGGAGGAAAGTGATTCATAGCGTAGCATTTCACCAGGATTGACAGTGGGCTCAGCTTGAGCATAGCTGTCTAATAAAGCACAAGATGGAAGTAATTCCGTGTTGGAAGGTCTGTTTTGTGTTGTGGAAGCTATGTGAATACCTTCACTGTTGCATGTATCAATTTCTTAATTGCCATGTTCAATTCTTGGCAGGCCAAGCCAGGGGGCCCAAGTCACGTCTGTTCTGTCCTTTTGGAGTCCCCCTATTTCTTGGATTACTCCATGATTCATTTCATTTGTTCTATGTACTATGTTAATGTTACTGTGCAAAGTGGAGTTGACATTCCCTCCATTTCTCCCACAGCTTTCCATCTTCTTTCTTTCTCTTTCTGTCCACTCTCTTATTATCTTTTCAATTTTAAATTGCAGGTTTTAAAAGCAATACAGTTTGCTCGGTTCTTTGGTAAAATACATGAAATTAGAATTATTTTCTTAGGAAAAGGAAATGTCATAGATTAATCCTAAACTGGAACTGAAAATGATTTTCCCAAACATTGAGTCAGAAATATATTTTTCTCACAATTCATTCAGTCCACAGTAACACATAATTACATCTCTCAATCAAGAAAAAAAACATTGCCAAGATCTAGCAGCTTCTACATTAAGGGATCGAAGGGCGTGGAATAGGATATTCCAGAAGGCAAAGGAACTAGGACTCAAACCAAGAATCACCTACCCGGCTAAACTGAGTATAATATTTCAAGGGAAAATATGGTCTTTCAATGAAACAGAGGACTTTCAATCATTCTTGATGAAAAAACCAGAGCTGAAAAGAAAATTTGACTTTCAAACACAAGAATGAGAGGAAGCATGCAAAAGTAAACAGCAAGGAGAAGTATTAAGGGACTTACCAGAAATGAACTGTTTGCATTCATACATGAAAGGACAATATTTCTAACTCTTAAAACTTTTCAGTATCAGGGTGGTTGGTGGGACCACACATACACATGTACACGCATGCACACACATACACACATGCATTCACATGCAGAGACAGAGAGCACAGATTGAACTGAATAGGATGGGACCATACCTTAAAAGGAATTAAGGTAAATGATGAGAAAGAAATGTAGTGAGAGGAAAGAGGGAGAAATGGAAGGGGGTAACTATATGTCATTTAAGAGGCAAGTAGGAGATGTTTTTAGTGGAGGGAAAAAGAGGAGAGCTGAAGAAAAAAACAAACAAACAAACAAACAAAAGTTTACCCTCATCACATTTGACTAAACGAAGGAGTGAAATGCACACTCATTTTGGTATGAAAACCTATCTTACAGTATAAGAAAGCGGGGGAGAAGGAGATATTGGGGGGGGATGATGGAAGGGAGGGCAAAGGGAGGAGGGAGTAATTGAAAGTCAACACTTGGGGAGGGACAGGATCAAAGAGAAACAATGAGGGGCAGGTGAGGAGGGATGGCAATTCAGTTAGTCTTACACAACACGACTATCAGGAAGGTCATTTGCAAAGCTACACAGATATGGCCTATAATGAATTGCCTGCTGTACCAAAGGGAATGGGTGGGGAGGGAGGGATGGGGAGAATTTGGAACTCAAAGTTTTAGGAACAATTGTTTAGTATTGCTGTTGCAACTAGGAAAGAAGACATACAGTTAATGAGGAATAGAAAGTCATCTGGCCCTACAGGAGAAAAGAGAAGATAGAGACAAGGGAAGGGAGGGATGACAGAAGAGAGGACAGATTGGAGATAGGGAAAATTAGATTGCTTGGGGTATTGGGGTGGGGGGAGGGGAGAAAAAGGGAGAAAATTTGGAACCCAAAAATTTGTGAAAATGAATGTAAAATAAATAAATAAATAAATAGAATTAAAAAAAAAAAAAAAAAACAAAGTAGCTTGAAAATTGTTTGGCCTAAAAGAAGATATTGTCATTTTTCTTAGTGATAATATTAAAGATGAAGCATGTTTATTTTATGACAAAAAATTCCTCCTGAAATGAGCATGTTTGGTGGATATTTCTGAAAACTTGGATACTCTAAAGAAATCAAGGCAAAGAATGTTTTGAAATTCATACTCTAATCCAGAAAATATGCAAGAACCTCATTTCTGAAAAAGTTAGAGCTATGGATAGCATTGTTCACATGTTTCTTAATTTTAAAATTCCTGCCTTGTAAATAAAATAGAAAAAAATAAAGACCCATTGGTAATTACTTGACCTATAAAAAAAAAAAAAAAAAAAAAAAAAAAAAAAAAAAAAAAAAAAGAAAAAAAACATTGTAAAAATATAAAATATTGCATCAGTTTGGGCTGTGAATTTCTTTACCCCATTCTATACACTTCTTACAAAGATAAACAAATGTTGATGATTAAAATATGGTCACCTTTATTTATTTCCAGGATGTGAAGAAAGTTTGAAAAATAAATTCTCCATGACAAAATTTTGATCACAATGGAGACTGTTCTTTTTTCCCTTTAAAATAGTTCATAAGATGGCATCCTCAAGGGAAAAGAGTTAAAGAAGAGTAACTCTCATGAACATAGGTATTCATTTTGTGTAATAAGTATTCCCTATAACTTGAATTTTTCTAATTTAAATCACATTTCAAATATCCTAAGAGTCTTCTACTTAAGGGAACCAACTACAAATCATTTTAAAAAAATGACTTGGAAAAGGTTAAATAATTATTCACTAATTAATTTATTTCTAAATATGAGTTTTTAATGTGTGGAGCTTTCTTAAAGCCAAGTTCAGCACTCTCCTTTTACAGAGTAGAAGTAATCTCAACAAATACATAAATATTTGATGGCAGAAGACAATTTCTTAAATAAGGTTAAAGATTTCAAATATGAGCAATGAAATCTCCTATTCCCTTAAAATCCCACCCTCCTCTCCTTTAACACTCTTTTGAAATTTTATCTCTTCGACTTCTATGAATCCTTTTTTCAACTGAGTAGAAGTCTTTCCATAACCAGTCCCTTGAAATGATCAAGCATACTGTACACTCCAAGATATCTGAGATACAAAACCATTTTGTTAGATTGCAGTCATGGAAATACCATCTATTAAATACCTTAGCAAGACATCTGAAAGGTAGGTCAAAAATCCTGCAAAGGATCTCCCCCTCTTTCAAGTACCATGGTATATGAAATTTCACAGTTAGAAATCCATTTCTTTGATGCACTTTTTGTTCAGATCTCTTTTAATATGCAAATAATCCAATAAGAAAAAAAGCAAATTATTTCTCTCATGTTTTAGGGACAACATCATTTTCCTTTTGATCTGAAGGTGTGTGTGGTGGGTTTGGGAGGGAGAGAAATAAAGGAAAGGGGGAAATTTCACTTACTCCACAGATTTGTCTCAGACAAACGTAACCTGTATATGACAAAGAGAAGTAGATTATTCTAGTAACTCAGTGTCAGTAACTCTGTTTAAAAGGTAATTCCAGGATTTCAAGGATTAAGAAGCTTCTTACATCAGATCAACTTCTCATGTGTTTGAGACAATCCCATACTATGGTCACTGTATGTTGCTCCATCCTTCCTGAGTCATAAAGAAAAAAATACTATGAAAGGAAATGGCTACTCAGTCTCACTCATCACTCTTCTTTCTATCCTGTGTAGAAATGCAAATAGGACAGGAAGAAAAGAAATATAAGATGGGATTGAATATTCACCAAGATCTGGAAAATCACAGATATTTGGGGAGAATTATGGACTAAGGCTGATGCAAATGTTCTTCATCTTCAAAACACTTGGACTGGGGGATGGATCCAAGAACATATGTGTTGATTTTAAACAGACAACCTAAACAAAAGTGTTCAGTGTTCATTGAAATGAATATCTTGAATTCTCAAAGGTTTTTTTAAGTCAGCTATCTAGTGAATTAGTCATTTCAAATACTTCTTGATCTATACAACCAAAAAATGTCATTATGAAAAATTAGCTGATGCATATTATTAAAACTAGAAGTGTTTTGACAGCATTCTATTGTTAGTACATTCTAGATACATACAAAACAGTGAGGATATAGGACAGAGACTCACTCAAAAAGAAAGTCACTTTATACCCTTCAGGGTCTTGCATTTTAATGCAGAAAGGTCATATACAAAAAGGAATTGAAAAGGTTGAGGGTGAGGGAAGGGGAGGGTGTCAGTCTCCATCTGGAGACCCCAGGAAGAACACAGTGAGAGGAGACCAGAATATAGATGGGGAATACAAGGTGAGAAAACTGAAGAAAATGATGGCATAAAGTGAGGAAGATTTGGACTCAATATGAGGAAAGGCTTCCCATAGAGCTTCTTGAAAGTGAAATGGAATGAATAAGAGTCCCTTATCAAAAGGAATATAAAAGATGGCCTGCAAGAAATGATAGAGAGAAAAGTCCAGTATCAAGTCAGCTTAGATGCTCTTAGATGCTCTCCAACTCTCTTTTATGTTGTCTAAAAATAAATCTGAGACTCTGAGGTTCTTTCTTAGCCAGAATGGTATGAAATCATTGGCCTATTAGAAGGAACACTAACTAGCTTTGTGACCCTATGGCCGATCCTTATTTTCTTCAACTATGAAATGAGGGGATTGGATGGAATGATGTCTAAGATTTGTACCACCTTCAATATTCTGTGAAGTTCTAGGTCTACACTGGCTGATTTGAGTCTTTATGCATCTTGAAGCCCAGTTCTGGCCAATGTGTTCTTTGGATATTATGTATAGAAACAAAATATTCTCTTAGATTGCACCCTAAATTAGATTTTTGCCCCCAAAGTCCCCATGGACCATCTGCACCCAATCTGTGGTAGAGCATTCTAAGCTCAAATTGGTCTGATCAGGCACAGTCCAACACATTGAAACTTGACTTTATCATAGTGATGTAATTTTTTTTCCTCTTCCGAAATGAAGGACAACCATCACCCATTAGATTGTAAATTCCCTGAGGTCAGAGACTATGTCTTTGCTGTGTCTTCTTATCCCCAATGTTAGTGCATGCTTTGTAAATAAGTTCTTAATAATGTTGAATTCAATTGAATTGAAGGCTTATTAAATAGAGTCTGCATTGGATGCAATGTTTGGGAAGAGACTTTATATATTATTCCCAAAGGCTCCTTTTAGAAATGTCTTTCAAGAAATCATGGAACCCACAAGCCCCAAAGACTTTTAGAAAGTAAATCCAGGGTATATCCCAGAAGAATATTACATTATTTTAGTCAAAATCCTTCCTGTTATACTTCCTTTTGTACCACTCAGACAATGAAGATAACCCTTTCATTGACACAGATCACAATCCATTCATGTCTCCTTATCCTGGCCAATTTTGGCCATAGCCCTCTCTAAAGTCCCGTAGGGTATTTGCCCAATATAGTCTTGGATGATTTATGCTGAGTCTTTTACCATTCCTTGGATACTATTGAAATACTTGAGCTGTACATCTGTTATTCCTCACTCTCAGCATATGAATAGCCCACCCTCTTCCTTTTGTGGTCATAAATTTCCTTGAGGTTGCCTTTTATATTAACTCTTGAGTTCACAGAATCTAAGAGATGGAAGGGACCTTCAAGGCCTAGATCTGATCCAACCAATAACTTAACAAGAATCCTTTTTCAAACACTGCTGAAACCTTCAAGGGTCCAATTCTAGAATCGGCTTATTCAATTTTTGAACAAAAACAGTCATTAAGAGGTTTCTCCTTACAACACATTACTTTGCAACTTTTGTCTGTAGTTCCTAGTTCTGTCCTCTGGATCAAGGCAAAACCCCTTATGATTTTTTTCTAGTATTTTATGTTTTGTATCCACATAGTAGAAAAAGGAAATGTTGGGATTAAAAAAGAGAGCAGTTGATGACAGTAACTAGCTTGGGAGCATTTAAAGAACCACAGATGGATATCAATTAGTGCAAAAAATGAATCCCCCCTCCTGAAGTGATCACACTATTTGAAATCATACCAAATTTTATATAATTATAACTATGAACAGTACAGATTTCAATGTATGTGGCCACTTCAGGCAATTCATTATTTGTAACTAGCTGCATGCAATTTCCCCTAACACAATCCAGCCTGCTCTCTTTCACTAGCTTCCAGGCTCCCAAGTGCTACAATGTATAAAGTGCTGATCCTGGAGTCAGGAAGACCTGAGTTCAAATCCATCTTCAGACATTTACTAAGTCTGTGGCACTGGTGAAGTGACATGCATGCGTGCATGTGTGTGTGTGTGTGTGTGTATTTCTTTATTTGTCAAAATGAGGAAAATAATAGCACGTACCTCCTGGGGTTTGGGGGAGAATAAAATGAGATAATATTCCTATGTAAAGGGCTTTGTAAATCTTTAAAATACTATATAAATGCTAGCTATTATTAACTGTGATCCAGCTCATTTTCTATTGGCATTGTCAGTACAAGGTATATTTATTGAGTTACTAACTCATTGAATTTCCATTTGTTTTGAAATGAGTTTGATAGATACCTAGAATGAGTGGAGAAATAAATTAGCCCAAAGCAATGCAAACAAGCAAGTTTTATGGGAATTTTTAGCGGGTTGAGGGAAGCAATCCTCACTGCACCAGGCTGGGGAAGGATCTGGGACACTTAGAAGGGTTCAGCACTTAAATTTATAGGATTGTTTACCTGAATTACCACTTGACCTAACTAGGACCCTGGTTTGAGATAACTCCTGGCTTCTAGTTCCTACCTGTAGACACTTGCTCATTTTTAAGTGTTGAGATATAGCACAGCTCTTGGTACCATGCAGGTCTGACCATTCTACTGCATGTCAGAATAGGATACCACCTTGCAAACGCTTACTGGTACTCACAGACAAGTCTCTTAACCTTAGTCACTGAAAAATAATACTTGCACTGCTTAACCCACAGAGTTTGGAAGGAAAGCACTTTGCAAGCTTTAAAATGCTACCTAAATGGTAGTTTTTATTTTTGCTATTACTGTTCTGTTATTAATACACATTCTCCTTTCAGAGATTTTTTCATTGTGGGTTACAAGACTGATTAGTTTGAAGAGGTCATAAATATTATTGAGCAAGTCTTTCATTTTAGGGCCAGATACAATTAGCACATTGTCAACCACAAATAGAAATACCTGGAGGACCTCATCCCTACAGCACATTCCTGTCACAGTTGGGCTTACAATGTATATAATTGTCCATCCTTCTCTACTGGGCTGTTTTGCAAGTTTACTTCCACTGTGAGGTGGTATTGTCATTGGCTGCCATGTCTCTCTGTATAGAAAAGGGATCAAATGTTTTCTGGTTGAAGTGGTTGGTGTTTGGGTTCCTTTGACCTTCTTATTGCAACTGTTGGCATCATTTAAGCCCAAGAAATGGCAATATTCAGGATCAATATATTTTCATTTACACATTTCCAATTTTTCAGTCAACTGTTTATTGAAACCAGTTCACTTGTAATATTAGCACGAAGTTATCTTTGTTGTTTCTTCAAATTTAATGATAATGATAATTTTAACTTTAAAATTTGATCTTTCCAATCAATTCATAAACTGTTAAATATATAAACTATCCATTCTGAAATTGTCAATAATTTCTTGCCTGTTAAAATATTAAAATTTGGGAGGAGCCAAGATGGCGGAGTAGAAAGACTCACGTATGCTAGCTCCGAACCCACAGCCCATAAATTTTCTGTAAAAAGAACTCCCCACAAATTCTGGAGCAGTGCAAGCCACACAGCAATGCAGTGGAGGAGATTTCCATTCCAGAGAGCCCTGAAAAACCACCACCAAAGGTCTGTGGCACACCAGACAGCAGAGCCCACCCCTACCCTGCCTGCACGGCCCCAGAGAGGCAGATCCAAGCAGGCTTCAGGGATGGAACCTCTGGCAGCCACGAAGGTCCCTCTACCCACAGGCACTACAGGTCAGTGAGAGAGACTTCTGGGCTGGCCGAGAGGGTAGCAGGATGTCTCCGTGACTTGGGCCCCCTCGGGAGGCAGTGGCAGAGGCAACGGCAGAAGCGGTGATGGCCCGGAACACCCCAAGCAGACAGGAGCTCCACTCCATTACTGAAGGTCTTTGCATAAACCCCCTGAGGGAACTGAGCCTGGGAGGCGGCCCTGCCCCCACCCCAGCACCAGACCTTAAGCTCACATTGAATAGCGGCCACACCCGCCATGGAAAGCCCTGAGGCTGGGGAGCAGCATTTGAATCTCAGACCCCAAGCACTAGCTGGGTGGATCTAGGTGGGGGTGCAGAGGAATCTCAGAAGTCAAGTAACTGGCTGGGAAAATGCCCAGAAAAGGGAAGAAAAATAATTTTGCTGTCAATTTCTTCCTTCAACTCCCTCAATCTCTCCTCTAAGAATCTGGATGCTATACCACTTGGAGCATACATGTTTAGTAATGATATTGCTTCATTGTCTATGGTGCCTTTTAGCAGGATATAGTTTCCATCCTTATCCCTTTTGATTAGATCTATTTCTGCTTTTGCTTTGTCTGAGATTAGGATTGCTACTCCTGCCTTTCTTACATCAGCTGAAGCACAATATATTCTGCTCCATCCTTTAACCTTTATCCTATGTGTATCCCCCCGTTTCAAATGTGTTTCTTGTAAGCAGCATATTGTTGGATTATGGCTTTTAATCCATTCTGCTATCCGTCTCCGTTTTATGGGAGAATTCATTCCATTCACATTCACAGTTATGATTACAATCTGTGTATTTCCCTCCATCTTCTTTCCCACCATTTGTGCTTTTAGCTCTGCTGTCTCCCTTCCCCTCCTCACTAGTATTTACTTTTCACCACCTCCTCTTGCCGCCTTCCCCTCTTTCTTTTAGCCCCCCTCCCTTTTACTCCCCTTTACTCTTATTGCTTCTTCCCTCCCTTTTGCCTCCCTCCCCTTTCTTCAAAGGGAAGAAAAATAAGACCATAGAAGGCTACTTTCTTGGGGAATAGATGTTCCCACCTTTCATTTCTAATGACGAGGAATAATGCTTACCATCAGGGAAAGACATAGAAGTCAAGGCCTCTGTACCCCAAACATCCAAAATAGATATCCAATGGGCTCAGGCCATGGAAGAGCTCAAAAAGGATTTTGAAAATCAAGTTAGGTGGAGGAAAAACTGGGAAGAAAAATGAGAGAGATGCAAGAAAAGCATGAAAAATGGGTCAATACCTTGCTAAAGGAGACCTAAAAAAATGCTGAAGAAAATAACACCTTGAAAAATAGGCTAACTCAATTGGGAAAACAGCTTCAAAAAGCCAATGAGGAGAAGAATGCTTTCAAAAGCAGAGTTAGCCAAATGGAAAAGGAGGTTCAAAAGCTCACTGAAGAAAATAGTTCCTTTAAAAATTAAAATGAAATAGATGGAGGCTAATGACTTTATGAGAAACCAAGAAATCACAAAACAAAACCAAAAGAATGAAAAAATGGAACAGAATGTGAAATATCTCATGGGAAAAACAACTGACCTGGAAAATAGATCCAGGACAGACAATTTAAAAATTATGGGACTACCTGAAAGCCATGATCAAAAAAAGAGCCTAGACATCTTCTTTCATGAAATTATCAAGGAAAAATGCCCTGAGATTCTACAACCAGAGGGCAAAATAAGTATTGAAGGAATCCATCAATCACCGCCTGAAAGAGATCAAAAAGAGAAACTCCTAGGAACATTGTGGCCAAATTCCAGAATTCTCAGGTCAAGGAGAAAATCTTGCAAGCAGCTAGAAAGAAACAATTCCAGTATTGTGGAAATACAATCAGGATAACACAAGATCTAGCAACTTCTACATTAAGGGATTAAAGGGCATGAAACAGGATATTCCAGAAGTCAAAGGAACTAGGACTCAAGCCAAGAATCACCTACCCAGCAAAACTGAGTATACTACTTCAGGGAAAAATATGGTCTTTCAATGAAACAGAGGGCTTTCAAGCATTCTTGATGAAAAGACCAGAGCTGAAAAGAAAATTTGACTTTCAAACACAAGAATGAGAAGAAACATGAAAAAGTAAACAGCAAAGAGAAGTCATAAGGGACTTACCAAAGGTGAACTGTTTACATTCCTACATGGAAAGACAATATTTGTAACTCTTAAAACTTTTCAGTATCTGGGTAGTTGGTGGAACCACACACACACATACACACACACACGTACACATGTGCGCACACACACACATGCACGCACACACAGAGACAGAGAGCACAGAGTGAATTGAATAGAATGGGACCATATCTTAAAAGAAATTAAGATAAATGGTGAGAGAGAAATGTAGTGGGAGGAGAGAGGGTGAAATGGAATGGGGTAAATTATATCTCATTCAAGAGGCAAGCAGGAAAGTTTTTAGTGGAGGGAAAAAGAGGAGAGCTGAGAAAAAAACATGAAGTTTACCCTCATCACATTCGAACTAAAGGAAGGAGTAAAATGCACACTCATTTTGGTATGAAAACCTATCTTACAGTACAGAAAAATGGGGAAGAAGGAGATAAGCAGGATGGGGGGAATGATGGAAGGGAGGGCAATGGGAGGAGGGAGCAATTTGAAGTCAACACTCTTGGGGAGGGACAGGATCAAAAGACAGAATAGAAACAATGGGAGGCATGATAGGATGGAGGGAAATACAGTTAGTCTTACACAACACGACTGTTATCAAAGTCATTTGCAAAACTACACAGATATGGCCGATATTGGATTGCCTGCCTTCCCAAAGGGAATGGGTGGGGAGGGAGGGATGGGGAGAATTTGGAACTCAAAGTTTTAGGAACAACTGTTTAGCATTGTTCTTGCTACTAGGAAATAAGAAATACAGTTAATGGGGAATAGAAAGTCATCTGGCCCTACAAGATAAAAGAGAAGATGGGGACAAGAGAAGGGAGGGATGATAGAAGAGAGGGCAGATTAGTGATAGGGAAAATTGGAATGCTTGGTGTATTGGGGTGGTGGGAGGGGATAAATGGGGAAAAAAATTTGGAACCCAAAATTTTGTGAAAATGAATGTAAAAAGTTAAATAAATAAATTTATATCAATAAATAAATAAATAAAATGTTAAGATTTTCATTGTGCATATGTGTACATGTGATCTTTCTTCGTAGTCACCAAGTTCAGAATTTTATTGAACTTGAAAAAATTATTTATGAATTTACTTACAAAGCTTCTGAGTAATCTGCCAGACTCTGAATCCTTTTATTTCTTGATCCCAAATATGCCAAAACATATATTCAAATATGTATATATTTACATGGATATATATATATGTATGTGTGTATGTATGTATCCTGCTTTTTAGTTCACTGAGCTTTAATTTAGGTCTGTATTGACTTCTTTCGGAGGCCCTTGGCTTAATATATATATAATTTCTTGACTTCACAGTAAAAGGCAGACTTCAAAACACAAGCAGAAGTTATCTAGCTTCACAATGGTCTCCTTACCTATAGTTATTATAAGCATTGAAAAAGAATGTGGCCACGTGCCCTATAGAATTGTATTTCTTGTTGTCCTTAAGAACAAGTTTAAATCTTTATTAACTCATATTATTTATCCCTCAGAGGAAAATTTATGAATAATTGTTCTCTTTGACTATGACTTCTTTGTCCCATCTATTTTTGGTTATACAAGAACTTCCTACAAATCTATTAAAATAATATAATTTCCTCAATTAGTGTTTTGACCCATTCATCAAGTCAAATATCACAGATTTAGAGTTCCAAGGTAAATTAATCTTCATGGACAGTCTAACAACTGAGATCCTTGGCACCATCATCCCTCTGTTTCCATCACTCTGCTGCTGTAACTGCAGAAGAAAAGTGTTGGCTAGAATCTATTTTATGGGTTGAACAATGCAGAGGTATGGTGTGTTTTTATAGCCTAACCTTATTTGTTAATCCCTAACCATTAACCCAAGGATTCATGGCCTAGTGGCCAACACACTGATGATGAGCTGGTCCTCTGAAAAAGCCAGTTTATTGCCAGAACTAAATGCAAAAGAAGCATATAATGTACTTGAAGTATTTTAGGTTGGTGGATCCTGACAGAACTTGTATCCCACTCCAAGCATTCAAAGGGAGAGAGTGTTGGGGGCAAGGAATGAAATAAACGTTACTATATCACCTACTATGAAAAGCACTTCACAGATATTATCTCATTTTATCCTCACAACATTTCTATGAGATAAATGAAATTATCATCCTCAATTTACAATTAGAAAAACTGAGGCAATCATAAGTTAAGTGACTTGTCCAGGATTATAAAGCTAGTAAAAAACTGATTCTAGATTTATATTCATGTCTTCCTGACTCCAAACTCAACACCACTGATCCACCATCTCCACCCGACATTAAATTTTGAGAGAAGTTTGTGGAGATGACTGTGGATAGAGGCAAGGAATGACCAGTCTTGATCTCAGAAAAGAAAACAAAACTTCCTCCTTTTTTGTAGAGAGATGGGTGACCATAGGTATAGAATATACATGAAATGTAACATATATGACCAGCTGTGGATATTTTGTTGGCTGTTTTGGGATTTTTTTTTGCCTTTGTTACAACACAGGATTCATGGAAATAGTATGTCTCCTTAGATTCATTTTCAGTCTAACTGGACCACAAAGAGAGTTTTCCCCAAAAAACCTGTTGTAAAGGAATCCAAGACAGATCTGCCTCATACTAAATTCCACTCTGTAACAAATGGTGTTACACTGAAGATGAAGTGTGCTGTGTAGAACTGGAGACTTGTTTGGCTTTTCCTGCCATGATTGGCTAATCCAGTAATATGTTTCCATTGGGTAATTCGATAGACCTCATCCTACTGTCCCAGGTGTGTTTGAAATGATATTTATGTGCATTCCTGGCTTTTTTGTGTATACTTTTCTAATATCCTGATCTCCTGCTCTATCCTGTGCCTTAATAAATAATGTATATTTTCATTATGTTGCTCTCAGCTGTTTAATCTTTCACCTAAAACAACTTATAATGTTAATATTCACCTTTTTCCTCTAAAAGGTTTTCCCCAACCAACTGGGTAGAGAAGCTAGTAATTACTGTACCTATCCCCTGGACTTACCAACCCAGATTTCTAACGTCATCTCAAGCAATTTCCCCAGAGACCATACAAGGACAATTCAAAGGGGTAAGGAATGTACACAGACAAAACTTTTCACATACATAACACAGTTCAGAGATTTATCTTGAGGTCATATGCAGTTTTCTATTTCTTTCTTTTTTGCTTACTCATATATAAAAATGAGTTGTCAACAACTGGTATTCTCACAATGATACATGATCTGCTGGCTGTGTTTTGCAAATCCCTTCTTTTAAGAAGTATTTTCCCAGGGTAATTTCAGTTTGGTTTTGCTTTTTCCTATCAGAGAAGGATGAACCCTTCTCCCTCAAAAGAGAAATAAGAACACATATTTGTCTAGCCAATAGTTGGAGACTAGGGGAGGAGAAGAGGCTAATTTTGAGTGTCATTTTTTTTTAAATAAAGGAGGTTAATTCAAACCCTCCCCCCCCATAAAATTGAAAAATTATTCCACTTCTCCATACGTTGTAAAGGAAAACAGCTCAAAAGAACTTTATTAAATTGATGCCCAGCCTGTTTCAAATGATACTTTCTTGTGCCTCAGCTGAGAACAATTTAATTTTTCCATTAAACACTGATGCTCACTGGCTTTGGGTTTCTTTCCTTTAGTAAGGGACTTGGATTGATGTATTAGAGCCCTAGGGTTTGGCAACAGGTAGATTTAATATCATGTTTGCACACTGGGTGCTTGGATTTCATTTTCAAAGGGAAAAAACCCAGGGCAACTGCAATCTGGAAGAGTTCTGCAAAATGAGATAGCCCAGCAAAACCAAACCTGCTCTCATTTAAGAAATAAAAAGCATGTTCAATCAAACTTGTTTATTTGAAACACCCAAAGGTCCCATTTGGGGGAAATTCCTCTGAACCTTTTCATTCTTCTGGTACACCAGACAGACAAAACCCCTTGTGTAGGCACATGAAAATATACTGTGACCTCTCAACATAATTTTGCATCATGTTTATGCTTGCTGACCTGTGGATTATCCATCCCATGGTGAACGTGGAAGCCTACATGAAGGGTATATGGCCAATATCCTATGTGAAGCAGGCTATTGAATGTGACAGTACTGATTTTCCCAAACCTGGAGCTACTACCAATCTTGTCAATTATACGAGTGTGCTGCCAAGGTATTCCTCAATGTGCTTCCTTTGGGTATGTACCAGAAATTCATTTAATATTTTTTACAGCTGGCAAACAACTCTCTCTGCTTCATTTTACACTGACTAGCCTGTCCTTGAAGAACCTCTTCACCTCTTTCCTTGATTCCCATGACATCACACTCCTATGAATTTCTTCCTAAAAGAGTCTTCTTTCTCTTCTCCATTCTTATTCTGGCCTCTATTCCTCTCCCTTGGATGTGTTATGAGGTTTAGCCTTCCACCCTCTGCTTTTCCTTCTGTACACTCACTCTTTTAAAGAGTTCATCCAATCTAGAAACTTCAGTTATCAATATCACTTTTGAGCAGATGACTCCCAAATCAAAATCCCTATTGGAGACTTCTTAACCTTCTTTTTGATTTCTTTAGCTACCTTACACCCTGGGAGAATGTGGTATAGTAGATAGAGAGCTAGTCTTGAATTCAAAAAGATATGAGTTCAAATCCCACCTCTGAATCTTGGGACCATGGATCACTCACATAATTTCTCTCAGCCTCAGTTAACTTATGGGGCAGCTAGGTGGTGCAGTGGATAGAGCAGGAGTCTGGAGGACCTGAGTTCAAATCTCACCTCAGACACCTGACACTCACTAGCTATGTGACCTTGGGTAAGTCATTTAACCCCAATTGCCTCATCCTGGGTCATCCTGATGAATCTGTGGTCACTGGACTCAGATGGCTGTGGAGGAGAAGTGAGGCTGGTGATCTGCACAGCCCTCCCTCACTCAAAACAAAGTCATGTCATTATTTCTCTGATGGCATGGTCTTCTTCAGCAATGAAGGATGAACACACCCAACTACCTTACAGGACTTTCTACACTTGAATGTACAGCCTTTACCAATTTTCCCCTTACTGTCAATGGTACCACTATACCCTCAGTCTACCAATCTCACAAATTTGAAATGATCAAAAATAAGGAAAACGACATGTTTACTTTTCAATATGTTGCAACATGGGAAATGTGACCTTTCACCCAGAAAATGGAACCAACAACAAATGTCTACCATGACTCCATCACCTCTTGCTGATGTAATCCTTTCTTTCCAATCTCACAATCATTGCCCTTATTCAGAAGTCTTTCATGTGGATAGTTTACCAGCTAATCTCCTTTTCTCCAGCTCTTCTATCCACTTATTAAGATAATCTTCCTCAAATACTCTTTCAATGTCATTCATCTACTCAGAAACTTCCACCTCTGTCTGTCTACTATCTATACCTTATCTGCCCATCTTCACATCTCATTACTACCCGGCATCTATACTGCCGTTTAATAAGCAACTTCTGTGTTCCCATCTCCATATCCTTGCATATACCACATTTTCTGCCTTCTCTTCTTTAAAGGTCCAAATAAAATTCACTTTCTGAAGAAGTCTTATCTTCAGTAACTACTACCCCCACCCGCTGGCAGTTTGTTAGGTGCTGAGAATATAAACAAAATTCCCAATAACTCACTATAGCCACAGAGAAAGCCCTAAAGATAGTAAGGACAGAGAAGTTACCTGATGGTGATGGAATCCCTTGTCCCCTATGTGAAGGGTGTTCTTAATCCCACTCCAGGCCACAATATTATTTTACTTCCTCTCAAACCAGTTAGATCACATCCTCTCACTTTTTTGTTCACTTTATTAATACACGTAAATTTTGTTCCCAAACATCACTACACCATGTCGCCCCCACTCCAGTCATCATAGTCTTTCCCTCCCAATGGAATCTTGGATTTTGCCCACAGGAAGCCTGGCTCTGATGAGCAAGCTTTCACATTATCTTCCTGGAGTCAAGCCTGAATGGCACTTCCCAATCATTTCTATACTGTGCCACTATATGCATGGATCCTCTCCAACCCCACTTTCCAGATCCCTCTAGCGTTCTACCTTCCTCCATTCATATGTAAGTTCCTTGAAATCAGCATTTGACTGTCTTGCTTTATTTCTAATTCTCAGCACTAGCAAAGAATCTGGCACAAGAATCCTATTGCCTCCAGGAACAAACACTAAATGCTCTGTTTGACATGCAGAGCACTTCATAACCTATAGTCCCCTCCTACTTTTCCAGACTTCTTACACCTTACTCCTCTACACATACTCTTTGACCCAGTGACACCAGCCTCTTGACTGTTCCATGAATGGGACATGCCATTTCTCAGCTCCCCAGAATAATCTCTGGCTGCCCTTATTCCTGGAATGTTCTCTCTCCCTTCACTTCAACTGACCTCCTTGAGTTCCTTTAAATTTCAACTAAAATCTCACCTTCTACAGGAAGCCTTTCCTAAACCCTCTTAATTCCAATGCTTTCCCTCTTTTAATTATTTCCTATTTATCCTGTGTATAGCATGCTGTGTGTTTGTGTATGTTTGTGTGTGTGTATAAATATATATATATACATGGATGCACACATATATGTGTATGCATGTTTATGTATATATATTGTGTGTATATACATTATAAGCGTGTCTATATATGTACGTGAGTATACATGTGTATACATATATGTATATGTACGCATGTATGTATATTATATATGTATACGTATATACACATAGATACGTATACAGTTGTGTCCTACAATAGATCACAGGCTCATTTGGATGAGGAACTATCTTTTGCCTTTTTTTTGTATCTCCATCACGTAGCACAGTGCCTAGCACATAGTATGTTCTTTATAAATGTTTATTGAATTGAATCTGTTGAAAGCTCATGACTTCTCCCTAGTAATACATGAGACTACAAGAGAACCAACAAGTTACAATGACAACAAAGTAAATCTCAGATCCTTCTTTGGGGGCATTACTGCTCAAGGATTTAGTCAGCAAACAAATATATAATATCCTGTTTTCTTGGCCTCGGCTGGAAAAAAAACAGGCATCATGAGGCTTCAAAGGTATGGACTAAGGTCCAGTGAAGCTTGGTGCTGTGGGAATTGGGACAGCACAAACCTGAATGTGCCCTCTCAGATGTGCAAGCAAGTTATGCCTCAAATAGAAATTGGTTATCAGTTTAATTTGACATCTATTTAGGACTGTGAAGTTTGGCCTACAAAAAAAAATGGGTATCTCCAGTCCTCTTTTTTCAAATTCTATAAACTTTATATGTTCAAGGAAACTACTTACATAAAATCTTTCCTTTTAGTGTAGAAGATAACACTGGATGGGGAACCAGAAGACCTGGGTTTGAATCCCACTTTAGCTATTTACTACATCTGTCTCAGTTTCTCCATCTGCGAAATCAGGTTAATAAGACTTGCTCTAATTCCCTTACAATATTGTGAAGAAAGTACTTTACAAAGCCTCAAGCTTTATATTAATAGGAATAACTTCCCTTCTATGCTCTTCTTTTTATGGAAAACTATTTACACATCCAAAATAAGGTAAAGAATTAAAGCAATTGCTTAGCTAACATAAACCCCCTCTTTGAAAGTATACTTGCCTCAGTTATCTGGAGAGGTGAAAACAGACTTCTCCAGATAATTGTTCTGATTCTATAACTCAATTTATAATAAAATACAGTAACAGCCTAAAAAAACAGTAAATGATAGAAGTCTTGCACAAATATAATTTCTCACAAGATAAATTAGTATATTATCAATGGAATGTGCATGAAAATAATATGAGGAATTCTAGATTGGAAAAAGTTAAGCCTTGCATCTGTGGAAAGTTCACAATGACAAATAGATTTGATGGAATATAGATTTTAAATATATATGTATATACATATATATATATCATCATCTATAGATGAAGACTTTCCAGTTTGAAACATTTTAAAGAAATGGAGCTAGTTCATTGTATTCCCCACAATCTGTTCCACCCTTTAATTTCTGATGACATCATCAATCACCCACTTGCAACCTTACAATCTGGGAAACATCTTTGCCCTTTTCCTCCCTCTCACCCACCAACTTCCACAATCCAGTACATTGCCAATTCCTATTGATTCTCCTCCACAATATTTCTCAAATCCATCCCTTTCCTTCTACTACTACTACAAGGATCCTGGTGCAGATATTTTTCAATTCTCCTTTAAACTATTGTAATAGTTTCCAAATTTCTTCTAGTTTCTCCTTTCTCCATTCCATCCTTCAAACCCCTACTTACTTGAACTTCCTGACAAATCAAATTATTTCACTCCTTTGGAAAAGCTTTCAGGAGATTCCCCACTGCCTATCAAACAAACTATAAACTACTTATCCTTATACTCAAAGCCCTACAAATACTGGCTCCAACTTAACTTTTTTGACTTATCACATGATCTAGGATTTGAAAGTGACAAGATGTCATCAAGTTTATTGACAATCTCAGGGGCTCTTAACCTGAGCTCCATATACTTGCTTTATAAAAATATTTTGATAATTCTACTTCAATATAATTGGTTTCTTTTATAATCCTATGCATTCTATTTTATGAATTTAAAAACATTATTGTTCTGAGAAAGATTCCATAGACTTCACTGGACTGCTCAATAGGTCCATGACACTAAAAAGGGTGAGAAACCTTGCGCTAGATGGTCAGCAACTCATTCCTGAAGCAGGAATCCTTTGTACCACATTACCCCCAAAATAGTAGTCTAACCTCGGCCAAAGATCTCCAAATATGGGGAACCCACCACCTCCTGAGGCAGGCCGTTCCACTTTTATACAGCTCAGATTTTTAGAAAGTTTTTATTTATATTGAGCAGAAATATGCCTCTATAGCTTCCACTGATTGGTCCTAACTCTCCCCCCAGGGGCCAAGCAAAATAAACCTAATCCTTCTTCTACATGACAACCTTCCAAATAATTGATGACAGCTGTTACTCCCCTTCCTGTTCCTCTGGCTCCCCCCAACACAAGTCTTCTCTTCTCCAAGTCAAACATCCCCAGTTCCTATAACTGATCCTTATATGGTAAGGTTTCCATTCCCCCTACTATTCTAGTCACCTCCATCTGGACTTATTCCAGTTTGTCAATGTCCTTACTAAAATGTGATACCTAGAACTGATTGAAATAGGCCAGATGCTGTCTGACCAGTGCAGAATATAGTACCAATCCAACATCATCCTGTATGCATCTTCAAGGATGCATAATTTCATTGGTGTGGACATTTCCTCTAATACAGATTGAACCCCATCTGAACCTTAGTTGACAGTCTTTATGAATTTCACTGGCTGAAATACAACTTAGTGTGCTAGATTTGGAGTCAAATGATGTGAATTCAGATCTCACTTTCTGATATGTACTAACCCTGTGAGCCTAGGCAAGACACATAGCCTTTCTGAGCCTCTATTCCCTCATTTGTAAAATGAAGGGGTTGGAGTACCTGAACTTCAAGTTTACTTCCAATTCTAAATCTATAATCCAGTATTAACTATCTCTTATCAATGGTGTACTTATGCATGTCACCTAGGTCTTCATCCAAGCTATTAATTAAAATGGTGAGCAGAAGGGGATGGCTAGGTGGCACAGTGGATACAGCAATGACCCTGGATTCAGGAGGACCTAAGTTCAAATCTGGCCTCAGATACTTACTAGCTGTGTGACCCCGGGCAAGTCACTTAACCCCAATTGCCTCCAAAAATAAAAAATTAAAATGGTGAACTGAATATAACTGGAAAGCAGGCAGACATATGTGGCACTCCACTATAGACTTCAATCCATTTCTCACACAGTCAATAAGCACTACATGAATATATGCAAGGAGCTGGATATAAGAAGACAAAATGAAATACTTCCCTCAAGAAGCTTTTAGGCAGATAACATATCCATCATCATCCTTTGAGTCTGACCATTTAACAAATTTGGAGTCCACTAATTTTTAATATCAGCCAGCCCACATCACACATTGCTAGTTTGAGAACCTTTGTCAAATGCCTAGAGATGTTCAGGTACCACATCTGTCATATCTCAAAATCATAGATACAGGGTTAAAGGGACTTTCCATGCCATCTACTTTAACACCTTCATTTTAGAGATGAAGAAACAAGGGTCTAGAAATGTGAAGTGAATTTCCCTAGGTTATATTAGTGGTACATAGCAGAGCCTGGATTTCAGGAGTTCTCTGACTTCACATCCATTTGTCTTTTCAAAGACACATTTTTCTACCTGATGACTCTATGTATAAAAGAAAATGAAATTAATCAGACATAAATCATTTTAAATGAGCCCAGGCAGCCTCGATCGATCACCAGTCTTTTCTAAGTGTTAGTAAACTGCTCCTAGAATAATTTATTTTAACATTATGCTTATAATAGAAGGCAAACTAATTGGTCTGTAGTTTGAATAATGTACCATCAATCTCCTTTTGAATTCTGAGACATTTGTCCCTTTACATTGCTTTGACACTTCTCCTATTCACCATAATTTTTCAGAGATCACTGAAAGAAACCCAGAAATCACCTGTTCACATTCGCTACCATTGGATTACAATCTCCTCATGGCTCTTTTTGTTGTATCTTTCCCTGACACCATTTCTCCTTGATGGAGAAAACATGCAAAAGGAACAGCTTTCTTTCTCTTGTCCATTGTCATCATTCTTTACCCAAGATCCTGCTCCTTGTTTGATATTCCTTTTGTACTCAGCATGGATTTTTTAAGTTCTTTTATATCCTTATTATTTATCACAAACCTTAATTCATTCTGGGCTTTAATATTCAATAGTCAATAAATGTTTATAAAGCACCTACTATGTGCTAGGCATTGTGCTAAGTACTAGGGATACAAATAAATTTTTTTAAAAGAAAATAAAAAAGAAACAGTCCCTACCCGCATGGATTTTGCAGTCTAATGGGGAAGACAGCACATAAAAGGAGGCTGAAAATGGGGGAAAAGGGGAAAAAGGAGGGAAGATATCAGATCTGAGAGCATGGTGAAATCAGTCAGAGAAATGACAAAGTAATGCAGCCAGGGGAGAAATAAGATGTCTGAATTGAGCTCTCTCCTTAAATGGAAATTCAGAGTTCATAACTCCACCCTCCAATCAGAGAGTCAAAGGTTAGTGTCCCAAGGCTGATGAGATTTTGCAGGATGATGAGATTATTCCAATAATGAGCTTCTTGGGACCTGGTGGAGAAGTCAAGAAAGTCCCAAAGTAGTGCACTGGCATAGATTATTCTTGTATATCACTTCTCAGTTTGCTGCCCTTGTTTCCAACTTGTATATATCCTCAGATTCTGTGTTGACTGATTATTTCTTATAGTAGTGTCCTTAATGTACTCTATGAGCTAACCATTATCATCACTTGTTATCTCCCAGGTCTAAAAGTCAATTTTCTCCCCTATTTCAATGCATTGAAATCCCTTTTTTCCTTTATGGTTCAACTTAGGTTCCACTTTGTCAAAAGCTTCTTTGATTTCCCCTAGCTAGAAGTGATCTTTTCATTTTCAAACTATTCATAGTATGGTTGGGTCGGGGGGAGGGATTGCCCTTATAACATTCTATATTTAATATAGTCATTTTTGTCTTGGGTTTTTTAGTAGCCTTGGCATTTCTTGGGGGCTGTAATGTACTTTGTTTTGTCTCTGTCACCTGAATACCTAGGAGAATACCTTGACATCACTTACTTCATCATCATGATCTTCATCACTATAATATTTATGTAGTGCTCATTAGATGACAGGCACTATGCTAAATGCTTTATAAATATAATCTCTTTGAGCTTCATAACAACTCATCCCCATTTCACAGTTAGAAAGCTGTCAGACAGATGTTAAGTGACTTGCCTATGGTCACAAAGTTAGTAAGTGCCTGAGGCCAGATCTGAACTCAGGTCTTCCTAACTCCAGACCCACTGCGCTATCCAGTGCACCACTTAGTTGCTCCTAAAAAACCCCATTTTCTATTCTTTTGGAACAATGTAGATACTTTTTACAATGCAGCTCATAACCCTTCCATGACTTCTCACCCTTTGCAGTTTTATGTGTCTGTACATAAATTCTTCATGTAAGATTCATCAAATATCCTACAGGTCTTTTTCTCATTCTTTACAACCTAAGGGATAGCATCATAACTCTTTACCTATAGCATCTGCTTTCCTATTCTCCCTATGACCAGTCAACCTCCTTTTCTAGTCATATGCATGTGACTGTGTATATAAATATTTATATATGTATATATGTGTATGTGTATTTGTATATACATATATATGCATTCATGATAAAGTTTTTTACATTTCTCATATAAAAGTCATTACAGTAACATAATGCAACCCACTTATGCCAACCACATATCTTTCCTTTGCCCTTTGAGCTCTCTGTAATTTTGTTTCTTTTTAGATTAAAGTCATCACAGAAAGAATATCATTGTTAAAGGGATATTTTTTTTCAGAGCAAGCAGCTTGGGATCTATTAAGATAACCAGAGAGTTAGGACAGTTGAGCTCCTAGAACAGGAAAATAGTAGCTAGAGATGAACAATGAATGGGGTGCAGCATTGAATAGCCAGAGATCAGACTGGATTGCACTGTGCAGTACCTTTAATGATTCCAAGTTTCTCCTTAAAACAAATATCCATCTTTTTATTTCTAATGTATTCTGGTGGAGCTGTGTGATTGTGATTCATGGGTCCCATAATCTCTAAAGAACTAAAGGTAAGGGTTAGCATATTAACAATAAAGAATCATGCTGAAGGAGTAGTACAAAGGATATTATCAGATAAAGGTATAAATGTAAAAGTATCTGGTCCCTCATGGAAGTAATTGATGGACAGGCCTCCTGATGCATTGATAAACGTGGTCCACTGTTAAGAGATGTAAAAGAAGGCTCATAGTACATTGGATGAGCCTTTAAGGAGGATTTATGGGAGGACATGAGCAATTTACACAAACTGAAAAACGTCTGAATAGGTTGTGATCTGCACCACTGGAATGAGTGCCAGTATCAAAGACATCAAAGATCTATCAAAATGACACATTTCTGAGAAGTTTCTTTAAAAAAAAAAAAAGATGACAATGATTTTAGTCTATGCCCCATATAGTTTGCTTAAATAGGTCAGGTTGGAACTTTTCTTGTCTTATACAATGTCTTCTTATGTTTATCTTTTCTTCTAATTTTCTGTTGACTTTGATCTTTGCTCTAAGCAGTCTATGATCTAAGTTCATCCTGACAGCTGGTTTCCAAATGACGTATCTAACCAATAATCCTCTCTCTTTTAAAATACATTCACATTCATTTACATGATATCATCTGATGCTTATCATGTCTTGTGAATACCAGCTTCCTAATTAAAGAAAGAATTCCATTTTTAGACATGACTAATGTGGGAATTTGTTTTACAGGTCAATACATATTTGTTACGAGGATTTTCCTTTTCTTTGTTTTCTATTCAGTTGGAAGATTACCAAAAGGGAGATATATGCTTGCAAAAATGAAGAACAAATGAAAGGAAATAATAAAGAAGGAAGTGAAACTTCCACCCCCCCCCAAAAAAAATAAAATAAAGTATTGCTAATGTATAGGCCTGAAACTTCTGAGTAGTTTATAAGAATTTGATCACTTTCATTTCTGATTTGTAACTATATTTTCAAAAATGTTGCGTTCTTCCCATTTCTACATTTTTACATTAATATTATCAAGCATCAAGGGATAGCTTCATTGAGTTTAGTGTATCATGTCAAGTCATTGATAAAATTTCTCAACTGTTTCATCCTCTTCAGTGGATGATGGTACAGAAGCTAAAATCCTCATTTTAGTGGTTGTTTTGCGTTGTCTATAATGTATGAAGAAAAGCCACTACCAAGATAATTTCTTCAGAAAGAACTGTTGTTTGACCTTTTTTTTAAAAGGACCAATGACTCCTGTGGGTGATGTCTTGACTTGCTCATGAATTGGATTTAAGCGAGGCAGAGCTTCGCCAAGTCATCAGCCTCTCTTCTCCTGAGTCCCTGAAGTCAACGGGTAAGGCAAAATGATGATGGCCCAGGATGCAATGACTGACTGACAAAGCTCTAAGCACTCCACAATGCCTGCTTCAGCTACCTTCATGGCTATTGGAACAAATTGTTCTCATCTGTCCATTCCATGATGGCAAGTCTTCATATGCTTGGGGTAGACATCCTTGAATTCACCAACAAGTTTGAGGTCTGTCGTTTACTCTCAACCTAAATTAGCCATCTGCTGAGATGGTTTACCAGAGTGTGACTGCTGCTCATGCTACAGTTTCTTGTACTCACAGGTAAGAATTGAGTGAATCAGGTGGATACCAAAGGTGAATAAGCAGTCCTCCAAAGGGTAAGGAAAGAGTAAGCACTTAACAAATGATTTAGGATTTTAATTGAATCAAATAAAGCATCTGATAAAAATAATCATTCAATTATGCTGCAAATTAAATAATCTCCTCCTTTTGACTAAAGGAGGAGATATAAAGAACTAAATTATGTGATTTCAGACTCAATTTCAGAAGGGCATCTGCTATATGAAAAAAATGTGAAAATTTAATAGAGGCATATAGTGCCTCTATTAAAGTCCCACTCCAGTTCTACCTCATGGTTTGAAGATGACTTTGAATTCCAAAACTCTGAAGGTTTGAAAAGGCAGGCTTTGCCACATTATATGAATTTGAAAGAATCTGAGTATGGATTTGATAATGAACTACATGAGTTTTAAATTCAGAAAAGCTCATCACCAGGAGACTGGGCCAACACAGCAACTTATGACAACCATCTACTCAAACTATTTATGATAATGACCATCTACTTAGAGGCTTACAACTTAATTCACCAAAGAGAATTTGTCACTCCTTCAGAATTCTCCTTGGACCCATAGGGGAGTTTATAACCTCAAATGACACAGGACACTCTGGAGCCTCATCTTATTCATAAATTGAATAACATCAATGCCTAGCAATGCCACCCAGTAGTTTAAGAGAGAAAGAGAGAGAAAGAGAGAGAGAGAGAGAGAGAACAAATCACTCACATGCTTTATATAGTAAGTACTTCAAGCCTTGAGATTATATTCATAAAGACATTTCCACTGAGAAGTAATGAACCCAAAAGTTAGGGTCAATTTCTTTGAGTAATGAATGAAATGCTTAAAGGTGGATGCTAAAAAATTTTAAATTGAGAAGAGTGATGAAAATCACAGCAGATGCTACTCAGTCTCTTAGTCAGTGAATCAACAATCATTCAACACATATTTCTGGAGTACCTGACCTTTGTCAGGTGCTATGATAGGCATTTGGGGGATTACAAAGGAAAATAAGACATGGTCTCTGAATTGAAGGTATGTACTACCATCTAATAGTTTCTAAAGTACTTTGCATCCATGATTTTCTTTGATTTTCAAGTTAACCCTATGTATAAAATATTACAGTATACATAACTGGCTAAGTATAGAGGCAGTACAAAGGACTGTATTTGGAATTAAGAAGATATGGGTTCGAATCCCACTTCTAACTCTTATTAGCTCTGTGACCACGGCCACATCATTTTATATCTCTAAGTATCAAATTCTTCATCTGTTAAATGGGGATACTTGTAATAATAATATGATAATATTATAATATTTTACTCACTGGGTTAATTTCAAAATCAAATAAAATCATGATGTAAAGCACTTTAGAAACTTTGAAACACTAGATAGATGCTAATTATTGGAATTATTATTATTATAAACTAAACTCAGCCTCAACTAGCTCAACATTGACTATGTCTCTCAAGATGTGAAGAGAGTAGATCATAGCTGGTTTAATCAGATATTTTTTCCGTTCTCTAAAATCATCTTCTCTGTTATTCTATTTCTTCTCTAACTTAGCAGATTAGTGGCTACAATTCTTACTTCTTATTCCAGAGTCCTATGTACACTGCTATGCCTGCCCTTTTGACAAAAGGAGGAGATAAAACAAACTAAATCATGAGATTTCAGACTCAATTTCAGCATCTGCTATATGAAAAAAAAAAATGTGAAAACTCATTTTAGAACAGTAATTCTCTGACCTGATGTCAATTTTGAAGGTTTTAATTACTTGACTGACTAGCCAAAAAGCACAGTTTCACTGAAACATATTCAGCAAGTTTTATCTCTTATGAAAATTGAGGCTCTAACTAAGTAACAGTTGCTAAGGGATTTGGAATGGAGATTAGCATAGATTTGGATAGCACAAATGGCCCTTTGTGCATAGTAAATGACTTCTTTTCCATTACAAAAATTAATATCTGTGTTTGTGAAGCATACTAAGAGTAGTCTGAAAATACACTGAACACAAAATAAGCTAAATATAATAATCTGCCACTTCAGGCATTGGTTCCATTGCATAAAGTCATAAACATTAATTTCATTGATTGAATCTTTAATCTCTAGCTTAAATCCTGCTGGATTGTCAAGTTGGGGGATAGAAAGAGGAAGAGAGGGAGGTGGGAGAAAGAAAGGGAGGGGGAGGAAGAGAGAGAGAAGGAGAAGAAAATGATAGAGGAGAGAGGGGGAGAGAGATAAATAGAAATAACTATAAACATATTGACAGACTAGACGAGATATCAAACAAATGGTCCATGAACTGGCTGCATCGTGGTCTACAACACTCTGAGCGTGATGGCATCAGATTAAAATGTAATTGAGAAATATTTCACAAAATAAATAAAAATAGAACATAGATGTTAGCATGTGATTTACTAAATCAACATGTAGCCCACAGGGATCCTTAGGTACCGTTTAATGGTGCCCATTTCTATTTGAATTTGACACCACTGGGCTAGTCTACGTCAGCGTCTGTCTAAAGGCATATCATCACCTGAACAGTGTGTTTCTTTCCGTGCAGATTGAGTCATTTTTTTACAGTGGTTAGATTGGGTAATCTTTTTCAAGTGACTGTAGATTTCATTGGGTAGATTTTGCATGGAGGCTGAGATGCCCAGAGGAATTATTACCTTGTTATAAGCAAATATGAACATTTGGAGACTCTCATTATCAACAGGATATTCATCTTCTATTTGGATTTTCTACAAGACAATCTCTATGAAATAAAAAAACACATAGAGGAAAATTTATTTCCCTGTTCTATGCATCTTTGACAACAATATTCAGTGAAACATTAAATAACATTGTCTTATGGTCACATCTAGCATAAAATCTTGTATGATTTTACCATATGTATGACAGACACCTTCTTGGAGAAAAGCCTCTGAAATTTCATTTTGTTCTGCTAAGTCAAATGTTCCTTAGATGTCAAATACTAATGGATACATTGGAATTTTATGGGGTTTTTTTGCAACTCTCATCCAGGTGAGTTAATCTAGAGATGAAGACATGCTACAGAAGGTATTGTCTGATACAGAACATCAACTGTGAAAGTCAGTCTATTTCATTCTCATATTTTCATCAGTCATAATGTAGATTCAAAGGATAGTCTCAAAAACATATTATAGAGACAAGAATATAATAATGTGGAAGCTGACTTCTTTGTTGCCTTTTTAAAAACTGCACCATCAATTATCTTTCTCATTAAGTTGAAATTTTCTTTCCATACACATTTCTTAAAAATTGTCTTTTTACTTTTTAAAATTTTGTTGCTTCCAGTACAGACTTTTTTTGTATGTATTTCATCCAATTCAGATTCACTTCCCAACTTCATTTTCTAAGTACCACTGCTTGTACCCCATATTAAACAGATCCCAAGGATGAGTACAGAAAGGTGAGAGAGACAGACAAAGAAAGACAGAGACAGAGAGAAAATAAATAGATCTCTTTAGGGAAAAAGGAAAAGAACCTATGTGTTCTAAAATACTTAGAGCAGCACTCTTCATGTTAGCAAAGAACTGGAAACTACAGGGTTGCTCATCAATTGGGAAATGGCTAAACAAATTATGTTATATGATTGTGATGGAATACTACTGTGCTAAAAGAAATGGATGAGCTCAATGATTTTATAAAAATATGGAAAGACGCATCAAATAACGAAGAGCAGAATGGGTAGAACCAAGAGAACATTGTATATAGTAACAGCAATATTGTTTTAAGAATGACTTGGAGCAAATAAGTGATTTTGTCTATTATAGATACTCAAATTGACTATGAAAGACATATGAAGAAAGTTGCTATATACATCCAGAGAAAGAAATGATAAAAGTATGGACAGAATAATTATACATACATATATGTGTGTATATATATACATGTATGTATATGTATATATGTATGTGTACATATACACATACACACACCAATTTGTGTAGAATGGTAGCCATCCTAAGGTTGGGGTGGGAAAGAAGGAAAAAAGGGAAAGAAATTTACATAATAATTTCACAATATATTTGAAAGGAACAGCAAGTTTGCCTAGTAGATTTGCAGTTTCATGTGCCATCATCTTTTTCACTGTAATGTTATAGAAATATTTGTTTTATTCCATAAATTAAAAATAAAATTAAAAATATTTTTTAAAAAAGGAAGTGTGTAGTAGAATAAGTCATTCTTGAAGGAAGCCTCACTTTCTAAGCTTCAAAGTGCTATATATATGTGAGTTATTCTTGTTAGTATGGTGCAGATTTCTGTGTCTCCACAGGTTTCTACTGAATTTCAGTTTTGCTCCAGTGCCCATTATGAACATCTGATAACTTATACCTACATTACTATATTTTTTAAGCCCCTAAAAACTTGCCACCCTTAGGCAATAGTATCTTTATCAGCAACCAAAGCTATTAAGAACAGTTATGTGATGCAAGGCATTTTATCTGGTATCAATCAAGAAGTAGTAAAGTGTTTCAAGATTGATTACTCAAAATCAATAACAGAATAGAAGTCAACATGAATCATTGGAATCATGGGATAGGTTTCCCTTAGAGGCACAGTTGTGATATGACAGTGACTTTAAACATTTAAGTCCTTATATATCATAAAACTATTAGTGGTTTCAACAATTCAATACATCAAAGAACTTATTAAGTACTTAATATCTGCCTTGCACTGTATAAACACAGGAACAAAAAGGGAAAAAAATGAACAATTTCTGCTCTCAAGAAACTTATATTCTCCTGGAGGAAACAACATGTACACAGATAAGTAAATGCAAAGCAGTTTGGGGGGTGAGAGCTGTACTAAGAGTTAGGGGCCATCAGAAAAGACATCGTATAGTCTATAAGAGGTGACATTTGTTTACTAAGGACATAACCCTGTGTGTCTAACGTTGTGATAGCTGCTATGGAAGGAGAAATATAAAGTAAGAGGTGAAAAGCCTATTCTCAAGAATTTGGGGAGGAAGGATATATATATATATATGTATATATATATGTGTGTGTGTGTATGTATGTATGTATATGTATATATATGAGAGAGAGAGAGAGAGAGAGAGAGAGAGAGAGAGAGATACCTGAAACAATGAGAAAGTAACATGATATCTCCTAAAGTGGTATTTTGGGATGATGTATCTTTGTTTTATTTTGAACCTTCCTCAATATTTTACGGTATCAAAGGCTGGGGAAGATTACCTCCCCAATAATGCATACTTTAGACCATGAAATATTATTTGATCCTAATATGTATGAAATTCTTGCCTTCTATGGAAGAAAAAGAATGGTTCTGTGATGGCAAGATATTATAAGGTCTAATGACAGAATTACAATTTAAAGAGGGAGACAGGATAGCATAACAGCAGAAATTATACTTAGACACTAAAACTTCTATTTTGATCCCAATATGATTGCTGACTGGTGATATATTTGAAAAGGGACAACTTTTTAAAAATGTTTAATTTGTGCCTCAACTTTTCCAACAGAAAAAAGAGGAAAATGATCAAAGGTAATACTTTAATGCCTTGTGACTATATGTCCTATTTCATAGGTTTGTCAGGAGAATCAACTAGCATAAATCTTTGCAAGCAAAATACACATTGCTTAACCTACTTTGCCTTATTTGATTTTCACAAAAAACCATTAAGATAAGTAAAATTACTCCCATTTCACCAATGAAAATAGGGAGACCCAGGGAAATTCAAGGACTTTTCCAAGGTCAAGTAAACAGTAAAAGGCAGAGCCAATATTTTGACTCAGATCTTTCAACTATTATCTGAGAAAATAGTTTGGACCAAATAGGCAGAACACTAGATTTGGAGTGAGAATTCCTCAGTTACTTACAATCGTATGACTGCACATAAATCACTTCATCTATTCCATCCTCCGTTTCCTAGTCTATAAACAGGAGATGATAATATTTGAACTACCTACCTCACTGGGTTGTGGTGAAGAAACTATTTTATGAACTGCAAAATGCTATATTTAAAAAGTGAGTTATTCACAATGCCATGAAATATTTACAGTAATAATAATAATGAAAATACAGCCCTTGGAACCTCAGAGGAATATTGAAGATTAATGATGTTATAAATGTGAACTCTGTGTGAATAGCCCAAAGGAAAAGTTGAATATAAATCCAAGGTGTTCTAAACATACAACAAACTGCATTTTAAGGAACAACTACATTGTTTGAATAAAATGTCCCCTAGTCCAGAAGTTCCTACTTGAAACTCTAGAAAAATGCACATTCGTCTGTCTGGTTCAACCACATTCATATCTGCTATGCAAGAGCAATTCTTCCATGTGTTTTAGGTTTCCACTGGGAGATATTGAAAAGTCTTGTTTCAGAATATTAAATCTAGTTAAAATGGAACTTTGTCTCTCAAATCCTCACTATTGTTCCCAGAATTATCCTTATTCCTTCCGAAAAAGATAAATGGGTACAATTGTCCATTCGAAAATCCAACATAATCAAAAGAAAAGTACTTCCTCACTAATTCCCATCTCCATAGAAACAGCTCAGCTCCTCAAGCTTCTTGTCCACATACATTAGTTAACATAGTTTTGTGATATTAGGCAGTCAGAGCAAGAAGCCTGCATTGTCTCACACCATGGCATTTTGAAGGGTGGCTTTTTAGAACAAAAGGGAAAAAAAAACATTTACCACATTTGTCTAGTTGCCGCCACATTAATTTTAATTCCTTCCTAAATTTTTATTTTTTTTCTGGTTCCTTAGAACTTGCCTGAACCTAAGGAAAATATAAATCTGCCAATTATCAAAATGTCCTTAATTGTGAATATTCTTTGTCTCCTATTTAGTATTAAAGGATGCCTCAGAATAGTCACTGTCAATGACCCCAAAACATATATTTTTCTTTGGGAGAATAAGTATATTCTAACAATATTGTTACCAAATTATGAGAATTTCTACCTCATAAATGAACAAATCACTCAAGTGCTGGGCAGCAGCTAAGTATCTTCTATTATTCTATCTTACTGGCATATTACATCGTTTTATTCTTGCCGATCGCCTACTATTTGGGGCTGTAATGGTGAGTAGATAGAATCCAAATGAAAGACACTTATCTCAGTGGTTAATTGGATTCCAAAGTGCCAATTGAACCTCAGACGCAGTTGTCAGAGATCCAAAGAAACCTATTACTTCCACAGAATTGATCAAGAATCATCCAACCAGAATATCTGGCTCTGTGTAGTTCATAGAATTTTAGCATCAGTGGGGTCTATAGGGATAACATAATGCAATTCCCTCATTAGCCACAAAATTTAACCAGTTTGGTCAAGACCACAAATCTTGTTCCTGACAGCTGAAATTAAAATTAAGTCTACCTAAGATCCAATGCAACACTCTACCTTTTCACTAATTTGAGTTGTAATCTTCATCATCTCCTATAGACAATTTCTATGGTGATTTTTTTTTGTCTTTTAATGAGAATTTTAATTTAGGGAATACAGCTTGTGATTTTTATCCTCGTAGGGAACTTACAGTATAGAAACTCCCTCCACTGGTATAGATCTGCAACTCTTCTTGTGTGAGGACCTTAGAACTTAGGATGTGCTAATGTTCACACCATTAGTGAGTACCAGGGAAAGGACTTGAACACAGATCATATTCACTCCTAACTCAGCACTCTCTCAATGAGGCCATGTCCCTCTCTTGTTCATGTACTATCTCTTTGAGATAATGCCCTACGGAGCAGGTTAGTGGTGAGAGGAACCCACAAAGTATTTTTGTGTGAAAGGAAAACATTACATGAATTTTCAAAAGATGTAAAGTATTACCATTATTAGAGATGAATATGTTGATACCTTAAAGGAGTAGGAAAAGAATTTCAACACAATTTGAAAAAATTCGCATATTAAAGAAACAGTTTTCAACTGAGGTTTCAGCAGTTTGGGACAGAAAATTAGCTGTAGCATAAATATAAAGACTCAACATTCTGAATGATGAAGAACAGATGTATCAAATAGCTTCAGTGGCAACAATCTTGTGTGGCAAACCAAGTTAAATTATAATTGGGATTATTTAACAAAATAAATGAAAATACAATAGAACAGAGAAAATGTTAACGTGTGGTTTTCTAAGTTAATATATGGCATACAAGAATTCTTATATATGACTTAGTGGTCATTTCTATTTGAGTTTGATACCTCTGTTGCAGAATGATGCTTTACTTATATAGGAACATTTTGATGGCCTAAAGGAGCACAGAAAAAACTTTTGTTTATTTTAAAATGGAAAGATATGGATACAAAGAAATGTATTTTCAAGTACACCAAAGGAAATGTTGGATGATGTTGAAAACTTCAGAGCTATAAGGGATTATTGCACCTCTTCTCATCTACATGAAATTACTTTATGATTAAAGAGAGCATAACATTTTTAAAGAGAAATTACGTAACTCTTTGGAGGATGAAGTATGATTTTAAATGAGCTATCAATGTCATATGACAAATGGGATAGTTGTTACCCACAGAGAGTCAAGAAGTTCTTATTTAAGCCACTGAAGAAAAAGAAATCTGAAATAACCCTGGAGAAAAAAAGAGAATAAGGGAGGTTGTTAATGAGAAAAGTTTAGTTAAGACGAAAAAGATAGAAAAGCTCCATGGCTGGAGTGATGGCCCCTAAAAGTAGTCAGCTTACAAAAGGCTTCCACTGAGTAATTCTTAATTGGTAGTAGAAAGAGTTGATTTCAAATTGCCTGAAAAACGCCCAAGTGTGGCCAGAATTAGATTAAAATGTAATTTAGAAATGTTTAATAACATAAAATAAAATGCAAAATAGATAATATTATTTGTGGTTTTCCAAGGCCTTGTGGGTATCTATTTCTATCTAAAATTAAACTAAGTGGCACAGTGGGATACAGCGAGGGTACTAGAGTCAGGAAGACTTGAATTCAAATCAAGCCTGAAACACTTATTAGCTGTGTCACCACAGGCAAATTCACTTAACCCAGTTTGCCTGTTTCCCTCATCTACAAAAGGAACTGGAGCAGGAAATGGCAAACTACTCCAGGATCTTTGATAAGAAAACCACAAATAAGGCCATGAAAAGTAGGGCACAAATAAAAAGCTTCCCCTGCTACCCGCTCTGATTTAAGAAGGAAAAGAGTGGGGAAAACAGATTTTATGTTCTGATGAGCTAGCAAACTAGGTTTGTTTTTTGATTTAAAAATTCATCTTGAGCTGTAGTGAACAACACAATATTGGAGTGAGTATAACTGAACTGGTCTATACAGCACAAAGATGTTTTATCTGATAAACTTTACAGTTCTCTACTGTTCATATTAAAAAGTAAAACTTTCTAAATTCCCTTTTAAGGATGATTGCAAGTTGAAAGATGTTGTGAATGCTACATTCAGGCATAGAAGAGAAGAGGATTATCCCAGCTAGAAAGTGATAAGAACCAATAGAAAAACAGGAAGCAGAGAAGTAGTTACATGCTGCAAATGTTTTTCAATGGACCAATGACATCAAAACTTGCAATCCAGTGTTGCAAGTTATCCCAAGTCCATGACTTTTTCTCCCTCAGTGTGCTTAACTGCCAGATAAATGTGTAGTCATTCTCCTCCACAGGCAGAGTGCATTTTGGGGAAAGTGTGACTCATTATATATGGATTATAATATTTAATGATTTATGCACATGCTTTGTATGGGATCATTTATGATATTTTTCACTATTACTCAATTTTTTAATATCTGTAATATTTTAGTATCTAAAAGCGCTATATTCAATCAATGAGCGAATAAACACATGCCAGTACCAGGCTAAGTGCAGAGGATACAAAAAGTAACCAAAGATAGTCACTGACCTCAAGGAGATTACAATCTAACATGCAAACAAATATATTCAAAGCAAGCTATAAGCAAGGTAACTAGGAAATAACAGAAGAAAGGTACAGAATTAAGTAGTGAGTGAGGCTAATTAGAGAGTATCCACATGCCTAGATGATATATAAGAAGACTCTACTAGTGGGCAGTGACCATCCTCCTCATTTCTATTCCACTGAGAATGCTTCTCATGATAAAAAATGAATTGATTTCTGTTATATGGAGAGCGAAAGCTGAGCATCGTAGTACCAACCAGGTTTAATATACTCTCAAGTTCTCTCTTTGACTTCAGCCGAAACATAAACTGCCAAAATTACTGAAAGAGGATATTCCTGTGGGATCTTGGATCCAGAAAAATAGTTATTTGCCAGGGTCTAAAGGATTCTGATGTTAGTGAGAAAGGAGAAATATTCACAGAGGTGCGACATATAGCAGAGAGATAACAATATGCTTAAAGGAATGAGTGAAGGCAAAGGTTTAAGAACAGCAAGAAATCAAAGGTAACTTTAGTTTCCTGTCAAGACAATGCTTTGCCTGAGACACATATTTGTTGGAGGTAAAGTGTGTCAAAAAATTACTAAAATAAAATGAGTAAATACTTTCATCACCGAATTAGAGAATCACAGAACCTGAGAGCTGGAAGTGATCTCAGTAGCTCTCTAGTACAAGTCATAGTCAGAAGGAATCCTGGTCATACTGTAATTGACAAATGATCATTTACCCATATCATGAAAGGCAACTTGACACATTGAATCTATTGTTACCACTGTTATTCAGGAGTTTCTCTTGTGTCCAACTCTTTTTGACCTCATTTGGGATTTTCTTGGCAAAGATACTGGAATGTTTTGCCATTTCTTGCCCCAGCTCATGTTACAGATGAGGAAACTGAGGCAAACAGGGTAAGTGACTTGCCCAGAGTCACACAGCCAGTAAGTGTCTCAGGCCTGACTGCAGGCCCCATGCTCTATCCCATTGTGCTACCTAGCTGCCCTGACATATTAAATAGTTTGACAGTAATTTAATAAAGGGCAAGAAGTGCTTTATTCAGATCATTGATAAAAATATTAAATCAGTAAAGACTCCTTTCTAAGTTGATTTTGAAGGAATGAATCCATAAACTGTTTTGTTTGTTAATAGTGCTCCCTTTAGCACCATCTTATTACTAGTGCTATCCTAAGATAGAATTGAATCTATTCTGGTAGCTACAAAATATTAAATTATCTAAGGGAAGACTTCTAGCATGTTTCATAGATTCCCGAGAAGATTTATGGAAAAAAATTCAGAAGGAGTCACATAGGCTGAGAAAGCATAAAGGAACAGTCAGTCTTCCCTAACAATGGCAGCCGTACCCATGTTGAAGTATCTCACACTAGTCTATGAGAAAGATCTCAGATGGATTTATACGGGGTATCCCAAATGTCTTAATGGACTTTGGAGCTTTAAGAGCTTAAAACTGCACTAGGACTTTTGGGATACACCATATGTCAATCACAAAAATATGATAAAGAATCAGTAATTGGCAAAGGTAGAACCAACCACTTGTCAAATGTGGAAATTGACCAATGTATGTGTCTCTCACTTCACACAACAAACTAGTTCCTGAGAAGTCTTGCATCAAGTGACTTTGTATATACTGAATCATTTCTCTATTTATTTACATGAAAATCCCAGAAATCTGTTTCATGACATTCATTCTGTGCCTCTCCCTTTCCTGACACAACAATCTGCTACGATTGTTGTTTTTTCCCCACATGGGGCTGCCCCAACGTAATTAGGTCAATAGTTTGCAAACCTTTTTCTGGGAGTCATTTCCTTGGAAGATGTGTTTAACATACTGTACAATAAACAGAATCATAATTCCTATCAAAGGTTGGGGTTTTTTTTGACGAAATGGATTGCAAAACCTTTTTTATGTTTCCTAAGACTGACAGTATATAAGTAGAAAAAGAAATAGTTGACTGGGAGTAGGGAGTGGAGGGGTGAATGTGTGAAAAGGGAGGAGGGAAGGAGAAGAGTCAAGAAAGCATTAAGTAGAAGGCAGAGTGGGAGGTAGAGGGAACAAGTGAAGAGAAACTCACAAAAAGACAAAGCAAAGTCTTTCTTAGAAAAAACTCCTGCAACACAAAAACTCTCAAAGTTTACCTTATCTGTAAGTTCAAGTAGGGGGCAGTTTGGTGGTGCAGTAGATAGGGTGCCAGACTGGGAGTCAAAGAGGCTCATCTTCCTGATTTCAAATCCAGCCTCAGACATTGGCTGTGTCACCCTGGGCAAGTCACTTCACTCTGTTTGCCTCAGTTTCCTCATCTGTAAAATGAACTGGAGAAGAAAATGACAAACTACTCCAATATCTTTGCCAGGAAAACCCCAAATGGGGTCACAAAGAGTAAGACACCACTGGGAAAAAATGACTCAATGACAACAAAGTTCAATTGCCTGATTGAGTCATCGTTAGCCATACTATCCTAAAATAAAGTTTAATTTTCCAAAAGCTAGTTTGTTCCTCTTTAGAAAATCCTTCAACTGTGTAAAAAGAAGATTTTTTTAGAGTTAAAAGAGATCTTAATGATTGTATAATCCCATCCTCTTTCCAAAAATGAGGAAACCAAGGCTAAAAGAGATATAGAGACTTCTTAACATCATACAAGTAGCAGAGGCAGGATCTGAACCAAGATCTATTTAAATCAAAACTAGTGCTGTTGACATTATATTATGTTGCTGAAGAAGCAAACAAGTTTCTCCTGAGAAAATCTATTAGAGATAATCCATTTGCTTTACGCTTCCAAAATAACAGGATATGGCACCTATTGCTGACCCACAGGACCCAACTCAATGGTACCTTACAAGGTAGGCGCACCTAGGGCAGTTAGTGGTGCAGTGGATAGAGTGCTGGCCTTGCAGTCATGAAGACTCATCTTCCTGAGTTCAAATCCAGCTTCAGAAACTTCATAACTATGACCCAGGGTAAGTTATGTCACTCTATGACAAAATGAGCTGGGAAGGAAATGGCAAACCACTCCAGATCTTTGCCAGAAAAACGCCAAATAGGGTCATGAAGCATCAGATACCCCCTGAAAACTGACTCAACAAAACAACACAATATGGTAGGAAGATAAATTAATGAGGACTTTTTTCATGGTTCACGGGCAGTCTAATCACATTATTACCACATCTATTTTAAAACCAATACTTTTAAAGCAATTTTAAACCGTGTTGTTGAAGTTATAAACAAGGCATCATTATGTAAGGCATGATTATACCGTGATGCTTTACAAGTCACCTGAGAAAAGAAATCTCATTACTTGCTAGTCACTTCTTAATTAAATATAGTTGTTTAGCACTCCTTTTCTGGCATCTTTCAAGTTTATAACTAATTGATTTTCTTGAGTAAAGTATCACAAATTCAGAGAGAGATTGGTTTGTTTCTCAATAGATCTTGTTAAATTTTATGCAGTAAGTTTTGTAGCAACAATGTTTCAAGAGAAAGGACATTTTTCTGATTAAGGCATTTTTGTTTTTTATGGAATGCGCTCATGAAACAGTGTCTACACTTAGTTATTCCATTTTACCTTTTGCTAATTCTTCAGTAACTGTATCCTCTATTTTGTTTCCTATCCCTCCTATCTGGGCTTAGTCTTTGAAGAATAACCAGACCAAATCACAATCGTGGCACATGATTCAATTTGAGTCATTCTGCCCTGACACAAGTTTGAACTTTCTGCAGCTTCCACGTTGCATAAGCTGAAAGTTGAGGTTTGGTTGGCTCAGCCACTGAATGCATCATTCATTATTCTTTCCTCATAAATGAATCCTTCCAGGCTCTCCTCAGAGCTCCAGTTTCACATCGTTGCTCCACCACAGAATTCCAAATCTTGTACCTCCCACTTTAATAGTAACAAATTAATGAATGCAGGCAGAGTCCAATCCCCTTAAGAAAATTCTTAAAGACATTAAAATAAAAATCCCTTTAAGTGAAATGGCAAATACAGTAAAAAATTAAATTAAATTAAAAAAGAAATAACTCATCATAGCAAGCTTGGTGGTGGGAGAATCAGATTGCCTTCTTGAAAAGAAACTAGAAACAATGACACAGTGTTAGAACTGATCAGGACTTTAGAGAGCATCTCTTCAAACCCTCTTATTTATAAGAGGAAGAAGCTGAGAGTCAAAGATATTTAGGGAGTTGACCAACTCTGTCCCATCATCAGTGACTGATCTGCAACAAGAGTCCACATCCAATGTTCTTTCTGCTTCACTAGGCTTCCTCCTAAGAAATGTGAAATATTGAATGAATACTTAAAGGTAGACAATGAATAATTGCAGTGCAGACTTGTGGCCCACTAGTTAAAACTATCAGAACCTCATCATTATACAGAGCTTTCCAAGCAGAAAAATCCTTGTACTGCTAAGATCATCTGTGGTTTTATAATTTAGATTCGTAGAGATTGCTATGGCTGAGTTGTCCAGGGTCACACCGCAATTATGCATCAGAGATAGGGTCAGAACGTGGGTCTTCTTGATGAAATGTCCAGTTCCTTAGCCACTACTCCTTGCCTTGTCTCAGTCAGGATAAAAAATATGGAATATTCAATGACGGAGCTTGGAGGGGTCTATGAAGGTAAGTACATTGATACATTGTTGGGGAATCTGTAAATGGTCCAAACATTTTATAAAGTAATTCAAAAATTCACTTGAAAAATGACTGAATTGTTCATACTCTATGAACCAGATTTTACTATAGGTCATATACACCAAATAGGTAAAAAATAACAAAATATTCCAATATATTCTCAGCTGCATTTTTAATGGTAGTCAAAAATAAAAACTACATTTAAAAGGGTGTTTTATTTATTAGATAATGGTTACACTATCTATAAATGGAATGGAATGCTATAGTATCATTAGAAATAATGAATATGAAGAATTCTGAGAACCTCGGGAGGCTTATGTGAAGAGATTCAGAGTAAAGAAACCAAAATCAGAGCAATATAAAATGATTAAAATAATTTAAATGAAAACAGCATTAAAGGCAATCTACCTAATTAATTGTAGCCTTGAACCCGGAGAACAGATGATGAAGACACACACACACACACACACAGATGCATGCATGCACACACACTCCTACTCTTGGGAAGGAAGTGGTAGTATATGGATATGGAATGTTGGACATTCAATAAGAAATGATTTTCATGTCACTTCATTTTGCTGTTGTCATGAGAAAGAGTAGTCATTTCAGAAAAAATGATTGAATAAAAAATGTATTATAGATATATGTATATATGTGTTATTATATATTATATATAATATATAATACATACATATGTAAATAATATTATATTGTATATTGTTACATATAAATTATATATGTTAATTACATACGTAAATAACATATAATATGCTAACATAATTACTAATAAAATAATATAAATAAATACGATAGGATAGGATGGATAAATAAATAAATAATATGGATAAATGAAAAATAAAAATAAATTTATTTGAAATTTAAAGTAAGTAAATTTTTAAAAAATAAAAATTAAGAAATTGAAAAAATAATTTTAAAAAAATCTTCAAAAAATGTTGATAGACTGGCAATAGAACATGAACAAGGCTACATTTGATTTCAGGTGGCTTCATTCAATATGGTAGATGCCAGAATTGTTGGTAGTTTTGTGAGAGCTGCCAAAAATTTGAAAATATATCAAGATGAATATGTTTTTCACTGCACATAAAAAATCAATCAGAATCCCCAGGCATGAAGAAATTTAGCCATTGTACTTACTTTAATAGAATCCTAGACTACCCCAAGTTCCCATACTCTTGCAGTTTCTCCATCTTTGGCCAGCTGTTGAAGAATAAAGAATAAAAATAAAAGAACATATTCAATTGAAAGAGGAGATATAAGATTGAAATATACAAAAGACTGGATAACCCATTACCTTAATATATAATTAGAGAGGAGATAAAGAAGCAATGCTCACAGTATCAAAACTTTGACTCTGAATGGAATTTCCAAAGTCTTTAGGTCCAGCCCTTTCTAATTTTAATTCATTTTTATATTGAGTTGTCTAATGCTTTTCAGAGAGCGACAGTAAGTAACAATGTCTGAATTTGAACACAGGTCCTTTAACTCCAAATTCAGTACCCTTTCTATCATACCACTCACAGGAGAATGGAAAACACATTGCCCAGTCTGTTCAGTAGAATTTGTCAAAGCCTAGTTATCTGCCAAAGATATCCTGGAAAGAAAACTAATATAGTCATGTTCAGTTATTTTTTATTCATGTCTGATTCATCATGATCCCATTTGGGGTTTTCTTGGCAAAGATACTGGAGTAGTTTGTCATTTCCTTCTCTTGCTCACTTTGTAGATGAGGAAACAGCCAAACCAGGGTTAGGTGACTTGCCCAAGGTCGCACAGCTAGTAAATGTCAGAGTACAGATTTGAAGTTACAAAGATGAGTCTTCCTGACTTTAGGCCTAGAACTCTAGGTAGTGTAGCTGCCCCAGCATAGTGGTACCCCATTCCACTTTATATTATTCTCATTCAGCATCTCCCAAGTCTCTTCCTGTCCCTGGGAAACCTTTTAAACACTCCTGAAAGTGCAGGTATCCTCTGCCTGCTTCTAGCTATGTATGACTCATCTCTGAGTTTAGTTCCCCCAAATTCCCACTGGTTGCTAAGCCGAAGAGGCTGATGATACACATGGCCAGAACTGACAGAAGAAGAGATGGCTTCAGGCTGGTTACCCTCTCTTGGAGGTGGCTTTCTAGAAGACAAGATGTGGCCCCAGCCAAGGGGTACAAGAAATAACTGTCCTTCACTATCTTGCATAACGGAGGGGTTGAAACCCTCCAAGCCTCCAGTAACCATATGGAGTATGGACACATTTAGCCAGACCTATACCAGGGACCCTTGGAAGCTTTGACTCTCCTTGAAGAGCAATCAGTTAACAGAAAAATTAGACTTGTTTTGCTTGTTCCAGAAGGTAGAACTAAAAATTAAAATGAAGCAAATATTGACTTCACATAAGGAAAAACTTCCTAACAGAGATATCCCAAAATTGGAAGGATCATCGGATCACTGATCTAATACAAGAAGAGAGATGAGAAGTCCAACACCCAAATTACAGATTAAGAAACAAAGATCCAAGAAGATTGGATTATTTAATTGGAACTCAACTCCTATGACTGAATCCTGCAATTTTTCAACTATACCATGAAACAAAGACATTCATTATGTTGGGCAATGGGTAAAAATAGTGTATTTCAGTTTCACCACAACCTTGGTGGAGCTGACACTCTACTGTATATCTCACAAATGCAGAGATTTCAATATAACTTCATTTATCCACTCAGTTAATCAACAGGTAATGACTGAAGCAAGGATAGAGGGCTGGACTTGACATCAGGAACACTTGATTAAATCCTGCCTTAAACACTTAGTAGTTATTGCTTGACCTTGGGTAAGTCACTCAACCTTTGCCAATCTCAGTTTCCTCATCTGTAAAATTGAGATAATAATAGCATCTTTCTCACAGATTATTCTAAGTGACATAATATGTTTAAACTGCTTGGCAAACTTTAAAGTTCTATGTAAATGCTATCTATTAATTTTGTTATTATTATCAAATACCTATTTTCACAAGTATTGAAACTATAACCTTTGCCTAAAGGGACTTCACAGCATTGTTTCAAACAGCTTGCACATGAAGTAATTAGTGAAAATATTGAATATTTCATAATTTAGGATGGTACAGATTATGTGATATGGAACATTGAAAATGAGAATAGAAATCAGAGTGCTAAAGTGATCAAAAAATTATTCTGACAGGTACAGAAGGAGAAAAGACAGCACCCTTGGTCACCGAGATCACAATATCCTTTGTTATAGACTTTATGTATAATATTATTTCTTATTCTCCTTATTTGTATATGCCTATCTATACATAGATAATATTAGTACAAATCTACACATACACACACACACACACATACACACAGAGACAGAGGAGAGAGAGACAGAGATAGGAGCAAAGAGACAGAAAGACAGAGATAATTGTTCTGTATCCTCTTTTATATTTTTCTACAGTTTTGCTTTCTTTGGCTTCCTCTCCCCAGCACCTTCTTTTTCAAAAAAAAAAAGGAAAAATAGAGGGCAAATAATGCACATTTTATTCAGGTACTGCTAATCTCACTCATCACTTTATATAAAAATTTCTGCATTTCCTTGTATTCTTCATATTTTTGTAGTGTCATTATATTAGATTCCAAAAATGTATCATAATTTATTAACTCGTTCTGTTTTTCCAACTATTAGACATGTAGCTTTTTTACCATTTGGTTGCTATTAGTAAGCATCTGTGAATATTTTCCTTTTATTTTCCTTTTCATGAAATCTCTAGTATAAAGTCATAGTAATGGAATTTTTGAGTCAGTGGAAGTTTTTGTTTTTGACCCATTTTACACTATATTATTCTCCAAAGCTTTTGTACCAGTCTATTATACCAGCAATGTAATAAGACTGTTTCCTTGTAGCTCTGCTAATATTGAATTTCACCAGTTTGGGACTATAATTGATATTCTAGCATGTAAGATGATATCTTGGGGTTATTTTGATTTATGTTTCTTTGTGTTTCCTTGTCAAAATGCATCTGTTTATGTACCTTGACCTCTGCCCCTTTGGGGAATATTTATTATGCACGTAAATGTTCCAGTTCATCATAAATTCTGGATGTCAGGCCAGAATTGTATGAATATATTTTTTCTTTATTTTCTTTATGATATTAGAAATATTTGGGTTTTGCTGTACAGAATGCTTTTATATTTTTGCATTTAAAAATCCATTGATTTTTATCTGACAATAAATATTTTATTTCTTTTCCTTCCAATTTTTAATGGTTTTCAGTAATGTTAAGATTAGTGATTCAGTTACTAAGCTGTGCATATCCTTTGGCTCAAGAATGCCACTACAAGGGATATGTTCCCAAACACATTAAAATCAAAGAGAATGAACCCATATATAAAAACATATTTATAGAAGCATGTTTTTATTATATAAAAAAATTGGGGACAAAGTGGGGTGTCCATTAATGGTGAAATGAGTGATAAATTATGACATATCAACATTTTGGAATAGTATTGCACAATAATAAATGACGAAAAGGATGAATTCAGAGAGATCTAGGAAGATGTATATGAAGCAAGGCAAAATGAAGTGATCAGAACCTAGAGAACAATTGACACAATAAGTACAACATTATTAATGATGGGAGAGGGGGCGTAGATTGTAAAAGACTATACGAATGGACCACAGCCCCGGACAACTGGTAATAAAGCAAAGCACATAAGCAAAGCCGAATAACACATTTTTAGACCTGTTCAATAACTAGATTTGTTTTGCTTCACTTTGCTTTTGTTACAAGGTGTTGTGTTTTAGTTTTTGTTTTAATAAAGATGAAATTAGGATACAGATGTGGACTAGAGAGAGTTATGCAAAAAAATGAGAAAAGAAATAAAAGAAAGTCATTAAATTATTTTAATAACTCTTCTTTAGGACTGCCTTTATCTCAAGGTCACCAAGATTTATTTACTAAAATAATTATTTCCTCAAACTCTCAGGCTGTTAATGAGCCATACTTTACAGTATATACAATAAACTCTAATTGGATCAATAATTTTTTAAAGAATAATTTCATTTTTTGTTATTCCAAACTTGACAACCACCAACAAAGATGAACACTTCCATATCCAATAGAAATACAAAGAGAGGATTGAACATGAAACCACAAATCTGTTATGTACTGTTCGAATTAAGACCAACAAGTTGTATATTGGACATATTAGTTGTTTTTAAAAAAGAGTATTATGATACTTTCAATATACTAGTTGCTGAAAGCTGTCTTTCTTGTCTGTATCTTCTCCTCAGTATTCTGTTCTCTAATTGAAATTTGGCATTTCCATCAATTATTTAAGGACATTATTCTGCGAGAAATTCAAAAGGCTTCAGTAAACTGCCCAAGGTATCAATGACATACAAAAAACTAAAAATTCCTTAATTGAAAGATCTGTTCTGTGACTGTGAAGTTTGGATTCAGTCAAAGGGCCACACTTGAGGACCTAGAGGGCCCCATGTGGCCTCCAGGCCACAGGTTCCCCACCCTGGTTTGGAGGACTGCTTTGTAACCTGTTACTTAACTTGAATTTATGTGTTTAAATGCTAAATAACTAAAATTACAAACGTTTTTACCTCTGGAACATCTGTTGCATTAGCATGAATGTTTATCCCAACTCTGTATTCAGTGAAGTTCTCTTAAATTACAACTTCTCTCCTTTGACAAAATAAGTTCAAAAGTTAGTTTTTCATACTTAAGTGACTGAGTTTAATTGCAGTATTATTCCTTTGTTAAGGAATAAAACTAAAAAAGTTCCCACCTGAGAAAAAGCCAAAGATCATCCTTCCCTTGGATGCCAACTTTTCCCCTTGATGGTCCCTTAAATACCTCTTCACTACAACCCTTCCCCACAATTCCCAACATACCTCTCTAGACAAGGACAAGCATCCAGAATGATCAGAAACCACATGGCTGAAGCACAGTAACAGCTATTGAAGAAAGTTTCTTCCCCTGAGTAAAAGAAGGTAAAGAGAGGTGGTAGGTCTTTGTAAGAACACGAATTCCCTGCTTGGAATTCGGTACTCGCTGATCTAATGCCATTTCCCAGGGCATGTACTTCTTCATTTGGAACCAATCTGGGGCGCATTACCTTCAACTCCAGAGCTCAGTAGATGAAGCAATAATAAGTGACTGGGGAAACATTACTCCACAGTCCATCACTAGAACTCAAAGCAGGACGCTAAGTGCTATGATTTAGAGTGCTAGGAACTTCTCTCCCGGCTCCAAAATATCTCCCCATTAGTGTCTGAAATGACTTCTTTGACTTTGATTTACTACCTGATGTTCCATCAATTAGAGAAGGATTTCAATCCATAAATCCTCTTTTAATATGCAAATATCTCCATGAGGAGATCTTCACTGTGTGTGTTTGTGTGACCTCCTTTGGTTGTTCGTTCTTGTCCAACTCTTCATGATTTCATTTGGGGTTTTCTTGACAAACATACTGGGGTGCTTTGCCATTTCCTTCTCCTGCTCATTTTACAAACAAGGAAACTGAGAAAACAGTTAAGTGACTTGCCCAGGGTCAAGACAACAGGCTTTTATTAAACAGCCAGGTACTGTGCTAGGTACTGTGATATAAGAGAGAGAATCAAACAACTCTCAAGGAGGTGGAGGTATAAATAAAGGCAAATAACAGTCCCTACTTCCAAGAAGCTCACTGTTTAATGAATTCCATTCATCCCAGTCCAGGTCTACTATCAGCCAATCAGGAAGCTTCCCAACGGAACTAGGGGTAGCAGGGGCAGCTCTCACAATATTACTACACAATACCTTGACTAACTTCTCCCTAATTAAGTGACAAACAAGGAAAT